>JAPDPK010000045.1:3697500-4297500 GCA_031772115.1 Heritiera littoralis | reverse complement strand
AGAGCTCGGAATTTTGATTGTCATGGTTGGAGGAGCGACAAGGCTAGATTCCTCCTGTTTGGGACTTGGCTTCTCTTTGTAAAACACTGTCATTGGTTTTCCCCATGGGTAATCACATTCCGAAGATTCATCTGAGGCAGTGTTTACCATATCCTTCTCTTCCTCCGTATAGAACTCGATCAAGAATGAATCCATCATTGATTGGACCTTATGCCGAAATTGAGGACAATTTTGGACAGAATGGCCAACAGATCCCCTATGGTACTCACAAGTCTGGTTTAGGCTGAATTCATCTTGACAAATATTCGAGCCCAACGGTAGAGGCTGAATCATTTTAGCTTTGACCAAAACGTCGAATATTAGATTCATAGGAGTCTTAATCTCATCCACATGTTTCTTTATGCAACATTTCCTCCCAATTTCGGCTGCATTAACTGATCTTCCACTGTGGCTAGGCAGTGGGTTAGCATTGATACTAGGCTCCATTTCCTTGGAAAAATTCAATCTCCCTGACTTGACCAAATCTTGCACCTTATACTTCAGAGCCGTGCAATTCTCCGTTGAATGACCCGGGTTTCCACCATGGTAGTCACATCGAGCATTGGGGTCATACCATCTTGGAAAAGGTGGTTTCATTGGCTCCATGAAAAGAGCGGCAATCATGTGGCCTTTCACAAGTTGCGGGAATAAGTCTGTGTATGACATGGGGATAGGATCAATAGGAGGCCTTTCAATATTTCTTCGAGGAGGCCTTTGGTTAGTAGTTGGGTTACTGTTTGGCTGGTAAGGTTGGGCTGTGGGTGTTAGTGTATAGTAAGGTGCTGGAGGGCGAAGATTTGGTTGAAATGTCTGTGGTTGGAAAGAATTTTGGTAGGGAGTGTATGAGACATTGTTTGTGGTTGGGAAATAGGGTTGGTAATTTGGGTAAGGTTGAGGTTGTGGCTGAAACCGGGGCGAGTAAGGTGCACTTCCTCTATACCGAGGTGTTGTGTGGGTGACTGCCTGGGTTTCAACCTCCTTCTTCTTGGATAACCCACCTTTCTTTGAATCACTGCTTTCCAACTTCCCGCTCTTAATTGCGTTCTCGATTATTTCACCAGTGATGACCATGTCAGCGAAATTCTTTGTTGCGTTCCCTATCATACGTTCATAATAGGGGGCCTTCAGAGTATTAACAAATAGTACTGTAATCTCCTTCTCAGTCAGAGGTGGTTGGACTTGTGCTGCCGAGTCTCTCCAACGCTGAGCATACTCCTTGAAGCTTTCATTAGCCTTCTTCTCAATGTTCTGCAAGGACAATCTATCTGGGGCCATGTCTGTGACATGCTTGTACTGAGCAATAAATGCCCTAGCCAAGTCGCTCCAACTATGAATACGCGTACCATCTAGCTGCACATACCATCTAGCAGCGGACCCCGTGAGGCTATCCTGAAACACATGTATCAACAGCTTGTCATCATGGTTATAAGCGGCCATCTTGCGACAATACATTGTCACGTGAGTGATGGGGCACTTGGTCCCATCGTACTTCTCGAACTCAGGAGTCTTAAACTTAGGGGCGATCACCACATCTGGAACTAAGCACAATCCCATTGCATCCACTGACCCATAGAAATCACTGCCCTCGATGGCCCGCAGCCTTTCCTCTATAATGCTGAACTTTTTAGAGTCGGAATCCCCTTTTACCTCCGACACGCTACCCTTCAATTTCTCTTGCTCTCTTGGATCATCTAAGTCAGGGACTTGAATTGGATCCGCAGGTCTTGTCCCTTGAGTGGGAGGTATAGGTACTGTGATATGAGGTTGTGCTGAGGTGCTTGGTGTTCCCGGATACACGTAGGCGTAGCTGCCCATAGGCTGTGGAGGAGGTGGGGGTGGAGGTATGCCTTGTGAGGATTGGGCATGAAATGGGGTAAACCCTGGAGGGTATTGGGGATCATCATCTTCTCGGGGCTGATCTGTCCCTGGGTTAGGTGTTTCTCTAGCCACTTCTTTCTCTTGGTTCATCCTTGTCATCATTTCCATTAAAGCGGCTAATTGCCCTCGGATTTCTTCTTGCGCTTTCTCCATCCTATCCATCCTATTACCATGTTCTTCCTCCATTGCTCTTGAGCGTGACCGGGTATTGTATGAGTGTTTGGGAATTTGGCCGGAATCTTGAATGTTGAAGCTACCCTTGAATCTTGATTACCACAATAAGAAACTAATTACTACATGTTGCAATCTCTGAAATATTACGTTTTATGTAGACTATATGAAGGAATGAATGAATGTGATGAATGAGTGTGATGCAAAATGAATGATACTTTGAGGGATATTTAAGCCATAACAATTTCAACAAAAGGAACTTTCATTCATTCAACAAGTCATTTGTTACATTCCAATCATATTCCGATTAAATCCATAAAAATGACTAACTTGCTGATATTGATCCTTAGCTTCATCTAAAAAGTTCAGCAGCCTTTGCCCGTGCTTTTCTGTTGGGAGGATTTCTTGTCTCAATGCTTCAGCTCTATCAACCATTTCCCTCGCCTTTGTCACAGCTTTGCAAACTTGAGTGGCCATATGCTCTATATATTGCTGTCTCCCGAGGCTTCCCACTCTCCATGTCATGCTTGCATCCTGTGCCATGTCATATCCATAACTCCAGTTGTTTTCACTTCGTTCCCAATCTTCTATTATTACTTTGATGTGGTTCTTATGTTCTTGTAGCTGCTCTTCTAACATTTGAACCTTTTGCTGCAATGTAACTTTTTCATTATCTACCTCGACTTGCTTTCCTTTTTTCAACTTCTCCTTTAGTTCCTCATTCTCTTTCTGACATTGGGCTAACTTCCTTGCACTTGCTGAGTACATGCCTTCCCAATTTTGTCGTTCTTGGGACAAATAGACAATTTCTTCTTCACTTTTCTTTGCTTTGTGTGCCCAGTGTTCTACCTTTTTGTGCAAGTCTTCTAATTCTCTTTTTCTTTCATTTGAAGTTTGCATGATTCCTCCAACCCTCATTTCGGATCTCAACTTCTTGTTCTCTAGGTGCAGATTTCTAAGATCCTTGTTGGTGACGTGGTGTTCATGCTGGACCTTCTTAAGCTTGTCTTCTCGCATCTCTGCCTCGTACTTGAGTTGTTCCATCTCTCTCCGAAGCCTCAAATTCTCTTGCTTCCACCTTTCCTCATCTTTCTTGAACTACTGCCTAGCGATTTCGACCTCAGATACTTCTTCTTCCGGTTCTAAAGGCATGCTGTATTCTTTCGAGAGAAACACCACCTCCCTTACTTGCTTTGCCCTCCACACCAGGTATTCAGGGGTAGCTTTATCAGAGAGGGGTCCAAGGCTGATTCTTCGTGCTTGTTTCCATGATCGGACCACTTGCTCTCCTTTTTTCATTGCCTTTGGCTCACCATAAGAAAACTCCAAATCACTAAGCCCATGTGTTAGTGGAATGAATTGTTTAGCTCCAAACTGTCTTAGCACCATAAGTGGCGCATAGCTTATCACTCCCCATGGTCCCAGAAGTTGCACCCATGATTCTTCTCCGCATCGATATAAGACCGGTACATGAGGCATCCAAGGCGTCATCCATGTAATCTGTTTTTCCCCAAGTCTTTGCAAAAAATCCACCCATTCTTCCTTACTTTTCGATTTTGGCCACTTACTGTTACAGAACTCTTTAACTGGAGCACGATGATGTAGGAAAGTTCTCTTGAAAGCCTTTTCCTCACATTTAAAATGACTTTTGGCCCAAACATGCAGTAACTGTACGCATCCCACAAATCGCCCTTCTCCATTCCTCCTACAGTAATTCAATGACCTGAATGTTTCGGCTAGTATGGCAGGTGATGGATTCCCATTATTCTCAATTTGCTCAAAAAAGTCTATCACTGCTACTTCAATGTGCCCTAATACCTTAGAGAAGATAACCAAACCATAGATCGCTAAAGCAAAACCCGCCAACCCTTGCTGGTCACTAAGATGCCCCTTGATGAATTTGTGAAGAAAATCCCACGGCACACAAACATTGGATCCCTTCTCCTTTTTATTGGAGTCTATGTCTTCTGGTCTGACTCCCATAAGTTTGGCTAACTTTTTGCGGTATCCGGATTTTGGCTTTCGAACATATATTTTATCCGGACTTTTCAAATCAATACCTAACAGGACGAAGTACTCCTTTACTGTGGGTGTCAAGTCCATTCCATTGAAAGAGAAACACCTATGGGAGGGGTCCCAGAATTGAATAGCAGCTCTGATCAATGGTTCTTCAACTTTTACAGCAATCAAAGACTCTATTTGGCCATATTTTTCATGGAAATCCTTCTTCCCTTCTTCACTGATTTGATCCCATAAGTTGGCTAAATCCATTAGGTTATTTTGCTGGAGGTTCAGATTCACTTCTTGTGGGAGCGAGGACATGAAATTCCTAGTCAAGCAATCCCCTTTTACTTGTTGACTCTTTTCAGACCAAATTTGTACCTCCCGGTAAGAATCACATGGAACGTTCACAGATGACGAACAAGCTAGCCTTTCTATGGATTCAGTGAAAAATTCTTCGTTGAAGAGAGCCATGGTTAAAATACCCCCTATGTGACTATGCGATGCAAGAAAGTTCATGCAAAAAGAACAAGAAAATAAATACAAATCAGTATGTGTATAAAATATGAACAAAGAAATAAAAAGGCAGATAAAGAATGTGATGTTTATTTATGCCCTATCAAAGGTCACTCTCATAAAATGGGAAGGAATGGCTCTAACTTAGGTTGGTCTCCTCACAACATACTATATGCTGGTTTAAGGTTTCACGTATCTACAAGGTTCTCAAATCATTCCATACTGTCGTCCACACTGGACTAGTAAGGAACAGATCTGAGTGGGAGTATTTCGCTTGCCATTGCGGAGGTGATTACCTCACGAGAGCATAGCTACTTTACCCCCTCCTAAAGAGGACGGAACCCGGGTGTAGGGCTCATGTTATGCAAATGCATTGATGTATATGAAATGAATGAACATATATTCTACTTTATTTACAATATTTTCATATAAAAAATGTAATGAATCAAATGCTCAAAATGAATGAAAGGATTATTATTTTAATTTTAAAGGAATTTGTTTTAAAAGAAAAACTAGACTTAAATGTCAACCAAGACTATCAAATTAAAATTTAAGATACCACATGGTTAATTAATGGTTTGACCCTCTTAGCTATCCCCAGTGGAGTCGCCAAGCTGTCGTAACGGCTTCGCGCTCGACGATTTTCGAAAAAACGTTTAAAAACAAAAAATGGGAGTCGCCACCAATCTTTTTTGATTAGGTGTGATTGGCCACCTAAAAATATTTATCTTTTTAATAAAATCTCAAAATTAATTAAGTTTTATTAAAAAGATAATCTTTTGATCTGCGAAACAAAAATTTGGTTCGGGGGTACGGTTACGCGTGGGGAAAGATTAGCACCCCCACGACGCCCGTTAAAAACGGTACCATAATAATCATGTGTTATCCTTTAGTTTTAATAAAATGGTCTTGAATTGATATTTAAAAATAATTCATATTTTATTGCAATCTTTTTATTCAAAATCATTTTTTATTTATGAAAATCATTTTTTTTATTTTAAAAAATTAAATTTTATTTTATTTTTTGAAATTGAACGTGAACCTTTTTTGTGGAAAAAATTAAATCAAATATCTCAATACTCTGGTAACATTTGAAATAATTTTCCTCACCTAGAGATTTCTTAAGAATCACTACTTGTGAGTTCTATAGAATCTCATCATCGGAAGAT
The DNA here is from genome assembly GCA_031772115.1 of Heritiera littoralis. NCBI lineage: Eukaryota > Viridiplantae > Streptophyta > Magnoliopsida > Malvales > Malvaceae > Heritiera > Heritiera littoralis. The sequence goes on along the minus strand of JAPDPK010000045.1, from coordinate 4,291,726 downwards.
TCACATTTGCTTCAAAAATTATTATCGTGAATGCATATGATGCAAGCAGATGAAAAATGATGCAAATGAATTTTTTCATTTTTTATATAAATATTTCTTTATTTATTTTAAATAGAAATTTTTATTATTGAAAAATTATACTAAATATCCCAATACTCTGGTAACATTTAGTACAACTCTTCTCACCTAGGGATCAGTTAAGAAATCACTACTTGTGAATTTCATGACATCCCATCATCGGAAATTCACATTAATTAAATTTGAAATTTTCTATTAATCTTTTTATTTTCTTTTCAAAACTTATTTATTTTTATTTTTAATAAAAATTTAAATTATTGAAAAATCATACTAAATATCCCAATACTCTGGTAATATTTAGTACGACTCTTCTCACCTAGGGATCAGTCAAGAAATCACTACTTGTGAGTCTCATGACATCCCATCATCGGAAGAATTTCATTCATGTTAAAATTATTATTTATTATCTTGATTCTTTTAATTATTCCTTTTTACTAAAATTCTATTATTACTTATTTAATTATTTTAACTATCATTCTTTACTTTTGGAAAATTTACTATGGTTAATTTTTATTATTTTATTTTTTTGCATTTATGTATTTCTAAAATCCCTTTTTGTTTATTTGCCTCAATTGTTTCCATTTCTTTTTTTTGTTTTCATTAATCTTCATTTAATTAATATTTCTCTAAATATTCTTTATTTGTCAAAACTCATCATTGTGTGTGTATATATATATATATATATATTAAACAATAAATAAGCATGAAATTGGATATCGAGAAATAATACCGAATATCCCAATACTCTGGTAACATTCAATATAATTCCTCTCATCTAAAGTTTTTCGAAGAATCGCTACTTGCGAGTTCTACGAAGACTTATCATCGAGATTCCATACTTATTTTATTTATTTTATTATTATTCTTCATTTATTTTTTTCCTTAACCCACATTTCATTTACCTAATAAAAATTTATTTTTATTTTAAAAATATGTTTTTATATATAATTTATGTATATATATATATACATTTTTATATATTCTATGTATAATATATATTCATATGTTTTAAAGCTATATTTTATATATTTATATGTATGTATTTTACACATTTATTTACATATATTTTAAAACTATATATTTATACATTTTTTTTATATTTATTAACATATGTATTTTATAAAATTTACATACTATGTATTTTACACATTTTATATTTATTTATCTTTTCTTTTAGAACTATGTGTTCATTTTATTTTATTCTATTTTTATATATTGTATTATACTATTTATTTATTTATTTTTGCTTTGTTATATTTTCTATTTTATTATTGTTTTTTTTTGCCATAATTAATAAATAAATGGATAAATAAAACAAAGAAAAGAAAAAAATACCAAAACGGAGCGGGTCGCGGTCGGATCCGAAATCGGGTCGGGCTGGAGCGCGGGTTGCGTGAGGGACGGAGCGGAGTCGGGTCGCTGGTCGGGTTGCGCGAATCTCGGATCCGGGTCGGGCTGGAGCGCGGGTCCAGGGGCTTCAAAACGCAGCGTTTTGCTGCTCTATAAAAAGGCTACTTTTTTTTTATTCATTTTCACCGGTCTTCCCAAAAAAATTTCCCAAAATCCTCTCAACCTCTCCTTCACCGGGCGATTGCCGGCCACCGTGCGCCGCCGTACGGCGGTCGCCGATGGTACTCTCGACACACCAAAAACACTCTCCTCGTCTCCCTCTCCTCCGATCTAACCTCCGTTTTCTCCGAAAATAAACCTAACCCTATAGATCTAACCCTCCGAAAGCTTTTTTTTTTTTTAAATCTGGTTAGATCTGGTGGATGTTTGGCTGTTTTTTGTTGTGGTTTGCCTCTTTTCTTTTTGCAGGTGGGGATCTAGATCTTAGATCTAGGGTTTTGGGGGTCTCGGGTTTGGGATTTCTAGATCTGGGTTAGGGCTTTATGTGGTTTTAGTGATGGTGGTTGGTGTCTTTGGGGTGGCGTTTGGGTTTCTGTGGTGACGAGGATGATGATGACGGTGATGATGGTGGTAGTGGAGGCTTAGGGTTTCTGTTGGAGTGTTTCTGTTGGTGTCTTTTTCTCCGAAAATTTTTAGAAGCCCCCTCCTTTAAACAGATCGAAGAACACTTTTTTAATAAACTCAGTGCATTAGAGTCAAAGCAATTATCTCGGTTAGCAATAGGGGTGTCAGAAATGGTAGGTTGCGGTGGATTCGGGTAGATCTTTTGTGGAATTTGGGGGGCTGGCAACGGTGGTTTTAGCCTAAACCAGTTGCCGGTCAGTGGGTTGATGGGTGTCGGTCGGTTTTGGGTCTTCATTTCATTAAATGTGGTTGAAAAAGAAGGAAAGAAAGAACCGAAAGACACAGAAAGAAGAAAAAGAAAAGAAAAGAAAAAAATAGAAAAAAGAAAAAGAAAAATAATAATAATAATAATAATAATAATGATAATTAATAAATAAATAAATAATAAATAAATAAATAAAAACAACCCACTTTCATTTTGGGCTTTTTATGCCCATGAATTTAATTTGGACTTTTTGGACAAAATTTGGTGTCTACATGAACATCCTGCAGTCATCACAACAGGTGATTCATGCCACGGTCCAGGTTAAGGGTCTTTCCCATGATTCTTTATTTTGTTTATCTACTGTTTATGCTAGTCCACGTTTTGCACTTAGAAGAATCCTTTGGAATCAAATGAGAGAATTTGCACAAAGTCATAGCTTCCCTTGGGTCATGATTGGCGATTTTAACGAACTCACTTGTAATGAAGAGAAATTAGGGGGTCGACCTATTATCCAAAGTCAGGTTAGGCAATATATCGATTGTATGAATACTTGTGGTATGTCAGATCTTGGTTTTGTGGGTCACAAATTCACATGGATAGGTAAAAATAGTCATGGACATATAATCAGGGAACGGTTAGATAAAGGTTGGGCCAACAATGACTGGAAAATTTATTTTCCCAACACAGCTATCTTTCATCTCACAAAAATTTATTCAGATCATAACCCACTTCTTCTTGATACAAACCCAAAGAACCCTCGACTAGGGACGAGACCATTTAGGTTTGAGGTTATGTGGCTATCACATTTAGAATTTAAGAATGTTGTAGACTGGTCATGGAGACAGGTTGGAAATTCTATTCTTGAAGCTATCCCGAAATTCAAAGAAAACATTACATTTTGGAATAAAACATCTTTTGGAAATATTTTTCATAAGAAGACTAGACTCAGAGCTAGATTAGATGGAATTCAGAGAGCCTTGTCCCGAGGATCAAATTCCAATTTAATTACTCTTCAAGAAAATTTAGAACGTGAATACATCAAAATTCTTAAATCGGAGGAGGAATTTTGGGCTCTTAAATCTAGAGTTGATTGGATCTCCAATGGAGATAGAAACACTCGTTACTACCACATTAGCACTATTAACCATAGGAGAAAGAACAAAATTAGAGCTCTTAAGGATGAGTTTGGTAACTGGATACATGATGCTATAGATATCAAGAATCACATTGTTAGCCACTTTAAAAAACGTTTTTCTTCAGAATTTATTAGCAGTCCAGTTTATAGCTCGATTTTCGCTAGAACTGATAATTTTTTGGACTTGGAAGAGAAAGGAAAAATTAGCTCCCCAATCACTTATGAGGAAGTATAGAGAGCGGTCACAACTATGAAACCATTTAAAGCACCAGGTCCTGATGGTCTCCACCCCATTTTTTATCAGAAATGCTGGGATATTGTGGGACAGTCTGTAGTTGAGTTTGTTAAACAAGTGTTTGAAGAGGGAGTCATCCCAGCTGAAGTCAATAAATATTTTCTTTGTTTAATTCCAAAAGTTCCAAATCCAGAATCTCTTAATCAATTTCGACCTATAGGACTTTGTAATACTATTTACAAAATAGTCTCAAAAGTCATGGTAAACAGAATCAGACCAATACTCTCAAGGATAATACACCCTCTGCAAACCAGCTTTATAGCAGGTAGAAGACCTCAGGATAACGCAATCATTGCCCAGGAAATAGTTCACTCCTTTAAGAAAAAGAAGGGGAAATCATGATGGCTTATGATCAAAGTGGATCTTGAAAAGGCGTACGATAGACTCGAATGGAGCTTTATTAGAGAAGTTCTGATATTTTTTCAATTTCCACCGAAATGGGTTTCACTTGTAATGTCATGTATTTCCTCTTCATTTATGTCAGTACTCATCAATGGCGAGCAAAGTGAGGTGGTGTTTCCATCCAGAGGCATCCGACAGGGCGATCCTCTATCGCCTTATATCTTTATCCTCTGTATGGAATTTTTATCTTTAAAGATCTTTGAAGCCTGTGAAGCTAGTATTTGGGATCCTATTCAATTAAATAGAGGTGGACCTAAGTTATCTCATCTTTTTTATGCTGATGACCTTCTTCTTCTTGGTAATGCAAATGAAAAGACTGCTACTAACATGATGAGAGTTGTTGATGAATTTTGTAAGCTTTCAGGTCAAAGGGTGAATCTTTCAAAATCATCAGTTATATTCTCACAAAACTTGGGTTTTTCCTCTAAAGGAACTTTAAGTAACATTTTGGGAATACCTTTAGCGAATGATTTGGGTAAATACCTAGGATTTCCAATAAAAAATAAAACTCGGGCATCTGATTTCAGGTTCATAATAGATAGAGTACAGGAAAAATTGATGGGTTGGAAGTCGAGAATGTTATCTTTAGTGGGCAGAACAGTGCTAGCGGTTTCTACCCTAAATGCCATACCAGCTTACTATATGCAAGGAACTTATATCCCTAAAAGTATCTGCAATGAAGTAGATAAAATCACTAGAGACTTTATTTGGGGATCTTCTGAAGATCATAAAAAATTGCATATGGTTAATTGGGAGACTATCACTTTAACCAAAGAAAAAGGAGGCTTGGGTATTAGAGATATGCATTTTGCCATGAAGCAAACATGGCAAAATTGGGCTGGCGTTTTCTTAACGAATCGGATAAACTATGGACTAACATTCAAAAAGCGAAATACTCAAGAAATGGAGTCTATAGGTCTATATCAGGTTCACGAATATGGAATGGCATGTGTAAGGGTGCAGAAATCCTCAATAAGGGATTGAGATGGGTGGTGAAGTCAGGAAGATAGACATTATTTTGGTTTGATAATTGGACTGGACTTGGTCCACTCTCTTCCATTATTTTTGGACCATGGACTTTACAAGATCAGAAACTAACAGTGAAAGAGGTTATGTCAAGTGTCGGTGTTTGGAATTTTGATAGCTTGAATGCTTATATCCCTATAGAAATTCAAAATTGTATCTCTGCCATCCCTCTCCAACATGAACTTGATGAGAATGACAACATCTCTTGGAAAATGACACAATCTGGACAGTTTTCCCTGAAGACTGCTTATTGTCTTTCTAAAAGTTGGGAACCTTTGAAGAATATTAGATGGGAATTTGTTTGGAAATGCATGACCTTGCCTAAAATCCGTACTTTCCTTTGGCTTTGTTTCCACCATAAATTGGCCACGCGACAACTGTTAAGGGATAGAGGAATGCTAGTTAATTATTTATGCCCTCGGTGCAACCTAGAAGTTGAATCCATAGCTCACTGTCTTAGAGATTGCTCTCAAGTAGCAAATCTCTGGAATCTTGTCCATATCCCTCAAGAAATTCTTCCTTCCTTTTCCTTGAATTGTCTTGACTGGCTGTCCTTTAATCTTAGTTCCAAATGTACCTCAATGATAAACAATATCCCTTGGAAGGTGGTTTTTGCCTCTATACTTTGGAATATTTGGCTAAGTAGAAATCGGTTGGTCTTTAATGAAGAAACTGAATCAGACCAAAGTTGGACTAATAGAGTTCAAAGTTCAGTGAAGGAATTTTGGGCCACTTGTGGAGGGTTAAATTCCAGCTCTTACAAAACTCAAATTAATGTTTACTGGCACCCCCCTCCAACAGATTTTGTTAAACTTAATTCTGACGGAGCTGCCTTGGGAAATCCGGGCAAGGCAGGGGCTGGTGGTTTATTCAGAAATGTTGAAGGTTTGTGGATTTGTGGATACAGTCGCTTTATTGGAAATGCTACCAGTTTAGCTGCAGAGCTGTGGGGATTAAGAGATGGACTCCGGATTACGGTTGAAAGAAACTTTGACAACATTATTATTGAATATGACTCACAAAATGTGGTAAGTTTAGTCTCTAGTGATGCTTTCCCTTCACACCCTTATAGTGCTCTTATTTGTGATTGCAAGGAGCTTATGCAAAAGATACAGAATGCCAGGATAGTCCATATTTACCGTGAAGCAAATTTTTGTGCAGATGGTCTTGCGAAACTGGGAACTTCCATTAGTTCCCCTTTTGTGTTGTTGGATTCTCCTCCTCCTTGTTTAAAACTCCATCTTTTGTATGATAAGATGGGCTGCTTGTTGCCCATACGGGTGAATTTGTAACTCCTTCAGGGAGTATCTGTTCTTGTGTGTGTCTTTTTATGAAAGTTCCTTTTACACCAAAAAAAAAAAACAAAACGATCTGCGCAAAAATATGCCTACCGCGTAAACTTACTTGCGCAATAATATGGCATTCGCGCAACATTACTTGCGCATGAGCACTGCTGTTGTGCATGACGTGAATCCACTTGCCCGACACGCTATTAAATATGTTTTTCCAAACATTAAACAGAGCTTTTTTTTTTACCAAAGCAAATTCCGAGAGTTTTTTTCTGTTAGAAATCCAATTTGTTATCACCTTGTTCTTGTTGCCAGAATGTCTTCTGCAACCTTCACTAGCCCTAAGACTGGTTGCACTCATTAAGAACGAGAAGCTAGAATCTTTCATTTTCACCGATGTGAATCAAAGCATTTGGCAAGAAAGTTTTTTTTCTTTATCAAGCCTGTTTGATTTTATGTAATAATGGCCATAAAACCTAAGCCATTTTGGCAGCTAGTGCCAGTCTTTGATCAAGGATCGACTGTATCCATTCAAGATTAGCCGGTACAGTTTACCTTATCAATAGCTCGTCGGACTGATTTTATTCAATGTCCGGAGAGGATGGACACAGCGCAAGCTTGCTTGCGCAGAATAGATGAATTTGCGCAATAATACTTGCGTATATATTCCTCTTCTCCGCATCAAATTTGGGGCAAATTCCTGATCATTGCGCATATTCCCTTACGCATCACAACAAGCTTCGAACAAATTTTTTCAACCTTTGCGCGGGAGACACGGTATTAATAAAAGCCAAATATCAAACAAATATTTTGTGTGTCGTGTATCACTCGCCGAGGGCTACCTGCGTGAGAACGATGGAGAACCACATTTTACTTGATGGAGAACGATGGAGATGGAGATGGAGAAGAAGAGCTCTGGAAGAGATGACTCACAGTGGGATTTTGTTTTGTTTTTAAGATAAAATGGGTAGAGGGTTAAACGGTCAAAAAATGGTTTTGTAAAGTTTTTTTTGTAGGGTATACAATTTGGAGTAGGAAGAGTAAAACGTGAAGTATAATTAGAATTTCTCCTTTGCCACCCTAGCAGTCGGCATCTCAGGTTTTTTTTTATTCTGTTTTTCTTTCTCCTTTTGGATTAAAGTCGGCACTGGCAAAAATCAAAATTTTTAAATAATAATAATTTTTTACATTTTTCTTCTAAAATATGACTCAATGAATAATATATTACTTACTATAAGTAAAAAAAATCTTTTAAAAATTAAAAGGAATAACTAAAAAATCTTTTAAAAATTAAAAGGAATAACTAAGAAATACTATTATTTGATCATGTAATAAAATATAAATTTACCATTTTATTTATCCAAGTGATCCAAACTTATTAATCTTATGCAATTTATCATTTTTTTATTTTAAATACATTTATCATCCTAACTTATTAATCTTATGCAATTTATCATTTTTTTATTTTAAATACATTTATCATCCTGCTTTTAATTTTACACAATAATAAAAAAATTAAAATACCCTAAATTCTTTACTAACTACGAAGCATAAAGCTTGCACTTCAAATTAAAAAAATTCTCAGCAAATCAAATTGGTGGAAGTCTCACGTCTTAAAAGTTAAAATACCGTCATTTTGAATGTACATTCCCAAACAATTTTCCAAGCAAAAGCAGCATAGATACTCAAATCATTTCCCTGAATTTTTGCTACGTTAGATAAAAGGAATAGTGTTAGTGCTCTCTACAGAAATTCAAATTCCAGAATGTGGACATATAAGAAATGTTTTACATAATGAAGTACACCAATTTTTGGCAGCCACATGATGAACCTTTGTCTCTGTTTGCTAACCTAGTTAGTCTTACAGAAAGGAAAGTGACTGAGAAAATATTTCCAAGTTAGAAGTACAATACTACATTAACAGTGCAGAATCTAATCCTTGATGCTAGAAATTCTGGGCCTCATAGCCTCTTGAAAAATTTACCACCTCTTTTTCCCATGCCAGTTCCTGCAAGAGTAGACACAAGCAGAGATTTGGCATCCGGCCTCCACCTCAACTCTTTAAGCATAGAGAATAAGGTCGCAAGTGCAGGAGACATGTCACTTTCCTTTATATGCTTGCATGATACCACTGTAAGATTTTCAAGGTCCTGCCAGGAGAGAATTACGGCTTCCAGACCTTCCATTGTCAGCAATGAGCATCCTTCTAAAGATAAGAACTTCACTCTCCTGTGAGAAAAGAAATGACTGTAAGATTTTCAGTTGGAGACGACATTGGTATATTGAATCCTAGTTCCTAGACATTATACTTTTCCATGTAATAGTAAATTAACGGATGCTCATCATATTGCTACCTAACAAACATTATGATCACACATTTCTGCTAAATATCTAACAAAGCCTCATCAAACATTCAATAACTAGGTAGCCAGCAGACTGTGAGTATTAACAGCACATGTACCTGAGGTACATGATTTAGTAGGTGGAAATTAATAATAGAGCAATTGTAAAAGTAGATAGAAATCATAATTACATTTATCCAGTCCAGCCAAACAAGCCAAATCTACCATCTTTTTGCACACCTGCACATTACAAATTTACAGTTGACAGAGTACTAGACCAATTCCACAATCATTTGAGCTTGTCATTTCAAAATCAATGGCCAGAGGCTCTCATCAATGCAACAGAAAGTAACCCCTCTTTTCTTTCAGGCCCTATCAATGGCACAAAAGGACTGCAGAAATGAAATATAGAAACTAAATGAATCCCTGACCAACTCAATATCAGTTCTTAATCTAAAACATCTTCTATGAAACCACAAACTGAGGTAAAGAAAACAGAAAGAAAATCATAAAGAATAAAGTGAAAGCAATCCGTTACCTGCATACACTTGCAAACCTGAACATATCATTATCCAATCCCCAGCAGTCCTGAACAACAACCTCTCTCACAGCTTCACATACTCTAAACAACGCTCTCACGCTCTTCTTACTCCGCAACTGACACTTCTGCAGATGCAACCGCTCAAGAGCTGGACAAAACCCCAAATACTCATCCGGACCCGGACTCAAATCAATCCCCTTACACGACAACAATTTCAAAGTCTTCAAATTCTCACAATAAGATAATGCAGCCAACCATCCATCATCCATTCTATGATCACAAATGGTCAATTCTTCAAGCATGAAACAACATTGCCCAATCGCTTTAATCCCATCAAAGCTCCCTTCACATCCATTAAGCTCAAGCTTAACTAACCTTTTACACCCCTGAGCTAAGATAGTTAACCCAATGTCGGAAACAAATGAGGTATAAAGTCCATCAACGTTTCCAACAAGTTTCAGGATTTGCAAATTCGCACACGCCGCGATCCCGCGTAAGACGTTGTCGTTACACTTATGTAACTCCAATTCTTGCAATGTCAAACATTCTTCAGCCACCGTTAACAATCCCAACTCACTGGCGTTAACTACCACTAGTCTTCGAAGATTTGGGCAGCCGTTGGCAAGTGCTTGAAGCCCTTTATCAACAACTTCAACAGGCAACAGATTGTCTTCCAAAAGCTCCCAATTTGAACAAAACCCAGAACTCATTTGCATCGAAACCATTCTATGAGTCAACAAAATCCCAGAATTTCGCGGCGAAAACAAACAACCGTTGAGCAAATCCACGTGGGTTAAGTTTGGAAACCTCGTGATCAACCGACCTGATAAGAGAAAGTCCCAATCTCGGATCTTCAAGGACCGTACAAGGCGACCTTGGAGATTGAGCCACCGCTTGCAGACGAGGGAGTTAGGGTTCCGTTGCGAAAGGGGTAGCTTTGAGAGGATATTTAAGAGAAGCTCGTCGGATAAGAGAAGGGTCCGGTCGATGTTGGCGTAATTGGGGATTAGGGTTTGGGATTTGTGGTCTTTTGAAGCTAAAGACTGAAGCTGCATAGCGAACACCACCTGCTTTAATGGCTTGGTGTTTTTGAGCCAAATGTCCGACCATCTCGGCGTCCTCTTCTTCAACGGTGAATCTGGGTTTTCCTCCAAGACCGACATCGTGCTAAGCAATCCCTTCTTCTTCTCTGCTTCTGCCACTGACACAGACACTTTGAGCTTCTTCCTTTTTTTTCCCTACTTCACTAATCACAGCAAAAAGAGTGGATTTTCACATTTCTCTGAAAAGATATCTAAGATTTTGTGTTTATCTTTTTCTATTTTATCTTCAGACAGAGATGGGAGGGGAGGTTTTTCTGAGTTCAGTTCAGTCTCTGTCTATACTTTGATACGGCTAACGGATTTCTTGAAGCGGTGGGGTAGGATTGTTTTGAATATAAACCTTTTTCTTTTTCTTTTTTTTTTTTTTCCTTTTGTGGCGCTTTTGGTTATGGCTTTTTGTTTTTATTTGAGATTTTGAAAATTTTGTTGCTATCCATGTGCCCTACGATACAACAGTTGACTCTACAACTCTACCATTTGGGGAAAGGTAAGCTATTTTTGGGCACCAAAACCTTTTTATTTGATTTGAGTAGGATAGCTTTTCCATCTTTGTTGAACTCTGATCCAATGAGAACTCATATAGGTAGATTTTAAACATCTACTTTTTTTTCTTTTCATACATCCATTTTTATTTGTATTGTGAACAATAGAATGAAGGAGGAAAAAAAAAGTTTGTTTAGAAATTCTCACTCATAATAGTCTAAGTAAACATGCTGTATTTATGTAGTATCTTTTCGGTATCGTGTTAAATAATTCATGCACAACGTAAAATGTAGATATAATTTTTATTAAAACTTTAATTTATATATTTTTTTTAAGAAACTTTAATTTATATTTTTGTGTTGCATTACCACGTTTAAAATGATCAGATTTTAGAGTAAAATCGTTGGATTACAATTTGTAAATGTAAAACTTGCACCAAAAATAAAATGTTGATTAATTTTCTTTCGGAGAGTAGAAAAAGCTTTGATTTCTTGTTACGGAGAATCCATTGCTTGGTCCTTTCAAAATAGCCGTTAGATAGCCGTTCCAAACTCCAACATCTCTTCATTTTTTGCCCAAGTGTTGGAATACTAATTTCCTCCAACCATGAAACAACCAAAATGAAAAAAACGGAATAATAAAATAACTAATCATGTTACGCAGGTTTCAGTATCTTCGCATCTTAGTTTAGTGCCTTTCTTTTTCCTACAATTATGTTAAATTCAAGCCTTATATATAAATTTAACAATTACTTAATCAAATGAAACTCATTTCGCATTAGATATTAACCTTACACCCTTAAGTCTAGATCTTTTACCACTCCATTTCCCAACAAATCTAGATCTCCCCGTACTCAATTTCTCATACCTTTCTTTAGCTACACTCTTTACTAAATCCGAGTCTTTTGCTACCGATTACCGAAATTTTCATTTTGGTATGCTCATATTTTGATTATTAAAGCTATAGGTTGAAAACGGTTAGATCTGCCATTACTTCCTTGCCTGGATATTATGTCTGCACCGTCTGTCAACATAATCAAAGATTAAAAAAAAAAAAAACTCATTATGAAGCTTGTCTAAGTCATAACTTCGACTGAGCTGTCAGCCGGAGTGAACGGATCAACCATGTATATTCTATATTTGCATAACCCAACAGACAATCTAAAAATAAACAAAACGTCCTTCCCTTCAGTCTTTTGTCATGGGATATTTAATTAACTTCACGCGTGCTAGAAGCGAAAATAGAAACATTTAAAATGACGCAGAAGGGGGGGTGTGAATGGATACTCAGAATAACGCATAACAAAACATATAGAATTGGTTTTGCCTTGTTGCGCAATCAAGAACGGGGAGCTGCCATCTGCTGTTTCTTTATCCTCTCTCCATGCTTCACCATGCTGTACCAGAAGCAAATGCTAAAGTTTAATTTGTTATTACAACAAAATGAGTATTCCTCTCTACATATTCAGTATGATTGTATGAACATAAAAAGATAGATGGAAAACGAAAAGTGTAAACAATAACCTGATATCATGAGGTGTGATAAATATCCATTGGGATCCTTGAGCCAGTGCAAACTCGACTAAAGTGTCCAAGCTGATTTTCCGGCTAACAGCATCCTGGAGAAAAAGATAATATGAATTTGTTTAGTCCACAGTTTTATGTTTCTTGATGGACAATCACATTTACCCTCACCACCCAACCCCAAAAATAAAAGGGACAAAGGAACGAACAGAACTCACCATAAACACATCAAACTCATCCATAGCTCGAAAGGGGGCCTCAGTCATATCATGAAGGGCCAGCGCAAAACATAATGTTGAGAAGGATCGCTCTCCTCCTAGTCAAAAAAACATCAAAATATCAAAATAATACTGGAGTTACCAATTAACCAATTATGAAAATGTCCGACTTTTCTGACCATTAAATTAAATGACTTGGACTAAAATATTCAAAATAGAAAAACATATTTTTAGATTCAACAATAGTCATGAAGCGATAAGTAGAGAATTTTATATAACCATGAACTCGAAATCACATTCTAAAAAGCTATGGAGCAGAGAAAAAAAACCTGAAAGTCCTCTTGTATCACGAACAATGCCAGTTGATGCATCTTGAGGCATTTTAACCTGTTAAAAAGGATAATGGAATCAGGAATAAAAGTACTACTTCAAAAAATTGAATAGGACCTCAAATTGCCCAGGTGACCTGGACAAAGACATAAGTAGGGAATTAAAACTACACTTGAAAGAACTAGAGGAATTCAGATAGCTTACCTCTACTATAAGGGTCTTTTCTTCATAACTAACCTTAATGTGTCCGCTGATACCTTTCTTCCCCAAATGGCCATTAAATCTAATTGTGAAGATTAACGAACAAGGCATTAATGATTTGTATAGATGCAAACCCCAACAAAAAAATTTAAAATAAATAATCTTAGAGGCCACATAAGAATTGCAAGAAGCATGATCCATACTGCCAAGTCAACTCGCGCCTCAGAAGAGATGCGTTGCGTTGGAACTTTTTCCAACGCAAGTCCAGAGCTTTCTGACAAGCCTGCAATTAAAAATTAAAACAGAACACGAAAGGTAAGAAGCTACCAGCAATCTGAAAAAAGACTTAAAATACCAGACACCAATCATTTCTTTCAGAATTCACAAAAATTAAAAACAATTTACCAATTGCTATATAAGCTATAAAATGGTTAAAAAAGGTTCACATCACTATGCTAAATTACAAATCTTTGAAAAGATTATTTGAGATAACTAAATGAGAACTCCATGGAATATAGTCTTCATCCACATAAGTACATTCTACAACCCTAAAAGTTATCTAAGTTCTACAAAATAACATGCTGATAAGTGCCAACTCAGGCTAATATAGCATTACCATTCGCTTTATTGTGTTTGTATCACATCAGCAATTACAGCTTAATTGATAAACAACAGATGGCCATCTTTATTCAGAAGATATGATACTAATAAAAACACATGTCAAAACTAAAACAGAAATGAAATCCAGAGATTCCCTACCCTTTCAGGTACTTACTTTGATATCAAAGCAGGCTATCAAACAATCATGCCTTCCTCATCACAGAAATTATACCGACATATGATGACAGATTTTACAAATTTTTTTTTATCAAAGTGTCTTATTTCTTGGAAAGTACTCATGTTGCCTTTAAACCACTACCCCACCCCACCCCCATCCAAAAGAAACAAAAAAAAAAGGTTTCTTCAATTCTTTTTCTCTTTCCAGAACTCTCTCTTGCTGCAAAAATTTTTCCTTATGTTACAACCTTACTTTATGATTACAGAGAAGAAAAAGTAATGAACAAAAAAAATTTTTAAGTATAAGAATGCTCAAAAGCAATTGATCTTAAGATTAAAACCAATGAACTAGCAAATGCTTGCATGGCATTGCCGAACTGCAGCAAAAACCAGTACCTAATAAAATTCCTTTCCCCAGCAAATGCTCATCCTTTCCAATAGTTGCATCTTACTTCCTGTTCTCCCCACTCTACCGCAGGGCCAGGGAGAACAACCAGTATATTCTACTCCAAATGAATTTCTAGAACATCTTAGAAGGCAGGAAACTGAATCAACCCTGAGAAATTTTACTTTGTAATATGAAAATTTTTAAAACAAGCAGAGCTAAGGAAAAAGGAGCAAACAGAAATGTTAACAATCCTCTAGACAGAAGTGGCTAACCAAGAAGTAATTAGAAAATAATCTCCAACTGGAACCTAGATACACCAAGTTGAGTGATGACAAAACTTGGTTGCAGGGTTAGCCACTTCAATGTATAATAGAGTCCAAATGTAAAATACAAGAGCAGATTGAACAAAACTGGAGCTTACATCTAATCTCTCTCGAAAAGCTTTATAAGTTTGCAGTTTACTTGAAATCCTTCGTTTTTTCTCCTGATACAACATCCTAAGATCATCAATGGATTCTGAATATCTGCAAAAAATACAAAGAACATAGAATCTAACTGCAAGCCAATATTTGGGTACTTTAAAAGTGAAATATTGAAAATAAACCACACCCATACCGATGGCTCTCACGCATAAGTCTCTGATTCAGTATCTTTAATTTGGCACTTAGTTGCTCAGTTGTGCTTTCATCCAAACCTCCTAAAGCTTCAATTTCACTCTCAGGACAAATAACTGAAGCCTTTCTATAACTATCCTGCAACGATGCCAAAACATAACACCAAGTACAAATAAAAAGAAAATTCACATCATTGATTGCTATATCTAAGAAGGCAAAAATCAACCTTACGACTGTTTTCAAGATCCAGATATTGTGCCTCTGCCTCCTTGATAAGAGGAAGAACCTTGTTATTCATTACATTTTCGTAATGAACCTTACTCTGAAACAGATATTTTGATTTCTGAATACAAGTTTCTACAGAGCAGTTACAGAAGTTAATTAATAAAAGTTAAGGAAAAGAAGGTAGACCGCTAACGCATTATTTATTTCTTTCTCTATCTCTGTTAGCTCCTCCTCTGCTTTCTGAAAGGCTTCAATCTCCCCCTTTGTTGACTCTGTAATACATATTAGGGGTAAGTTAAATGAAAGTAAAACCACATGCACACAATTGAACTAAAGTTAAACACAATATTATTGTAATAATACCCCCTAAATTCTCAAATGATAACTTAAGAGTTTTAGCCTTTTCTTCTGCTTCCTTCATCCTCTCTCGAAGTGTTGCTAGCAGTGCTTCCTTCCCTTGGATCCTCATTTTAACATCCTAAAAAAATTCACATGAGAAAGATATCATTAGTAAAAGGTTTATTAAGTTAATTGAATTAAAGTAGAAAAATATAGTAACTCGAGACAGTCATGGAACATACTGAAATTTCTTGAAGAAGTTCATTAGTAGTTGACTCAGGAACCACACTAGCATCAACAACGCGTAAATTCTGCACATCCCGCAGTTTCAAGCTCTTAGCCGTGAAATCACGCTCTACAGCCAAGCGCCTTCTCTACAAAACGCAAAGAAAGGAGTGAAGCATCCAACATAGGACATACTCACACATATGGACCCCAAAAAAGAGAAAGATTAAAAGGTATCACTAGGGGAGATGAAGACAATTTTTGGCATTAGCAATTATTGCACCCACAAGCCTAGGCACAACACACTCGAATTGGGTAACAACACATTGATTTTTCGAAGCATGAAAACATAATGTATAAAGTTGAGAAACCATGAAAAAGAACACATTTTTATCTATTAGAAGTAATAGATATAACATTTGTGCAAACAGTATAATGATCACAGACAAATCGTTCAAATGCTAACTAAATGTCTCAAATCACATGGAATTGAATGACACAGTAACTTTGAAGAAATGCATATGCATAAGTCAATAATATCATTGAGAAGCCAAAAAGCGTGGAAATCTGTTTGGCCTCAAGGGGCCATATGAGTGGGACAAACACAATAACACAGGTCAGACTCATGTAGAAGTGCCAATAATGCAAAGGAAAAGCTTATAATACACAATGTCAAACTAGTAATAAGCTACAAAAAATTAAAAAGAAAAAATATATCAATTTTGGAGGAGAGAAAAAAATAAAAAATTAAAAAAAAAGGAACAAGAAAAGGCCTGCACCCAAATTTTAGCACACTATTGTTACCTTTACATTATCCAGCCTGCTGCGAAAATCCTGAATCTTTTTATCTGACTCCCTCTTTCTACTCTTGCACTGTTCAACATCTTGTTGAACAATTGACGCATGTCTTTCAAACTCCTTAATTTGATCAACAAAAGAACCACAAAGGCGACCAATACTAAGCTTTTTATTTGCGGGAAGAATCGTCTGGACTGCTCCACGCGAAAACCTGAGAAGTCAGTAACACATCCAACTCAGTGACTGAAACCCAAGTTTAGCTGGTCAGGAAACGTAACACAGCACAAAGTAGTATCCCATTTACAAGAACCAAAAGCTCCACAAGCACAAGCATGCCTGTGCAAACCAGTCATACATAACAAAAGTTGAAGTAACATCATGGCTGATTTAACCATCCAAAATATTGAATTATTGTTCTAACTCAATATTAAGGATTTCCATGTCCGCAGAATAATGGTAAAACGACATCTATCAAAAACCGCCAGCCAGTACATTCAAATTAGTGTTAACCCATAGAGACCATTATCCTAGGGCTTAATTTGCTTGAAACCATTTTCTTCATTTCTTTGCCTGACATGTGCTAAGGCATAGTTGGAGAAACTACATTAGGAGTTAGAAATGTCCTATTCACCCATTCCTAACCTCGTTGCAAAATATTAGAAGACCCCATGGAAACAATTAATAGAACCTCATATTTAAAATTATCACTTCCAACCATTATTTTTGACATTTTGACAGCTAATGGATAAAGAAGCCTGCATTTCTTCCTGGCTGTCAATTTCAATAATCAAGCAAACATTTGGCCGTTCCTGTAATCATTTGTTACAGATCATTTTTGGGGAATTGGATTTTAAAATTTTGAATTCTAAGTTTTTATTTAAAATTTATGAATTTGAAATAGGTTTTGGGATAAATCTAAGATTTGAAATGAAGAATTAGAACAACCTTAGATTTGAAAAGGGAATGGAGTTTCTTTAGGCAGAATTTGACAAACAACATCAAAAAATAGTTCGAAAGCTTAGATTTTGCATTTCAAAATTAGTAGTGGATTTGACCCGAGTTCAAATTCAGCAACTTCAAATCCTTCCAAACAATTTATTTAGAATTAAAATCCAATTTAATTCGTTCCCCTAAAAATTAGTTCCCAAAAGGACCAATAAAGAACGGTGAGTAAATAAAAAGATAATGGATGAGAACATGAAATAAGATATAAAATTAATTCTTACATTCTAAACCCATCTAAGGTGTAAACCTCCAACAAATTTGGTATTCTTTGATCAAATGCGACTGCTTTTCCGATGTTGTAATCTTTAACTAGAACTTGCCTCTCAGCTTTACCCTGAAAAATATACAGGATGTTATAGCAAGATGCGGCAGCAATAGCTCCCTAAAACAAGTGCCAAACTGTCCAACCCACCTCATTTGAAATAAGATAATGGAAAATTCTAAAAGAAAGAAAAAAATAGGCAGAGAGATTTTAAAAAGGAAAAATAAGTAAAACAGCCGATTTAGATTAAAAAATTATGCTGAGAAACGTAAAATTACCGAATCTACCAGAACATTAAAAACAGTAGGATTATCAGAATGTAAAACAGATAGCGTAGTAGGGTGGTTCGTTTGGGGAAGCAAGTGACTTGGTATAATCAACCTACAACAAGAGCAGTATCAAGAAGGAAACTATAGTCAAACATCAGTGCTATAAACTGAGGTTTTTTAAGAATAATAATATTCTCATCCTTTCACCTTGGTCTTGAAAACTTATGTATGACAATGGGAAAGTAGTTATATCTTGCCTCCTTTGCACATTCTCTAAGAACAGAAGCATCCTTAGAATTTGTCACAATGAATGCATTGAGCAACTTCCCAATGGCTTGTTCAACAGCAGGAGCCCATGTATCACCATTGACCAATGTCTGAGAGGCATAATCATAAAACTAACAATGTTTATCATAAATTGGGAGAGCAGTGATAAGTTTATACTAATAGAAAAAACCAAAATGTGTAGAAACTTTCAAAAAAAAAAAAACCTCTAAATTCAGAAAAGAAGGGATCTAGATTCAGATCAAAAATGAGTTTAAGTGATTTTTTTAACAAAACCTTCAATTCAGTTAACTTTAAAAGGAAATAACAAATTATGCCATTCCCACAAGCAATTGTTCTTTCAGGTTAAATGCCACCAACTTGCCTATACCATTACCATGGCAAAAGAAAAGTTCAAATAATGCAAAGATATTCACAAAGATATCGTTGAGATAGGAAAACTTGAAAAAAAGTTCCAGCATTCTATGGCCAACCCCAAATGAACAAGCAGATCATTATCATCATCAGAGCCTTTATCTCAATACTGGGGTAGGCTATATAAACCAATATATGACCTCACACTAAGTCGTATATTATGTTATTATTTAAAGCTCTAGTTATTTAGTTCTTTAGCATAAGAAAAGTGCTCACAAACTCTCAGGACCCATCACTCACCACATGAGCACCAATTGGACCAATAGGTGGCATAGTGAATCGGCGATGATGCCTCTCAATTGCACGTAAAAGACGAAGCACTCCATCCCCTCCAAAAGCTGTAACCTGTCAAAGAAACATGAAAGAAAATCACAGTTCAAAAAGTCCATAGAATGTTCAGGGAGAAAACAAGCAGTCATAACCATTACTTTTATCTAAGAGCAATAAAACAAAAGAATTGCACAGACCCTGTTAGTTTGATGTAGACGAAGCTCACAAATTTGATGATCAATCTCACGCTGCTTCTTTTCATAGTATTTAATCTATACAAGAGAAAACCAGATCAGTGATATGTAAGTCTTCAAGAAGAAAGGATCTCTATAGGCTAATTGAGACAAAATTCTGAATTTTCAAGAACTTAATCAGCACAGCAAAACAATAAAAGCAATTTGCATATGTCAAAACTAATTTTTCTCCAGACCATTGAACATGTAAAAGGATAAGAATCACTGCCATTAAAAGTAGTCATATCTAGAATATTTTGAAGCAATAAATTAACTTCAGAATGTTTCATAACCTTCCCTTGGTATGAGATAATGCAGAACCTTTATATGTCCCAACCTTTATATGTTCCATGATTGCTTATCCACTAAAAGCTTTACCGTCTAAAGACACCATAAAAGGATTATGCTTAGCAGACTTCTAGCTCTCAAACGTAACAATAGCATGTATCACCATAAAATAAAAGATTCAATTTTTAAACCCATTTAATCATTTCACTTGCCTACATTGGAGCACTACTATTTGAACTCCATGTGGCCATTTCAAAGTAAAAGCATAGGCTGAAACGTCCCATCATCAGAGAGACCTAAGAGGTATAAGAACATATGATAAAATTCTCAGTTGAATACTAGTCTCTAAAGATTAGAAAGAGGGAGGGGAATAACCCCATAAACAACTAGCAGTTGTTTTGAACTAGACTGCATTGCTGGGAAGAGCAATGATGAATTTGAGCTAGATTGCATTGCTAGAAGGAACAACAACAACAAAATTGATCATGGTTAAAGAATATCAATTGCATGTCGTTCCTTCAGCTTGCTCAAGAAATCAGACTACAGTAGACCTAGCAATCTTAGACACAAGATGATGACACGAAACGAAAACAACACAAAGAAAAGACACAGAGGTGACACACGTTAAAATTTGATAAAAACTATATGAATTTGGCAAAAGCTAAAAAGATATTTTGTGTTTAGCGCGTCGACACAAATTTTGACGAGGCAATTTGTGTGTTTTACACAACACGAACACAATATTGACATGACACAAACACGAAATAAATAACGATTTGCTAGGTCCGAATTGAGTGAGGTTGACACAAAATGAAGGAAACAGACAGATAGAGATTATCAAGTATACAGCATAATGTTTGAAAAAACCGTCATAATCCCTGTCTAAGGTCATGTTATACCATCATATTGAATTGCAAGAAAACCATTTAAAATAAAGAATGTAAACCAGAGTCAAAATGGAACAGCAAATTCTCATCCATATTCACACTAAAAAATCTAAAATTCCTTATACCTCATCAATAATCCTCTCAATTGCATCATTTTCTGTTGAAACACGTTCTGACAAAGTATTCTCATCATCCTTCAAACTGAAAGGTAACAGTATTTTAAGGTCAAGGTAGATCTAGAATACAAAGTGGCAACAGGAGCAAAACGAATAAGGAAATGAAATAATGAATAACCTAGAGAGTATTGATTTGACATGATCAACAGCTTTTTCAAGTTCCATAATTTGTTCCTCTATTTCTGACTCTTCAGCCTGCAGAACAACAAAAGTGAAAAGGTAAATCCTATCTTTAAATGATGTATATCAAAATCAAACAATTACTTCACCTGCCACTCTATTTTCAGACCAAACTGCTTGTGGAACAACTAATAGATAAGGAAAAATAATCAAAATAAAGATGGTATAGCCATTTTCAGTTGGATGGGAAGGTATGTCTGCAATAGACTAAACACAACCCAGGTGTAACAATATGATGAAAAAGTACATCAAGAAGCAACATTTCTCAAACAAAACACCTTTCATACTTACAATGGTTTAATATGAGAACAAAATCTTGGATAGCCACAAAACTTCATATTGCTACCAATGAGAAAGAGATTGCCATGAATATGAACCACCAGAGATTTTTAGCATAATCATGAAATACATGTCAAAAAGTTCAAAAACATGTTACCAGATAGGAGGAACCTGGCTTTTGGATTTATATTGCATGACTAAGCCCTACCAGGGTCCAGTCTTTAGAAGATATAAACAAGATCTTATTGATCTTTCTACTAATATACATAAAAATGCCCATCTTTATTCTTACCAAATGTTATGGTTCAAGGCAACTTGTACTTAAAACAAAGAACACATAACAAATTCCTAAAGAAGGAAAAGGAACACATAATACATGAATATTACAATAGCAAAAGCAAAAGCTTGATACATAAATTATTTTAAAAATAATGTACCTCAACACTAGAAACGGTCAAAAATAAATAAACAGGTCAGATGGCAGAAAAACTATTAACTCAAGGCAAGGAAAGACCTGCGTATTTCTAATATGTTTCTCCTGAATATCATGGGCTTGTTCTTCAAGCATCCTGACATCATTCAGCATTTTATGAATTTGCTTACTGTTGCGGCCGTGCTCTTCTTCAAGCTCAAGCTTTTCTTTTGTTGCCTAAGATGAAAAAGAGATTTGAATTCAGAAAATAAAAATAACAAGCAACCAAACAAAACATGAACATAAAACTACAAATATTATGATCAGATGAATGATTACACAACTTATAAACATAAAAGCTCACACAGATTATAAGATGCGATGACAGATTCAATGAACAGACAAGAAATAACAAGGAAAGAGTTTTTATGAAAACTCAAAATTCAGCTTTCTTTTTCATATTCAACCATGACTAAACCATTTGTAATGGAGAGTTGTACAGTATTCATATCAGCTAGTTACTCAAAGATATTTAAGAAAACTAAATTGATACACGTTAATTTACTAGTTAAACTGATAACAAACCTAGCAGCAAAGTAAAGATAATTCAGGTAATTCAAGCAAAGGATAAAAGCACTTAAAATGGCAAACAACATAAGATAAATGATTCAACCTGTCTTTTGAAGTGACAAAGATAGGGAAATGTTAATGTACCAAGCAAAATGCATCCCACAACTCATTTTTCCTTTTCCTCACTTCAGATGTTTTTTCCACTAAAGATGCAACTTGATCTTTCTTCTGTAAAAAACATTCCTGCAACTTCTCCAACTTATCCTGCAAATAATCAAATTTTCCATTGTCAATAAATGAGAGCCAAACTTTTAGGGTCTATTTGGCCTAGCTGGAGCTGTTGTAAAAAGTGTTGTTTGAGTAGAGCTTTTTTAAAAGTGCTGTTAAGAGAAATTAAATTAGTGTTTGACAAACTTACTATAAAAGTATTGTAAAATGTTGAAAACTATTTGCTAGAATTTTTATATATTTTTGATAAATGAAAAAAATGAAATAACAAACTTTATTAAATTAAATCACCAGTTTTTAAGTGAAAAAAAATAAAACTAAATAAAATTTTTTGTTAATTAAAATTAAACAAATGAAATAAATATAAAAATGGGACAAAATAAATAAATTATTGTAAAACAATATGAATCCTCTTTCGTAATTTTGTAAATTATTGAAAAACAAAGTGAAAATGTAAAAAATTTCACTAAATATATATTATTAATAGTAGCACTTCTTGAAAAAACTTCAATTTATAACTTCATCAAAAAGCTCAAATCTGCTTCCCGCATAAGCAAAAATTTTTAAAAATTTGAAAACCAAACACCTGGCTTCTGCTTATAAAGTAGATAAGCTCTTCCATAAGCTAGGCCAAACATGCACTTAGTATTCCTGAAAAAAATGAAAAGATATTCAACAACAGTAAACCTTCATTATCATGACTCAGGCTGAAATTATCAGTCTAACCAACCAATAGGAAATGCAAAGCTCTCCCTTCACTTGATATTTAAAGACTCACAGACTTCTAATAACAGAACTAGGATGAGTTGTTATGACATGTTTTAAGCAAGACATTATAACTCACTAATGTTGAATCAATTTTAGCTTGGCAAGTGGGTATGCGATCTCTCAGCTTTTCAATATTCTCCCTTTGCTTCTGCAATTGCCTGTCCACATCATACACCCAGGACCAAGCAAGCTTTTTCTTTATCAGCTGCACCTCCTGTGATATCTGTTCTACACGCTTTATGTTTTCAATCTTTTCTTGCAGCTCACTTAATTCAAGCTCTATGGGTTTTATCAAATTCTCCAACTCATCAACAAGAGCATATGCATCCTTCAGTTGTTTGATAATACTTTGTAAAAGCTCGTCAACTTGTTGAAGAAGCGTAGCCTTGAAAAAGAACTGAGTGATAAAGAATGTCAGCATGAAGACCATATGGTTCTTTTCAGAATAAAAAGTTGTAAGTTGGTAAACATTACCTTGAATTTATCTTTGTCATTCCCAGAATGCAGAAACTCCCTGCTTTTGTCTTGACTCATAATAACACATGGATTCTCAACATCAATCTGCAGAGAGCAAATTTCAAATATCCGATTGTAATTAAGCTCATGAGAAAGTATAATTTTCAATATAAATGAGGAGAAATAGAAAGCTAAATGGTGGTCAGTACTTGTCAAACATGGAGAATGATATTAAAAAAAAAACACTCAATCAAGGACTTCAGATGGTAAGGTGTTCTGCACCATTTAGATTTTAGATGTCACATCTTAGATCAAAAGGTATAAATGATAAAAGGTGAGTGGAAATGTTAGTCCATGATCAGAAAACAGATTTACACTACTGGAAAATACATGCTGACTTTCATAAGTGACTTTCACACATCCAAACAGCCACAAGTTAGAAAAGCCAGTCCAAGATTAGAGGGGGAAATCTGAAGAAAGGGAAAGAGAACTAGCATAATGAGTAGTTATCAGCATCTTGAGTAAAAGAAGAAAGAGATAAAGAAAGGGTAAAGCCAATCATCAAAAGCCAATGTCACAAAGTAGATATGGACAGTCTCCACAAGCAAGGAACACAAACATCCACTAAGAAAACTCAAAAGAAAGTTATCCAAAAAAGGAAATAAGATATTACAAATAAAATATTCAGATTAACACATTCAGAAAGAAGAAGATTACTAGTTTAAGAATAAAAAAATAGAAAGTTACATCAACATATTGATAATATGCCTTCACATTTTTAACTTGGAAATACCACATGTACAACAAACGTACCACCAACAAATTAAGCAATATTTCAAGCCCCTAATGACAGACCATTTAATATCGTGAAAACAACAAAATGCTGCAGGCAAGAAATTAAAGCATACTTTGTTAGGCCAAACACTCACATTAAAATGTTCAACCATCTCGCGAAGGTCCTCTTTGCGACTAGCAACTTTTTTACCTGTCCAAGCCTCAGAGGTAAAACAAGATCAAGTAAATATGATAACGATTTTAGCACCACATCGTGCAACCATAACAAAAAGAAATAATATGAAAGAAAGAAATAGATACTCACCACACATAATTCACACTCCAATACACACACAACATTGGAAATTAAAGAAAATCTTGGGTTACCAATATTTAAGCAAAACGATAACACAAGTAAATGATTCAAACCTTGATGATCCTTCAAAACAGTGGAGCTTGTAGAGTCAGAAATCCTTCGCTCTATAATTATGGTGTCACCGTATATTTCTGGCTTAAAAGAATCCACTCCTTCGTTTTTAATTTCCACTTGAACAACAGCATAACTGGGAATTAAAAATATATCAGATTATCCATAATTTTTCAAAAGAAAAAAAAAAAGCTAAACCAATAAAAACTTAAAAGCAAAATAATAATAAACAAGAACCTGCAACCAGTTTTTATAAATTCATTCAATTTAGACGCCCTTTGAGTATCTTTAGCGCGGCAGCCAAACGCAATGCATAAAGCGGTCAGTATCGCACTCTTACCGCCTACAAGCAAATAAAACCAAACAACATGTCGTTCACAACAAAATTCAAACATGCAAAATAGAGAGTGATAGAGAGAAGATACGCACTTCCATTTTGACCGGTGATGAAATTGACCCACTCGCCGAGTTCAATTTCAAGACTGCTATGGCACATGAAGTTCTCTAACCGGATCCTCCTAATGGTACCCGCCCCGGATCGTTGTCCATAGATTTGATCGGATGAAATCCTAGAACTACTCATCGTTGTATCCTTAGGATTTCCCGTGCGCGGAAACCCTAGAATTGTGACAGACGGAGATAGAAGAGAAACAGAAAATTAAAAGCTGTGAAAGGAAAGAAGCGGGCAGTATAGGCACTCGTGAGTGTTTAAGGCGGGAAAGGGGAATAACAGTGGGCGACACGGGTCTACGTGACAACGCACGACTCTCCCGGAGATTTTATGGCAGATTCAGATAAAATCGTGACCGTCCGTTTACTAGGTCGGTATAGGAAAGTTGGGCCGGAAATTGATCGATAACTTTTTTCACAGTATGGGCCCAATCGGGTCGGATATGTCCAGACCAACTTCTTAATTAATGTGAAGTATGAATTTTGATAAAATAAGACGATTTGTTCACAAAGGATTAGAAAACTCACATTTTATTAATTAAAAATTATTAAATTTGAGATCTCATAATTATTTATTTTTATTATTTTATTTGGCTAAAAAATAAATAATTAATTAAAAAATCAACTTAATTTGGTTTCGATTACTATAGTTATCTCAAATATGAACCCAAAAAGATAAAACATTTTCTATTAAAAAAAAGATAAAACATTTTTAAAAACTTTAGGATTGAAGGTAAAGATTTAGAAAAAAAAATGATTAAATAAAGAATAATTTCATCAAACCAGAATCATTTCCGTTGCTCAAGTGAACTTTAAACCATCGCATTGTATTGAATGATAACACTCAAATAAATAATTCGTTAACATAAAAATTTGCAAAAAAAGAAAAAAGAAATTTGTATCTTCTGGTTTTCTCACATTATGAAAATAACAAAAAGGTAATACAAAACTATTATTAGCGTATTAATATTTATCAAAAATGATTTTACATTTCTGCATGTGGATTTTATTTTCAAATTTTTCAATCGTACAATTATTCGTAAAATATCTTCTTATACATTTTAAAATATTAAAAAAATCTATTTTTACTTAAAAACTTAAATTATCGTTAAATTGGACACAATTGAAAGTTTCAAAATATAAAATATAATTCTCACACACACGTGTGCGTGTTTGTGTGTATATATAACCACGTCATCCAAAGGCTAAGAGCAAGTTATCTTCACACTTCACACAAACAAACAAAGTAAGTGAATAATTCTCTAGATTCCAGATGATACATGCGTATCCAATATCTTAATTCTAATAGTAAGGTAAAATTTTTTCAGATTAAAAAAAAATAAGGTAAAATTTTAAATAATGGGTTTGTATACATTGTCAATACATAATATGTTGACACCTCATCAATTAGTAAATTAAAAAATATGTCAAACACTTAAAAGTAAATATAAATATTTTTTTTAATTTGCTCATAAGGATTTATTGATGAAGTGTCAACTTCTGATGCGTTGATAGTGTATAGAAATTATACACTATCAGTACATCATATATAAATCTTTAAACAATTATGATTTGTGTTGTATGGATAAAAAATGAAAAAAAAATTACATTTTCAATTTCAATGCCTAAAAGGAAATAGATAACCCACAAATATTAAATTTAACCAATTTATTTTTCAAAATTAATTTTTGAGTAAAATTATAAAGAACAAATGTTTTGTTAATTGGTTGAATCTAGTTATAAAAAAATTACTTTTGGTGTTTCTTAAGTTTAGAAATTATAGATTTAATCATGATTGTAATTATAAGAGTTCGTTTTTAATATACTAACCATAAGATTCTTTAGTTTCACTTTTTGTATTATTTTTTAATATAAAACTGGTAATAATTTTTTTAAAAATAAAGTATATTTAAGATATATTTGTTTCAAAATCTAACCTTTTTAAATAATGAAATATTTTTATCTAAATATTTATGTACCGTAAAACTATTAAATTCGTAGGCTTTTTTTGCTTAATTTTCTTATATCTTGAATTATGCCACATTCATGTTTACGTTAACATAACCACATTTTTTGTCTCTATAACCTTTTATTAAACCACTTTTTTTTTATCTCTATAACCTTTTAGGTGGCGTTTGGTTCACAAAATAGAATAAAAGGGGAATGAAAAAGATATTATGTGGGAATAGAAAAAAGGAAAAATAGAATAGAAAACGTATTGTAATGTTTGGTTTACTGGAATAGAATATAGTAGGAATTAGTATTAATATGATTGGTTTAGAGTAAAAAATATGGTTGGAATAAATTTAAAAGATCATTTTACCCTTTTATTAAATAATTATGATTTATTGTAAGACTAATTATAATTAAATAAAAATTAATTTTAAATAACTATTAATTTTTATTATGAATTATTTTTATTAATTATTAAGTATTAATTAATTATTAAATTATCACTTAATTATTAATTAAATTTATTAATATTAATTAATAAAAACAAGATTTTTGTTTATCTAATTAATAAAACAAAAAGCAACCTAAAAATTAATTAAAAAATTGGTTCATTTCAATGTAAGAAATCTGGGCTTTTGAATGCCCAAATTCATTGAAAAGTAATTGGCATTCGAATTTCTTGGTCTGGTAACCATTTGAATACCTAGAATTTAACTATTTCTTTACAACTCTTTCATTAACCCAATAAAATTTTTTTTTTATATAATCCACAAGTATCTTCATCCGTTTTAATGGTCTAAGATTAATCATGTTCGAGATTTAGTCACAGTTAAAGCTCTTCACCCCTCTCCAAAGATGTGTTTAGTGAGAGTTGAACTCGAGAGCTCTTCCCACAAATTCAACCTGCATTACCAATTGAGCCACAACCCTTAGATTATTAACCCAACAAAATATTGAAGAGATTCTTCTAACAAATCTCACAAATATATACTTATATGCCCAATCTTTTGTCACAATTGTTGGGTAATTTGCAAAGATCTCACAAATATATACTTGTAAGCCCAAATCGTTTGTTGCAATTTTTGGGTAATCTGCAAAGACGAGAAAGAAAGATTTTTGGCTGAAATTGCAGAGTAAGATGGAAAGGAGCAAAGGAGAGAAAGGCAACAGAAAGAAACGCAGAAAAAATGAGATAAAAAAAAAAGCCTTCGTTCGGATGTAAATTCAAAAAAAATTTCAAAGATACGGTTGGAAGAAATTTTTTTTAATCCATTCCTTTTCTCACAGAAAACAAAATTGACGCCATCCATGATGAATTCTAATTCTTCGACACACGGAAACTGAACGTTTCCGAAGAATGCAAAATCGGAGCTAAAAACTGAACCAAAAAGAGGAATTGTGGGCCCGCCTGGAATAAAAGAGGAAAAGAAAAGTCTTTCTGGTGAAGCAAATACGCTGTTAGTTTTATTTTAATTTTAGTGAGAAAAGTAAATAGAAGACCAGTAATATGCATTTTTTCTTAATTTTTTTTATGTTAAAAGTTAAAACGTTTACCTATCTCATTGCATTCATGCATTCCCACACTATAATCGCCACACATTATATTATTTAAAAAGTTAAATATAAATGTAGAGAATTATATATATATAGATTATTATCTTATTCACTGTCAGTGAAATTTTTTAACTTCACAAGCAGGATTAGGATGATGACACGTGTCTTTTAAAAATATTAAAAAAATAAAAAATAAATAAAATGAGATACATGTTATCATCCTAATCCCGCTTGTGGAGTTAAAAAACTTCACTGATAGTGTATAGAATAATTTTTCTCTATATATATATAAATATATATATATAAATTTATAAGGCAAGATTACCGTCGCTCTGGACCTTCTGGTTTTGGTTCCCATTTGCCAAACGAATGCTTGTTACCTACTCTTCTTGTTTAAGTTCCCTCACTTGCTCCGTCTCTCCCCCAAATATATATACCAGCCTCTGCTTCTCGTGAGAGTTTCTTTCCCTAATCTCCTTGTTCTTCTTCTTTTGCTGCTGCTGCCATGGAGAAAAAACACAGAATATGTAAGATCTGCAACAGAAGGTTCGCCAATGGCAAAGCCATGGGTGGGCACATGAGATCTCACTTTGCTAAACTCCCGATTCCTCCTAAACTCACCATCCCATCTTCTTCTTCAGCCCTACCACCACCCAACAATATTATTAAATCGCCATCTCCTTCTCCTGCTGCGGTTAGTTGCCCTTCCAGCGAGGTTAATCACATGCAGTCTTATACATCTGTGAAGCATGAACTTTCTAGCGAAGCTACAACTGGTAGAAGATCCAAACGTCTTCGTAAGATGATGGTGTGCTCATCTTCTGAATCGGTAAGTTCGGCTGTTATCCCAGTCTCTGATGAAACTATATCTAGTGGAGAAGCTGCTATGTGCCTTTTATTACTTTCCAAAGATAAATGGAGTCCAAAACAAAAGCAAAAAGAAGTGGATTGTACATGTGGGGCTTTAGGTGATGATGAGGATATGAACTTAGAGGAAGATGAAAATAACGATTGCTTGTTTTGTGTTACTAAAGCTAACTCAAAGTACAAGTGCGAGACATGCAACAAAGTTTTTAAATCTCACCAGGCTTTGGGTGGGCATAGAGCTAGTCACAAGAACAAACAAATTATTAGAGCTTCTACTACTATGGCAGATGGAAAAAAGAGTAATCAGATAATTTTTGTTTGTCCATTTTGTGACAAAGTGTTTCAATCAGGTCAAGCACTTGGTGGGCACAAAAAAATTCATTTTTCTTACTTACCTGTTGCTCATAATAAAATTTATAAGAAATCTTCCTCTACTATTGAATTATTCGATCTTAATTTACCAGCAACTGAAGATGATGAAGAAATTACTTTGCTTGACAATTCAATGGCATCCAACAACGGCTGGTAAAGGAAAGTTAAGATTAGTGTTGAAATTTAATTTCGTATGATTTCTGTATATATTAAAGATGTTTGGATTTTTCTGTCAAAATCAGTCTGAGAATTCAGACAATGTTTATTTATACATGATTAATTTATTTGAAGATTGAACTTTCTTCAAAGTAGTTTCTATGTTTGCATGATATTGATGAAATTTGTAATGTTATTATCATATCATGAATTTTCTTGGAAGAAATTTTAGAACAATAATGAATTAGCCGTGATACCTGTTTTGTTATGTGAACAGTAGTACCGCTGTTTTAGCTCAGTATAATTTCTCAAAAACTTATCTTTGTTTTTTCACCAAAAAAAAAATTATCTTTGCTTTTGTTTAGATACTCAAAATTAGCTCCACTGTTTGTGGTTGTTTTTCTTTTATTTTGTTTCCAGTAATGTCATGTTACAATCAAAAAGTAGAATTTCTTGTACATTTCTTTCCTTCCTAAGAGTTAAAACTTTAGATTAAAACAACTTGTAACATGGTATAAATTTTGAATTCAAATTTAAATATTCCTAACTCTATCAAGGTTAGATGTCCTTTTTTTTTTTTTAATTTTTTGGCTCATAACAGGACAATCTCATCTATAATTGTCTATATTTATCTCAATCTGTAATCATCTGTATTGCCTATTGCCTGTTTCTATGTAGGTAGGTTTTGATCAGATAGCTTAGTCAGATTTTGACTTAATATTGATAAAGAAAATTTATTAATTGACTTCTCAAATACATTTAGTCTTGAAAAATATTTGACTCTACTCAAAATCAAAATTTTCATCTTACTTTTTATTTTGATTTAACGACATTAGTTATGTTATTATTTCACTTTTTACCTTACATTAATGACTATAGGATTTTATAG
The DNA here is from genome assembly GCA_031772115.1 of Heritiera littoralis. NCBI lineage: Eukaryota > Viridiplantae > Streptophyta > Magnoliopsida > Malvales > Malvaceae > Heritiera > Heritiera littoralis. Next base: position 4,260,731 of record JAPDPK010000045.1, on the reverse strand, counting down.
TTCAGTTTCTTTACTGGTGTTGACAAGATTTGATGTTGTATATCTGTTAGTCATGAATGAAATAATATTCTTTTTGGCCAAAAAAAATTTTCTTGAGATAAAGGTTTTTTCTTTTTTCTTTAACCCCCTATTTAATCATTCTCTATTTAATTACACCTGGGTTGTATTTGTATAAAAGTGTAAGGTGTATTTGTATAACAGTCTATATGTAAAAGTATGACTTGTATTTTTAGTTTTGTATTTAAGTGTATATATAAAAGAAAGACTTTTTTTTCAATAATAAGAGATTATTAAATTTTGTTCGATACATTTTTTTTTGAATTGATTGATCTAAAAATCTTATTTACATTGTGTTTAAATTTATAAAAAGCTGCCGATGAGGGTTGATGTAATTAGATAAAGCTCGAATTTTCGTGTAAAGCACCAAGATTCGATTTTACATGATTTTTTATTGGTATACAATCTGTAAGTCTAAAAAATCCACATGTGACAATCCAATGGATACGTAAATGCCAAAATGAGTTGGCGGTTTACCGCGGCTTAGAGATAGGGTAACCTCCCTTATTCTTAAACTTTTATAAAAAGGTACTTTCTTTTAACAGATTTCATAAACTTTTTTTGGTATAAGCATAGGTATCCTCATCTGTTTTATGATCTGAGATTAATTCTGTTCGGACCAAGAGTAGTAAACGATAAAACTCTCCTAATGGTGGAGATTCCAAGACTCGAACATTATCCAAGTACCTAGAGAAAAAGTCCAAATTTGCTTCTTCCAACCATTTGTTGGTAGATTTCATAAACTTAAACAATTAAGATGAACAAATTTTTTTATCACTTGAATTTAAATGAAAATAGTTGTTTAGAGTTTAACTATTTTTAATTCTAAGGGATTTTATTAAATACTGGCTCATAAAAATATATGAATATTTTTGTGTGCATTAAATATAATAATCCAAAATCAGTAAGTAAAACCCACATGACGTTCATTTTAGTTATTAAATTTTGTTTTGTAGTGAAAGGCATAATGGTGCGGGTACCATTATAAAAATTGGTCAATGAATAAAGAAGCATTAAACAACAAGAAAAGAATGCTTATGGTCAAAATTGGTTATTCATAATTACTATTCTTCACCATGAGTTTAACTTGAATTACACTACAGCAAAAATAGGTTTTTGCGACAGTTATTTAGCGGCGTTTTCTATAATAACGCCACTAAATATCGTGTTTTTATAAGGATGCGGCGTTTTTTTACTTAAAACGCCGTAAATTTTGACAAATAAGGGCGTTTATATTAATAAACGTCGTTAAGTTAATCAAATAGCGGCGTTTGTGAAAAAGAAACGCCGCAATGTTTTAAAATAAAAAAAATTTATTCTAAATTTTTTGATGCTTTCTTCTTTTACCTTCTCTATTTACGTTTGTAAACCTTCTCTATCCAATACTCCCATTTCCTCGTTTTCTAAACCTAAAATCCCAATCCCATTTCCATTTTCACACCTGGAAAAGAAAGGGAGAGTTCGAAATTCAAAGAGAAAGGCCAAAGTGACAAGAAAAGAAAGTTCCAGATCAGGGGTAGGACATGTTCGTCATTTCTGTCTTTCTTTCTCTTTCTCTCAGATCCCGTTTTCCTGCATTCTCGTCGTTCTTTCAAAGCTCTATAAACAGTGCCTTCCTTTTTTTGGTTGTTGTTGCAGAGGAGGAGTAAGAGAGAGGAATCGAAGGTTCTTCTCTCTCTCTCTTTTTTTCTTTGTTTTGTTATTTAATTAGAAGCTGTTTTTGGTAGTTTTTGAGAGTGGAATTAGAGAAAATCCAAGCAAAAATGGAGAGTAGCACTCCAGTGAGGAAACCACACACTTCCACAGCAGATCTGCTCACTTGGTCCGAAACTCCTCACACAGATTCCCGCCTCCGCTCCTCGCTCCACCCGCCCTCACCAGGTTCTTCATTTTTGTTTTCTTTTTAAAAATTTTTTTGCTGTTGAATTACTGTTTTTTGATTTTTTTTAATTAATGGTAGCCGTCGTATGGGATCAGAAAAGTGGTGTTTGGAGGCCAGGTGACGGATGAAGAATTTGAAAGCTTAAACAAACGGTGAGATCTGCTTCCGCCTTCTTCTCTTTTAAAAAAAATCTGCATTTTCTTCTTATTTTTATTTATTTGAAAACTATTTAGCATTACGTTTTTTTTCTCTTGATATATATATTTTTTATTTATTTGAAAACTATTCAGAAAACAATGTCTGATTCAATAATAAAGGATTATACAGCCTTGCCTATTCTTAACTAATATGAGCTTGTCAAAGCCCAGAAATACGAAAGGTCTCAACTATAATTTACCGATCTTGGTGGATCTGAAACCGTGGCATAAGACTACAATTTCTTTAGACCCAGTTTCATGCAATAATCCCACAAGCTTCTCTCCGTGCTTGTTTGGAATTATTACTCTCTGCTGCTCAATCACTGAAATCCAACAGGGGTCAATCAATCCGAAGATTCTTATAAGTAATTAACTCGAAAAACCTAAAACCTAAAAACAAATCATAAAAGAAAGTGACTTGGATTTTGGGCAGAGTGAGAGTGAGTCATTGTCAAGCTCAAAGTCGCTGCTGATGAGATGGAGCAGTGGACCTGATGAAGAGGAAATTTAAGATAAGACTGAGTTTGAGAATTTGATGTGTTTAACATAAATGAACGAAAATTACGAGCAAGAGTTTCCATTTCCTTTTACTTGTTCAGAGTTTCTTTTTTTCTTTTATAATGGTAGTATAAAATCTCTTAAAATTACATACGCAAAATACATTTTCATTGTATTTAAAAAGATTTATGTTTTTGTTTGTTTCATGCCTCAATCTGTAAGCAAAAAAAAAAAAACAAAACAAAATAAGAGTAGTAGAATTTTGTTCATAAATAAAAATTAATAGTTTAAGCTATCATTATAATATATATTTTTTAAGAAAGATCTATAGTAGTATTTATTATATATATTCAAAAGTTTATAGAAAAAATATTATAAAAAAACAGATAAATAGTATTGGACAGCATCCCCATGTATTATTAGTCCTAAAAAAATGTTAAAAAATGATGCCAATTGTGTGTGTGTGTTTTTGTTATATGGTGCCTTATGAGTGTAAGATGATGCCAATAGTCTGTGGGTCATATCATCACATTGTTATGCATCTTTTTTTCATTGTTCTTTGCTTTGATGTTGTGAAATTTATGTGTTTGTTTGATAAATTTCAAATGATAATGTTTGGCAGGTGCTAGATGAATATCAGAAAAATTTTGGGGATTCATGGAGAAATGTCCAAGCTAATAGTACTCAACCTTGGCCCTATTTGAATGAAGCTTTGACCAAATTTCAGGTATCTATTTTCTTTGTCATACATGTTTGCTGTAGTTTTAATGCAGAATGTGGAATTATACTTTTGAAATTCATCTCAGAATCTTTATAGGATATTGTTGGAGCTTTAGAGAACTTATATTTGAAAATCCGTTTCTAACTTCTTTCCATCTTCAAGACCCAGCAGAGGTTGATAAATTATTGAAAATTCATAGAGCAAATAGGAGGAAGTGGTTTGATTGAATTCTTGGTGTTTTAGTTTAACATTTTGCAATGTAGTGCTAGGGGAAAAGATTAAAGATGGAGCAAAAAAATGAAATGAATTATAAAGGTTGTTCTAAAACAGATTTTGTTTTGCAAGAACAGGAATAAAAGCTTCCGCAATTTGAGGATAGATATGAAACTTTCTTTATCTATTGTTCTTCTCAATGGAGTAATTTCGGCAAGTATACTCTGCCGACCTGAGAGCATCACTTGCTCTCCCTATCCTCTGCTTGGTCCTTATCATTCACAGTCATATTTCCTTTGCTGCTTGGTCTGTTGTCTTTGATTACCTTTCCACAGCTTTCTGCATTTCTAATTGAGTATTCTTGTGCTTCAGAAAAGAGTTCTATTGGCTTGTTCACTAGCTGAAAAAAATTTTGTATTATTCTTGACGATGCATTTTATAGGAGGAACCAAAATCCAAATTCAAGTTTGAGATGTGGGGATTATTTTGACCTGGATAATGATCAATATTTGGTGTTTAGAAGATAATTCATCTTAGTTGTAAGATTAGATAGTCTTCTGTATTTTTTGTTAAATGCACATCTGTGTGCGCTCGTGTATGCAAGCACACACATGAATTTATCCTGCTGCAATGCAGTGAAAGATGGTGCTGTAAATTAGTAAATATGAAAGTTGGCGCCTAGATTATGACTGGCCTCATATAAGTTTGTCTGGAACTGGGGTGGCTGAGGTAGTCTTACATGTTGTAGCATCAAATGTTAGATGGCTAATCAAATCAATACGAAATGCAAAGTATTTGTTATTCGTACTCAAAAACAGATTCATTGGCAGAACAAGTCAGCCGCACGCACTTTTATACATCTATGGTGTTGATTGATGAAAGAGAAAATATATTTTGCATTTTCTTGGCATTGCACTGCTCTCCTTACTGTATCTTGATGCTTCTGGAGTCTAATCACATTGAATATTTATGTTAGCTGCCCTTATAGGACAGTTTACCATATTCTGCTTTTCTTCTCCTGTGCCTATTCTTAATATCTTTTACATAACACAAATTTCTTTGTATCTTTATTTCAGGGAAAATCCAGTGGATTAGAAAGTTCAAGGAAGTCTCAACAAGAATGTTTAACTGGTTTTGTGGTTTCCCAGTTGGATGATACAAGTACAATTTGCAAGTCTCTTTGTTTCTTAACTGTTCCTGTTTCATATTATGTTGTTAGGAAAATGGCTGGAAAAGTGCCAAAATAAGTTTGCTGATTATATACTTATAGCCTATTGTCATTGGGGAATATTTTCTATATCATGGGAAAATGGTTGAAAATATTCAAGTTTTGGTCATATCAACTGCCAGGGGCTAATTAGAAAACAGGAAAAGGTCTATTGTTACTGTCAACTTGAGTGAATTTAGGCTCCATCCTTTTTAGCTGAATGAAGTCATTCATGATAGCCTCGATCTGAGAATAGAATATATATATATATGTTTATTGTAATGTTCGAACTTTAAATAATCATTTCTGAGTGGTCAGTAATATACTGACACCCTGTGGTTTAGAAGAATACATACATACCTATTTAACTTGGACTTGTTCTGCAATGAAATTTGGTCAGTTACTAGAATTTTTTGTTACACTTTCTCAGTTTTAAATCATGGATATACACTAGTTCTACTATGAAGACCTTATATTTCTCAATATCTCATAATTGGTTTTACATGGCTCGTTTTCTCAAAACCATTTACAAAACAACAATAATGCCTTCCAGAACATTTTGCGTTGTGCGTTAAACTCTGTTTTATATTATCTCACTGGACATATTTGTATATTGTTTTCATTTGATGAAAATAATACATTGTGATTTGTGTCTTGGTATGTATCTATGATTCATATATTCTGATATGTGTCTTGGTGCCTTTGACTTTTTGATTAATTATGAGCATGTTGATAAATTTACCAGAAACATAGGCTCTACTCATGAGTTTTTCTGCATCAAACTTTTCCTCTTTTTTAATTAAATATATATATATACACATATATATACATATATATTTTTTACTAATTTTGGTTTTTGTAGATTTGAGATGTGACCCCAAGGATGTAGAAAAGATGGTGACTATTTTGTAATGCAGATATGTTACTAGATCCTTGTCCTTACATATATAAAATTGTCCTTACACATAATGCTAATTCTAAAAATTGTGCTTTCTTTACTGTTTTGTGGTTGCAGATTGAATGATGTGGTTTTTGTTATAGGAGAACTTGTTAAAAAAAAAAGGGCTACCTTTGGATTTAAAAGCTTAAGTATTCTATAACCTTAATCTTTGTTCTTTCCTTCTTTTTTCTTATATATGTTTTCCTTATTTAGATGTTGAGACTCAAATGTTTAGAGGACAGATTTATTTTTATACAAAATAGGAGACATTTTATATATAAATATATTTTTACATTACACTTATTTTGACAACTCTTAATATTGAAGGCAAAAACTCATAGTTTCATCATTCCCTATTAATATTGTTTGTACAATTTTTTTCTACTAATGTCTATTAATGGCTGTGTGTTGAAGGCCTACTTTGTGCCTTTGCAAAATGGAGCAAAAGCATTTTGTTAATATTTATGAACTGGCAGGCCTCTGCAAAATGGAGCAAAAGCATTTTATTAATATTTATGAACTAGCGGGAATGGATGGTGATATCTATGAATTGGCAGAAATGAAAAGCTATAAAAAAGTAAAAGCAAAAAATGAAATAGCGGGAAAGGCACGTAAGAAAATGAAAAGCTATAAAAAAGTAAACGCAAAAAAGGAAACGGAAATGCAGACAAGAAAAAAATTAGCAGGAAAAATCTAATATAAAAGGAAATTGAACGCAAACAAAAAAAGCTAAATGGCGAGAGGAGTGAAATTCTGACTTAGCGGCGTTTTTTTATAAAAACGCCGCTAAATTCTTGGCATTTTTTTGAAAAAACGCCGCTAACTTGCGGTTCATATATACACCGTAAATAGGTGTAAAATTGGCACAAAGTTAGCGGCATTTTTTTATAGAAAACGCCGCTATTTTTCCCGACGCTTACAAAGCCGGCGCATTTTGCAGCGTTTTTTACCAGTGCCGCAATAGTTTAGCGGCATTTATAAACGCCGCTAAATAACAAAAAAAAAAACGCTGCTAAAAGTACATTTTGCTGTTGTGTTAATTGGCTCAACCTTGTTAATTCCTCCTCTAAATTAAAGAAATTTGATTAATTGCATTAAACTCATAAAAGACTAGACAACAAACATGTTTAAGATAGTATCGTTACCCTTCCTTAACCAAAATGACAAAAGTGACATTTAGTTTTGTTCATCAAATTATAATGAGTATTTTATAAATTTTTTTCACAAGTTTTATTTCGATAGGATACTAAACCTTTTCTTTTTGGTTACATATTAATAGGGTTGTCCTCAAAAGAACCATAACTAGTATAAAACAAATGAAATCTTGTTTCAATGTAAGAACTCTGAAATATTTAGATCTTATATCAACGTAAGTTTAGCCAAATTTTATGTTAGATTGTTTTATTTATTCATTAAATTTTTTGCAAATGTAGTATTTCATATATATTGTGTTGAGGTTAACAATGATCAAGGGTGAAACTCCTCCGAGTAATGAAGTTGACAGGACCTACAATGAAAAAGGATGGTCAAGGAACATCGAAGCTTGGTACTCCAATGCTCAAGTTAATATGTGAACAAGGTTGGGAAGAATTAGGGAATTGGATGAAGAAAATAGCTAAGGAGCAAGGAGAGGTTCAGGTAAGCTCAATTTATCAATAGGTGAATAAAAGGTGAGCAAACTATTTTGTGATGGTTTACTATACTATACTATATATATATATATATGTAAATATTGAAACTATACTTATGAGGCGCATTTTGTAAGACAAATTCACGAAATCTTTGAGTCCAAACGAACTATTTTTCGCAGATTTGATACAAATCTCTACAAATAATATCAGAGTAATCACTAGCCGAAATATGAGAATAAATGCTACACCATGAAAGCAACTTCTAGAATCTTATAAAAGCTAAATGCTACATAGTAAGAGCTACTTCTAAAATCTCAGTGCTTGGTGTGATCCGAATGCTGTTTTGCATTAGACTTGACAAGGATGTCAAATTTTAAAGAGAGATTTTATAACACTCTAATCCTACATTAGGATATTATGAGGTTTTACTATACTATATATATAGATATTTGAAACCGTACTTGTGAGGTGATTTTTGTATGATAAACCGTGAGATATTCGGGTTAAAACAGACAATACTTCACAAGTTGGGCACAGGTCTCTACAGGTCAATTTTATAAAAAAAACTAAATTAACCAACCAAGGAAGGAAGAACCAACCAAGGGAAAGGTAATTAACAAAAAACTAAACTGACTTCCTTTGGTCAGTCTAGGTTAATATGGGTATATAAACTTTTATCAATAATGGCAAATCCAATTAATATGGGTATATCGATTTTTATCAATAATGGCAAATCTAGCTAGCCAGATACTGGTGTAGGGAACTTGGTAGCTGCTCTAGTTACACTGCAGATAGGGTGGAAAGAGACTACAATTTGTATGTGCTCACTTGGTATAATGCACTATTTAGTACTCTTTGTTACACTCTATCAACACTCATCAAGTGGCAATTGCCTTCCTTTGATATTAAGACCAACATTTTTTTTCCTATTCTTCACTGCATTGAGCATGGCAAGTTTAGCTTGGAACTGATTACAGGAGCTTTTTGACACCATATCACGAATGTTATATTTCTTCTCTCTATTCCTCTTCATGTCTCTGGTAAAGATTGCTTTTTACATTCAAGAAATTTATGAGGAACTTCAATGTTGCATGGTGAGCTTACTATTTCCCATTAACCTTTTTGGTCTTGGTTGCTGCTGAATATGCACAATACGTGAAAGTTCGTGTAGCAACTGTAATGCTTGTGTTATCAATTTATGTCAGTTCTATATTAACCAAGGTCAGGTAATTCAGTGATCTCAGTTCCCTTTATGATTAATCGATAATCGATCAAATTTTTGGACAAACCGATTCCTTCCCATCGTAACCGCCAACTCGAAATACTCAACCCAACTCAATCAAATTCTGTCGATTTTGATCGGGTATTTCGATTAGGCTCAACTCATACTCAACCTTAGGTGAATATGCTAATTAATTCTTTTCCTCACCCTTTGACGCCTATTTATAATTTTTGAGGGCATCTTGGTCATTGGATCCGCGCCTCAAGATTGGGAAAAATTCCAAATATACCCTCGTTGTTACTTAATATACCCCACCCAAACAACCAAATACAACAAAAGACAATTTAGCCCTCATACACCAAAGCCTCTCTCCCGCCACCCTTACCCGAAACCCTTCCCTCTACCTTCTTCCTTCTTCCTCCTTCCGGCTGAATACTGCTCAGGTATCGGTTTATTTCAGAAATATCAAAATATCAAAATTATATGATAAAAATATAAAAATATTGCTAGAAATTCATTTCTTGCGCAATATTGGTTTTGCACGCAATGTGGCTTGCGTGAATCTGTTACTCGTGCACAAGCTAGCTTGTGAGCTAATGATACATTTGTGCAAGCTAGCTTGCGCTCAAGACCAATAATCGTGCAAGCCTACTTGCGCGAAACAGTCATTTTCACGCAAACTTGCTTGGGTGGGGAAAACATCAAGCGTAAAAAATCAGACGAAGTTGAGAAAATACCTCTTCTCCACCTTTTCCTTCACTTTCAAGCTTTATAATCTGTCGCAAAATGCAATGCGCCATTCATAATCCGTCGCGCAAGTTTACTTGCGCCAAGGATTCATCTTGGCGTAGGTAAACTTGTGCGACAATATGACCATCGTGCAAGTTCACTTGCGTGAAGGCTTCAGTTTCGCGCAGATACACTTGCGTGGAAGCTTAATTTTCGCTCAAGTTCACTTGTGCGCTAGCATGAGATTCGCGCAAGTAAACTTGAGCAACACAAATGCAGAGGAGCGGTGTCTCGAGTTTAAAAGCGTCAATTTAAATATTGTTTTAAAGGAGTTTTTTTTATGGGATAGATTTAGCAAAAAGTGGGGTGAGTATAGAATTTTTCCAAGATTGGAGCCTTCCTCCATTTTCGCAGTGTCCGTAATCCTTCTGACTGCTTAGTGAAAGACGCCAATTATCCTCTTTTTATTGGTTCTATTATTTAGCTCGAGCTACTTCTTGATTACCAAGCTTCAACCCTTATCAGGTGTTCTTTGGGCGAGGCATTTCTTGGACCTAACACATTGAAATTTATTTGATTGTTGTTGTCATTTTTAATTGCGATTTTATATACACAACTTTAACGGAAGTACAACGGGCTATGATTTGGGATGGGCTCACTTATTTTTTACCCGCTCGAGCGTTAAGGGAATGAATATATAAGCCAAATTGAAATAAAAAAGATTATATATACATGGATTATTATAATATCCATCGCTATAAAAGTTTTTAACTCCATAAGTTAGATTAAAATTAAGACATGTATTTTTTAAAAAATATTAAAAAATAAAAAATAAATAAAATGAGACAAATATTTTAATCTTAATCTCGCTTGTAGAATTAAAAAATTTCACCGACAGTGATTAAGATAATAATCCTATATATATAATTAGCTTTTACTCGTGCGACACACGAATTAATTTTAATTATTTAAATTTATAAATATATAGAATAATATTATTTAATTTATATATTTAAAGCATATATAAAATGATTATTATTTAATATACTGTCAATAAAATTTAAAACTTCACAAACGATATTAAAATGATGATACATACATTTTCTTTTTTTATTTTTTATTATGCATAAAGAGTATGTATTATCATTTTAGCACCGTTTGTAGAGTTTAAAAACTAACATCATATTAGATAATAATGTTGTATAAAATACATATAATATAACAAATATATCCAATAATAATAGAATTAAATAAAAATTAAAATTATATTTTAAAATTTTTAAAAATTAAATGTATATTTTAAGAAATTTGAAGTGTTAGAGCAACATTTGTAGGTAAATTTTTATTACTAACCTAAATAAGTATAATTATAAATACGCATTTTATTTACATATATATATATTTATATAAAAGAATGATTATAACAAATTTATATAATTAATTTTGTCTATTATATATGTATGTTAACATATATATTTGTAAATTTATATGTTTTATACATGAATTTTATTTATTTAGGAAAATAATAATTTTAAATATTTAAATAATATACATGATATAGATAACTTACTTTTATACTTTTCAGTTTAGTTAATAAAATATATTTTTAAATAAATTAAAACTAAGATTATTTATTCTATAAATATAAATAAATATCAATTAATATTTTATTTAGTTTTTCAAAAAGAAAATATTAAAATTATATATATTTAGATTTTTTGGATTAGATAGTATTTAAAATTACTTTAAAGGGTCGTTTGGTTCGCGGAATCTAAGATTACCTTTGGGAATCATTTAATAAAAAATTATTTTAATGACGGATTCCTGAGAATATTAGATTCTTGTGTTTGGTTGTATTTGTGGGAATATAAGATTTCTGTGTTTGGTTAAAAGAAAGTAAGATTGCTTAATTACTTATTTTACTATAATATCTTCTGTTTTATTAGTTGATGTGGAGTGAATAACACACGATATAGATTATATTTAAATTATTTATTTATTTATTTATTTAAGATACTCATTTATTTATTTATTTGGTCCCTTTTTTATAAGGTTTTTGTTATGTAAATTATTTTGATTTAACAAACTATTACTATATTAAATTGATTTTGATTAATAAAAAATCATAGGGTCCATCTTATTATTGGTCCATTTGATTTTAAATTCATTTTTCTCTTAAATGTCAATTCATCAAAATAAGAAAAAAACAATGACACTTTAAATTTGAGTGAACACTATATTTATTGATACCAATTTAGTTAAGAAATGTTATTTTGATACATGCAAACTTGTAAACTATATTTAGATTTAATAAAATTAATGATTATGTTGTAAGTAAGAAAGAGTTTTTAATGGCCTAAAAACAGGTTTTTAATAAGTGTTTTATTTAGGGCTGTAATTTTTAACAAATCCAATGGTATAATTACATTTAAATTACTTATTTAAGTATTTAAGGTGTTTATTTATTTATTTATTTATTTTAATAGATAAATAATTATCTAGGACGTAATACATTTGATAGTAAAAAGTGAAGTTGACCCAAATGAAAAAATGTTAAGGATAAAATTGGAACAACAAAAAGAATTCCCAAAGGAAAATAAAAATACCTCAAGGAGGGTAGGGTATTGTCTTTCCCCTATTTTTCCCCTTTTTGACACTGTTGGGAATCTAAGATTCCTGATGAGGGAGAAAATTATCTAACCAAACGAGATTAAACAATTGCGGAAAATAAAATTCCTGGGAGTAATCTTAAAATCCTTGAACCAAATGCATCCTAAGAGAGTTTTATTAAAAATATTGAAAAGTTGTAGGAATTAGAGAAATTTGATGAAAGTGGAAAGGTGGAGAAACATTTATTTTTTGTTTTGATTTACACATTAATGGATGCTTATTTGTCATTCAAAGAAAATGTCCAAATAAGCATCTATGTAGACATCTTGCAATATTTGTTATGTACCTCGTAATATATATATATATATTAGATAACTATATAAATTTTATACATATACATAAAAATTTGATAATAAAAAATTAAATTGAAAAAAAAATAATACCTATGTGTGTACCATTTGTTTACTTGTATTAAATATGTGTATATAATCTTATTTATTCGAAACTAATATGTACAGTGGCATGAATGCTTTTTTAATGTAGATATTGTTGACACCTAATTTTGTCTCATTTTGTTATTATTATTATTATTATTATTATTATTATTATTATTATTATGTTTATATTTATATTTATATTTATTTTTATTTGTTATTATTTGTATTATTATTATTGTTTTTATTATTATTATTTTATTTTTATTTTTATTTTGTTTTTTGTCCAATCTCCTGTCACCCATCCACCAGCTCCTGCCACCGGCAGGTCTGCCACCACCAGCCACCCCTGCCATGGCTTCCCCCGAGGTTGTCCATCAGCTCTGTCACCCATCCCATCTCCACCAAACCCTAAGCCAAGCTTACTCCCTCCAAAAACCCCATCTGGAACCCCCAGACGGGGGGGTAGCCCAAGCTTCAAGCTCTCCCCATTCACCCGAGAGCCACGGCCAACCCAAGCAATCCTCACCCAACCGTGCCCCCTAATCCTATCCCATTCAACCCTCACCGAATTCCTCACTCACCCTCTCCGTTCAACCAACCATCACCATCATCAGTCGAAAACCCCAAAACCAGAAAAGCCGCACCACCTCTAGCCACCATTCCCAAACCAGAACCGAGACCCCCATCCTCACAAAACCACCGCCGTGCACTACCTCAACCCCAACCAACGTCAACCCGTGAACCCCCTAAACAGTCGAAACCCGAACCCTCGGCAACCCCAATAGCAACCCGAAACCCCAAAATCTGAGAGCCCCCTCAAAAGCTAGAACCCCCCACCTGCAAAAAACACAACAGCAACAAAAACACAAACCCAAACATATTCAAAACCAGATCTAAAAAGCAAAAAACCAAAATAAAAAAAGGAGAAGTCGAAGGTTTCGACCTCAGATCCGTGGGGTTGGGGGCATTTTCGGAGGAAAAGGAGGCCAAGAACGAGAAGAGGGGTGAAGAAGCTTCAAAAAATGGAAATCTTTTTTATTTTTGGCCACCGACGACGACGGCCGGTGGTGACGGACGGCGGCCCAGGCAGCTGCCGGAAATCACCTGGGCGAAGAGCTTCACAGCTCTGAAATTTTTTTGTGAAAAAAGAAAAGAAAATGGTTTAGAAAAAAAAGGGAGGCTTTTATAGAAAAAAAACAACCCGCGCTTGGACCCGACTCGGGTCCAGGATCCGTGCCCGATCCGCCCGCGGGGAGAAGGTCCGCGCGCCGCTCCAACACCAGACCCGACCCGCTCGTCCGACCCGCTTCGAAGAAGAAGACCCGCGTTCCGGCCACTACCCGGATCCGTCCCGACCCGATCTGGCCCACCTGTTTTGAGCCACGTGGAAGGCCTTTTGGGCCCTCAATTTGGGCTGTGTTTTTGGGCCATTCAAGAGCTTATTTGGGTTCTAAACCCAAATCCATTTTGGTAAATTTTTTCCTTCTTTTTCTTATTTGTTTATTATTTATTTATTTAGTATTTATTTATTTTGTTAATTAAAAATTAAAAATTAAAAAATTAAATTAAAAATTAAAAATTTTATTATTATCATGTGTGCTTTTAATATATTTTCATGGCAATCAAAAAATATATAAATAAAAAAATAAAAAGAATTGTTTTTTTTAGAAAGAAAAAGGAGATTAATAATAAGATTTAAATTTAAACAAATGTCCGATGATGGGATGTTATGGAAGTCACAAGTAGTGATTCCTTAACTGATCCCTTGGTGAGAAGAGTCTGCTAAATATTGTTAAAAGTATTGAGGTATTTAGTATGATTTTTCAATAATTTAAATTTTGAAAATAAAATTGAATTTTCAAAATTAATAATAAAATTAAAATTAAGTAAATGGTTCCGATGATGGGATGTTATGGAAGTCACAAGTAGTGATTCCTTAACTGATCCCTAGGTGAGAAGAATCTACTAAATATTGTCAAAAGTATTGAGGTATTTAGTATGATTTTTCAATAATTTAAATTTTTGAAAATAAAAATTGAAATTTTAAAATTTATAATAAAATTAAAATTAAGTAAAAATTTTCCGATGATGAGATGTTATGGAAGTCACAAGTAGTGATTCCTTAACTGATCCCTAGGTGAGAAGAATATACTAAATATTATCAAAAGTATTGAGGTATTTAGTATGATTTTTCAATAATTTGAATTTTTGAAAATAAAAATTGAAATTTTAAAATTTATAATAAAATTAAAATTAAGTAAAAATTTTTCGATGATGGGATGCTACGGAAGTCACAAGTAGTGATTCCTAGCTGATACCTAGGTGAGAAGAGTTGTACTAAATGTTGCCAAAAGTATTGGAATATTTAGTACGATTTTTCAATAATTTAAATTTTATTAAAAAAAGAAAATGAATAAGTTTTTTTTCTAAAAAACAAAGAAATATAAATAAATAAATAAACAAATAAATAATGAAATTAAAAATTAAAAATTCATTTGCATCATTTTTATTTGTTTGCATCATGTGCATTCATAATAATTTTCGAAGCAAGTGTGAATTTTTCGAGAATGAGATTCTATAGAAGTCACAAGTAGTGATTCTTAAGAAATCTCTAGGTGAGAAAAATTATTTCGAATGCTGCCAAAAGTATTGGAGTATTTGATTTAATTATTCAATACAAAAAGGTTCACATTTACTTTCGAAAAATAAAGTTTAACCTTTTAAAATAAACCAAAATAAATTTACAAATAAAAAATGATCTTGAATAAAATTGATTGCAATAAAATAGGAACTGTTTTTAAATATTAAATTGAGACTATTTTATTAAAACAAAAAGGATAACACATGATTATTATGGTACCGTTTGTCGAAGCACAAGATGGCCCTGAAGGAGAAATGAAGGGATCTGAGGTGAAGGAGTAGTTTCAGCCTCCCTTTTCTCAGTGGGACGAATGGTTTTTATAGGTGAGGACCGCCTAGGTGGCCGGATACGTGGTCGAATAGTAATACGATGCGTGCTTAGTCCCAAGGCTGAACCTTGGTCCCGAGGTAAACAATGGTGTTAAGCGAGGGCCAGCGCTTAAGGCGCTGACTTGAGTTGATGGGTCATTCCTGACGAGTCTGATCTGAATCGATGGATGCTTGTCTTGATCATGGGTATTCTTGTTTTGTATAATGGGCCCCATTTTGACGAGGTAGATGTTCCGAGATGAAAGACTAAAATAGGCTTGATCCAAAACGTCCCACATCATTCTGTCCCCCCTGAAGTTAGTCTTGAAAGCTCGGTCCAGGAGATGAGATCGGTCTGTAAGATATGGTGTCAACTTGTTATCAGGTCGGGTCAGCAGTAAGAGGGGGTGTCGAGGTGTTTTTGACCTCACCCTTTAGGAGGTCAGTCACGCGTACCCCAACCTGGACTTGTCCATAGTATCGTTAGAGAATTTGAGGACAGTACAATATGAGCCTGAGGCGAAGGAAGCAGTTGGTGCCGAGCTCAACGTTGCGGCTACCCAGGGGAAGCTGATGAGGGCAGTCCCAAGGTCATGGATGATGCTGCTGTTTGACTTTTATCACTTTCATATTAGTTTCCTTAAGTTTTTTGTATTAAGATCAATGAACATGTACTTTCATTTATTTGGATGGTGCCATGTTTTGGGCTATTTAAGTTTTTCTGCCTTGTCTAGATTTATGTTGGCCCAACTAGAATTGTATTGGCCGAATTGGATTTATTAGAAAGTTAAAGTGTACTTTATATTTGGGACGAAAACCGATTCTTAGCTCTTCATTTGAACAAAATGCGCCTGACCTCGCATGCATGCCTGACTTGAGTCGGGCGTGTGCCTGACTTAAGGTGCATCGAGTTGGGTTCTACACGTGAGCTTAGGCGGACCGACCTGATTTGACCCGAGCTGCATCGAGATGAGCTCTACCAGTGAGCTTAGATGGGCCGACCTGAGGTGCACCAAGATGAGCTCTACGTGTGAGCTTAGATGGGCCGACCTGATGGCGGGCCGACCTGATTCGACCAGAGGTGCACCGAGATGAGCTCTACGAGTGAGCTTAGACGGGCCGACCTGAGGTGCACCAAGATGAGCTCTACGCGTGAGCTTAGGTGGGCCGACCTGATTTGACCCGAGGTGCACCGAGATGAGCTCTACGAGTGAGCTTAGATGGGCCAACCTGAGGTGCACCTCTACGTGTGAGCTTAGATGGGCCGACCTGATGGCGGGCCGACCTGATTCGACCAGAGGTGCACCGAGATGAGCTCTACGAGTGAGCTTAGACGGGCCGACCTGAGGTGCACCAAGATGATCTCTACGCGTAAGCTTAGACGGGCTGACCTGATGAGCACTGATTGAGCTCTGCGCGTAAGCTTAGGTGGGCCGACCTGAGCTGCACCAAGATGAGCTCTACGCGTAAGCTTAGGTGGGCCGACCTGAGGTGCACCAAGATGAGCTCTACGCGTGAGCTTAGGCGGGCCGACCTGATCCGACCCCGAGGTGCATCGAGATGAGCTCAGTCGGGCCGACCTGAGGGCGGGCCGACCTGATTCGACCCGAGGTAATGCTAGAAGCCCCTACCTCCTTGAGCTTTATCCTGGTGAGGTCTTTTCTCCAGCCTAAATTGGTGAGCTCTTTTTTAGCCTTTTTATTTTGGCGAGGGCTTTTTTTTTTTGAGCTCTAACTTGGCGAGCTTTGTTTTTTAATATTTGACGAGCTCATCCTTGGTTTTTCAATAGGTGAGCTTTTCGTTGACCTTCAACTTGATAAACTCTTTTTCTTGAGTTTTGTTCGACGAGCGCTTTTCTACTGCTTGATAAACTCTTGCTTGATCTTTCAAAGTGGCGAGCTCATTCCTAGACGAGCTCTGTTTTAGCTTTCACTTGGCGAGCTCATTTTTTTGAGCTGGATGAGCTCTTTTTTTTTTTTGAGCTTTGGCTTGGCAAGCTTATTTTCTTAAGCTGGATGAGCTCTTTTTTTTAGCTTTAACTTGGCGAGCTCATTTTCTTGAGCTGGACGAGCTCTTTTTTGAGCTTTAACTTGGTGAGCTCATTTTCTTGAGCTGGACGAGCTCTTTTTTGAGCTTTAGATGAGCTCTTTTTTGAGCTTTTCCTTGGCGAGCTCATTTTCTTGAGCTGGACGAGCTCTTTTTTGAGCTTTAGACAAGCTCTTTTTTTAGCTTTAACTTGGCGAGCTCATTTTCTTGAGCTGGACGAGCTCTTTTTTGAGCTTTAGACGAGCTCTTTTTTGAGCTTTAACTTGGTGAGCTCTTTTTTGAGCTTTAACTTGGTGAGCTCTTTTTTGAGCTTTAAGTTGGTTGTTCTCTTCATTTTTATCCATCTTAATGATCTACTCCTGGTATAAGAATGTTAGTACAAAAAGTTTCAAAAGATGAAGAAGGTTAGAAGTACCATTGTAAGTGTCAACAGTGGGCATTCCCAAGCTGATTTGAGGTTGAGCTCAGTGGATATCTTCCGTGAGGAGCTTTCCAACAACTTTAGCTCCTCCATGTGCACCATCTCTTTTTCCTTTATCTACCTCACTGTATCCTCCATTAGTACCCAAGCTCCTGGTTCTAGCAAGGTAATTTGGGCTTATTGGTGAGGCTGAGGTGCCATGGGTTCTTCCTTCTCTATCACTCTCCTTTTGGGGGCCATTCTCGACCGCGACTGAGGGAAATGCTAGAAGCCCCTACCTGGCGCGCCAAATGTCAAAGCACAAGATGGCCCTGAAGGAGAAATGAAGGGATCTGAGGTGAAGGAGTAGTTTCAGCCTCCCTTTTCTCAGTGGGACGAATGGTTTTTATAGGTGAGGACCGCCTAGGTGGCCGGATACGTGGTCGAATAGTAATACGAGGAAGAGCTGACCTGTGGTGCTGGGCCATCCTCTCGCCAAAATGTTCATGCGTGCTTAGTCCCAAGGCTGAACCTTGGTCCCGAGGTAAACAATGGTGTTAAGTGAGGGCCAGCGCTTAAGGCGCTGACTTGAGTTGATGTGTCATTCCTGACGAGTCTGATCTGAATCGATGGATGCTTGTCTTGATCATGGGTATTCTTGTTTCGTATAATGGGCCCCATTTTGACCAGGTAGATGTTCCGAGATGAAAGACTAAAATAGGCCTGATCCAAAATGTCCCACATCACCGTTTTTTAACAGGCGTCGTGGGGGTGCTAATCCTTCCCCATGCGTAACCGTACTCCCGGACCCGAATTTGTTTTCGCAAACCAAAGATTATCTTTTTAATAAAATTTAATTAATTTTGAGATTTTGTTGAAAAGATAAACGTTTTCAGGTGGCCAATCACACCTAATAAAAAAAAATTGGTGGCGACTCCATTTGTTTTTAAATGTTTTCAAAATCGTCGAGCGCGAAGCCGTTACGACAGATATATTTTAAAAAAATTATAGATTAATCTAATTAGATTGTTCTAATATTTTATTAATCCATATACACACGCATACACACACATATGCATATCTCATAATGAATTGGTTGTTCCTTTTTTCTTTATTCAAAATTTGTATGTTGAAGTAATAGGGTCAAGAGCTTTTCTTTAGATATATTACAAAAATAATATGGTGTATGTGTCATTATCTTAATCTTATTTGTGAAATTAAAAAACTTCACTAACAATGTATTAGATAACAATCCTTAATTTAATTAGGTTGTTCCAATATTTAACAATCTACATGTAATGAATTGGTTGTCCATTTTTTTTTTGAAAATTTATATGTGGAAGTAAAGTTGAACAATATTAATGTTAAAAAAAACTCGGTGCCAATAGCTAATTAGAAACAAATAAGTGTGTGTGTGTATATATATATATATATATTATTTGCCAACAGTTTTTTGACCGAATAATTAAAAAAATTGTGATGTGCTATAAAATTTAAATTCTATCTCAAACAACTTCAACCTCTAATCTCCAACACTCAATTATTAGAATAATATATTACTTATTATTGCAAGTATAGCATACATTAGCATCTTTATTATTGATAACAATTAGTTCAATGGGAAAAGGTCTTAAATATTCCTTGCTGTGGAAGGCCTAGACATGAGGGAAACAATAGTCTTCTCTTCACCAACCTTGTACTAGTTAGTGCTAATTAACGACATGCGTAAAACTGCTGCTTTAAACCTTGCCTCTGCACTTTCTCTATAAAACCCTATTCATTCTATTATATCATCTGGATTTGCTTAACAATTTAACAGAAAAGTAACATGGAGAATTTCAACCCTACAACCACAAGCAAAGCATGCAAAAGAAGCCTTATCATCAAGAGAGGTAGATAGGTTTGTTAGGTTCTTGCAGCGTGGCAGTTGCAACGAAGGGTTTGATCAAATTCAGTCAGGGGGTCTTCATCCGCATGGGCATTGTCTCCGTGAAGGTCGTCGCCTTTGATTGTGGCACCGGATCCACAACGATAAGAATTTCTCACCTGTTCAAGAAGAAGAGTATCACCGATTTCGAGTTTTCTATAATATGATGTTGCAACAGAGGTTTGTCAATGGTAGAGCTGAGGTAACCATGGCCGCTGTGAAGTTAGATGCTCAGGTAATAGAATTTGAACAGTGCAATTATGAATGGGTGAAGTTGGAGGGGAAAAATCAGAAGCAGTGGAGAGGGTGATTCGGAAACTCTCACAGCAATACTAGTTAGAGTCCCTTTGATCCAAGATGCTAAGGTATATATATTCTTTTAGCCACCATTTTTTCCCTTTTCAACCATTAATTTTAGCCATCAATCAGAAATTTCCCCTTATATATATATATATATATCCATTCTAACCAATCTAATATCCATATTGAAGGAAAATGATTTTACCTTTTGGCACAGGCAGATGTGGAGTCTATCTACGAAGCAATAAATGGCAGCCATTGCAGTCTTTAAACAAGAAAAGAGCCCTTAATTTATAGCGAGAAATTGGACTGACCATACGGGCGTTAGCTGCAGTCTAATGTTTAGAAGATAAAGCCAATTTCAATTTACCAGACTTGCTTAATGTTTACTACAAGTGGGCCTAATCCCATACATCAATTTTTTAACTACAGATGTGAAAGTTTAACTAGTTTTGTTGGGGTAACACAGCAAACGAGCATAAATAATCGAATTTAAAGAGAATTTCCATTTACACTATATTTTTATTATTTATGTACCACAGTTTTAATTATACCACCAAAACTACTAAATATATTTTATAACTTTACAATTTTAACTTTGTTCCTTTCCATGCCAATCATGGTGATTTTGATGTTTGTTGTGCCAGAAATCTCTACAATTTTATTCTCGCAACATTCCCTTGCCATTTTAGTTTTTTGAATGCAAGGACTTTCTTCTACTTGTAGCCTGGTAGTAAAGTAGTCAAATGAGTACAATGACTTGCATGGCCATTATTTATACCCAGAATGTTTGAAGAATGTTACAGGCAGATTTTCTTTGATATTTAATCATCCTCTTCTGATTTAGCTTCAGGTTATGGCTCTGTTTTGGGTGGTTTGGCACAAGATTGGGGTTTTTGGCTTCTTTTTTTTTTTTGGTTAATAATCTTATCCAAGGCCAAGGGTTAGCATAAGAAATTACCGTTGAAGACTTTGAATTTGTTGATATTATCATTGAGGAATTAGTGACAGTCAGCCATATCCAACTGGCAAAATGAGTGCTCTCACTTAATTGTTTTTTTAGGGAGAATAAAAAAGTAAGAAAAAAAATTAGGGTTTAGAATAGGAGAATAGTAGAAAACGTGAAGCTGATAAAAAAAGAAAAAAAATGAGTTATGTGCTTAGAAAAATTTTGATAGCATATTTGTCTTTTCATACAAATATTTTTTTATCTTAAGAACTATTGAAGTTTAAAGAATAAAAGTTATTGTGTAAATAGAAGTTCTCGAATTTAAAATTATTTACTTTTGATAATCACTTTTAATATTTTCATTTTTATCGAGTTATGTCATTTTTTAGTTTTATATGAAAACCTATTACCTATCATTTTAGATTATTTGAAAAGTATTTTTTAGCATCTACATATTTTAACCTTTTATTTCTTACATGAGTAATACATTTTCATGTAAAACTAAACCTGATGTGATCTAATAAAAATGAGAGTATTAAAAATAATTATCCCTAACATTTTTCAATTAAGTATGAAAACATAATTTTTATTTATTTTATTTATTTTTATTAGGTAAATGAGTCTAATAGAGTAAGTACGAGTAATTTGGTTTTTATTATGACTCAAATTCAAGTTAGAAAAATGAAATTCAATTAAATGTGAATTGAATTTTAGCTTCAAATCCCATGTTATACTCACACTCAATTTTTTCATTGTATTAAGTTGATTCGGTTTGATTACACAATTAATCACACATTAAATATTTGAGACAAAAAGAGAACTCATTCCTAATTTTTAATTATACATCGAATATTTATGTCCCTATTTCTCTATAAAATTTGACTCAAAATATTAAGATATTGTTTTTGTACGACCAAACCCGTCCTATGCCCAGCCGAACTGAGCTTCTTAACTGGACTTAGCCCACGTTCGCTCATCATGCATGCAAGTAACCCATTACTATGGACTTTCAAATAGGAAGTCCGCGTCGCAAACGTGGTCTTTCTTAAATGAGTTTATGAATAATTTCAATATTTGTGTCAAAATTTATATTGCATTAAATCGTATAAAATAAACTATTTTTTGTGTTACCACTGTTGTCGGCATATTAAACATTAAGTCAAGTTTTTAATTTTTATCAAGTTCATATATAATTTTTATTAAAACTTTAACTTATATATCATTTCGTTTCTTTCGTATTGTATCACATCGTGTTATTGTAAATATGGTGTCTTAAATTATCTAATTTAACCAAAAGCTTATATTAAGAAAAAATTTAACTGGAAAGTTACTTTTAGACGATTAATATCCTTGTAAGTGCATTAATAATCTATCGATGCAATTTGTTCGCTATCATGGAAAACAATAAATCATAAAAATGTGTGTTCTACTGTTTTGTTAAAAATGAGATGAACAGGAGACATCAACCTTGCTTTTATCAATTTTACCATGGTTTTTTCACTTTAAGTCATTTCACATTGTGGTCCGAAAACTTGTCTTTTATTTCATTTTATGGGTCCTTTGATTAGTGATAAACATCATTAAAACTTAGATATGCCATCCTAAATATTATAGGATAATGCGGTATAATAATGACAACAAAAAGTGATAAGAACTAAAATTTATAAAAATTATATATAAATTTAATAAAAGCTAAGAAAATATTTATATTTGTTGTGTAAACATAAATTTTGGCCTGCATTTTTTGTATTTTAAAGATACCAACACTATTTGATATAATATAAACATAAATTATAAATACGAATTTTCATACTATTTTTAGATAACTAATATCCTTATAAATTTGCTAATAATCCCTTCTTCAAAGTCGATGCAACTTGTTTGGTATCATGGGAAACAATAAATCATAAAAAATATGTGTTTTGCTGTTTTGTTAACAATGAGATGAACAAGACTACAAGAGTCATCAACTTTGCTGTATCAATTTTACCATGGTTTTTTCACTTCTACGCATTTCACATTCTGGTCCACACACTTATCGTTTGAATTCATTTTATGACTCATGTGGTTAGTGGTTAACACCAATAGATTTAGTAATTCTAAATACAACATCGTATCTCAAAAATTAAACAAAACCATTGGTGTTAGTATTACCTGTAGTTCATTGGTAATAACTTTATTAAATAAAGTTATTTCGGTGCTTAATTTAACTAATTTTCGCTTAATCTCCATTAAAAATGTTAATTTATACCCTCATACGATTAATTTCCTTATTTATACAGATAATTCAATTTGGAATAGTTACATAGTTGCTTTGGATGATTTTTTTTTACGAGAATTTAACAAAAAGGAGATTGGATTCACTAGAAGGCAATTCACTGCTACAAAAAGACAAACTGTTCAAAGGGGCAATGCTTGTCCTATAATACCAGCACACTTTCTCATCCAAGGCACCTGCTACAAGAAGACAAAAACTGTTCAAAGTGGCAATGCTTGTCCCATAATTCCAACACACTTTCTCATCCACCTAAGGCACCACATCATTCATTCTTATCTATTCTATGCTGCTGCCGCACTCTTACACACAAGAGACATATGCCAAATACCATGTAGGATACGAGGTGTCAATCTTATCCTCCAGACAAATGAATATCCTAGAAATATGTGGGTTGGTTGTAAGGTAATTGGGATGAGAAAATTACATAGCAAAATGACTATAAGATGGTAAGGAATCATATAATGACACATGGGATTGGATGTCACCTCAACACCAAGCAAAATAACCAAAATACCCTCACCTTTGGAGGACTTAAAGGCAACATTTTAAGGGTATTGTAGCCTTAGCAACCACCCTTCATAGTTGGGTTTAGGAGAGGCTTATTTCCTGTTTTAGCTAGTTAGCCTATTTAGTTTCTTGCATTACTTTCTTTCATGTTCATTTAAATTTCCTTCTTGTTTACTTTACTTTCCTTTACTTTTCCTTACAAATCCTTTAAATTTACTTTAGTTTTTGTGAAATCTACACTTTGATTTTACACTTCCAACAGCAAAATTCAGTTTTCATTTACATTTTCTTGCCATACTTTAAGATCAAGCTTTGGTTATGAGAATCAAGGAAAGTTGAAAGTACACATTTTGTTGTTCTTATGCTAAAGCTTGATTTCAATCAATTTCTCTTCAATTTGATATCTGCTTTGATGTTTAATTTTTCTATTTTAATTTCATTTTTTATGTTTTCCATGTCCATTTACATTTCAAGCATGTGTTGTTAAGTTTTTATGT
The DNA here is from genome assembly GCA_031772115.1 of Heritiera littoralis. Classification (NCBI taxonomy): domain Eukaryota; kingdom Viridiplantae; phylum Streptophyta; class Magnoliopsida; order Malvales; family Malvaceae; genus Heritiera; species Heritiera littoralis. The sequence continues at coordinate 4,236,534 of JAPDPK010000045.1, read as the reverse complement.
TTGTCTAATGCTTCTAAGTTCAAAATTGCATTAGAGATAGTGTAGATGTAGTTAATTTATTTCATGCTTTTTATTTCTATATTTTAATTTTCAATCTTCAAGTTTGGTTTTTACTACAGTTTCAGCCTTGATTTTGTGTGGTTTCAAGTTGGTTATATGTAGTTTTGGTTTTGAAAATAAAGTGTTAGGTTTAGCATGTGTTTGAAAAAAATTCCGAGTTTAATTTTTTTTTTCATGTTTTTAAAAGCTATTTTCAGATTTTCTTTTCAATACGTGGTTAGACTTTCTTAAACAGATTAGTATTTGAAGTTTTGTTAAGGTAGTTTAGGTCATTAGGGGTCTATGTTCACGTGGGTTTTAACTATCTTAAGCTTCAGTATGGTTTTAGATTTTAGTCTTAGCAAAATCAATTTTCAAATCATGATTTCCTTTTTAGAAAAAAAAAATCATGGTTTTTCTTCTTGATCTTGAACTTCATTGTAGTTTGCTTTATGTTGAGATAGTTTTAATGTGTTAGATAGCTTAATAATTTAGGTTAGTTCATGTTTAAAAATTAGTGTAGAATTGTATTGAAGTGTTTTCTTAAATTCATAAATTTCAATTCTATTAATTCCACTTATTCCCTTTTAGTTTTTGAATATTCATTCCATGCCTTTTAATTTCTAGCACTTTATTTTCATGTTGTAAATTTTTGCTATTTACATTTTTGCCCATTTACTTTTTCAGTTTTTACATTTCAGTCACAATTTTAGTATTTCTTTTCCGTACTTTAATTTCATGCTTTTACTTTAATTGAATTTTATTTCTTTATAAATACAAATTGTTGTGCTATTTTTAGATAACTAATGCCCTTATAAATTTGTTAATAATCTTTTTTTTCCTTCTTCAAAGTCGATGCAATTTGTTTGGTATCATGGGAAATGATTAGTCATAAAAGTGTGCTTTGCTGTTTTGTTTAACAATGAGATGAACAAGACTACAAGACAAATCAGCTTTGCTTTATCAATTTTACCATGGTTTTTTCACTTCTAAGCATTTCACATTCTGGTCCACACACTTATCTTTTGAATTCATCTTATGACTCATTTGGTTAGTGGTTAACGCTATTAAATTTAGTATTTTTAGATACAATATTGTTATAGTCTCAAAGATTATCAGATCAAAGGTCCAGAATATAGGATTCGAAACATAGCACAAGTAAAGCCCAAGATAAAGATCACACAGGCAGGTACAAATGTTAACTTAAATCAGGTCGCCCACTTGTCATTTATGATGTGATGAGCGGCAAAGCCGCAAGCCACCTGACAATCGCCTAGACCACATGGCTCTTAACAAATTGTTCTAGCCTCTTAGAGTTGATTTAGATGGGCAATAAAATTAATTTTGATAAAATGAAAAAAATAAAATAATTATCGTGGGTACAAAATTTTTTTAATAAAATAATAAAAAAATATAAATCAAAGAGTTTAAAAATAATTTCATTCATTTTTTGTTTTGTTTTTAGTATTTTTTTATTTTAGCTGTTGGAAGCCACCGCACCAAGGGTAAAACCACCCACACAAGGCAATGCAAGGATACCCAAACTCTTTCCTTTCATTTTTCTCGACGCTTACACCTCTCACCCTCCTCGGTGCCTCTTACTAACTTAAGTATCGAAGTCACAACTCCAACGCAATACCTCATGGTTTCTTTCTTGCAGGTATCTCATGGTGACTGGGTCTTGTATTGTTGAGGGCATCGATGGATACAGTGATACATTATAAAACGATGCAAAAAAAATAAAGAAGTTAAAATTTAATAAAAAATTGCTTGTGTTTAATGTATTAACATGTGTTTTAACATAAAATTTTTGTGTTTTACGTAAAATATATATGACTTAATATAATACGAACACAGATTGTAACAAAAAAAAAAACACAAATATAGTTATACGAATTGTCAAATCTAATTAAAACCCTCTTAATATAATAATTCAAATGTAACATTAGGAAAATTAGAGCAAGAACACTTAAAATTCCATTGAAATTGAAAGTAAGAAAAGAAAAAAGAAAATCACTTCTCCTATACCAATCCCCATCATTAAAAGGAAACTGTAAAATTAATCATATATCGCCTCTTTTATGCTTTGTATTTGCATTTTTGCCCATTACTTTTCCAGTTTTTTACATTTCAGTCACAATTTTAGTATTTCTTTTCCGTACTTTAGTTTCATGCTTTTACTTCATTTGAATTTAATTTCTTTATAAATACAAATTGTTGTACTATTTTTAGATAACTAATATCCTTATAAATTTGTTAATAATCTTTTTTTTCCTTCTTCAAAGTCGATGCAATTCGTTTGGTATCATGGGAAATAATAAGTCATAAAAGTGTGTTTTGCTGTTTTGTTAACAATGAGATGAACAAGACTACAAGAGTCATCAACTTTGCTGTATCAATTTTACCATGGTTTTTTTCACTTCTACACATTCCACATTCTGGTCCACACATTTCACATTCTGGTCCACACACTTATCTTTTGAATTCATTTTATGACTCATTCGGTTAGTGGTTAACATCATTAGATTTAGTAACAGACCTGAACATCATTAGATTTAGTAATTCTAGATACAATGTATCTATAAAATTATCAAATCAAAGGTCCAGAATATAGGATCTGAAACATAGCAGAAGAAAAGCCCAAGATAAAGGTCACACAGGGCAGGCCCAAATGTCAACCTAAATCAAGTCACCCACTCCAGTCCACTCGTCATTTACTACATGAACATGATGACTGGCAAAGCCGCGAGCTGCCTAGCAACTGCCCCAATCATATGGCTCTTGACAAATTACACCAATCACATAAGCTGAGTTTGTTTGGAAGGCCAGTAGCGACCAACGCGGTTTGTTTGGACAAATAAAAGTAAAATAGTAGGGGTAAAATTACTTTCGACCTTTTATTTTTAATTTTTTAATTATTTTATTAAAGCATATATTTTAAAGTTTTTTTTTTAATTTTATCAAAACTAATCATATCATATATTTAAACTCTTAATCTATAGTCCATAAGACAAGACATACATGGCAAGTCGGCAAACAGTCTTGATCAATTGAGTATGTAAAGGGTAAGACTACGCAAGACAAGGTAAGGAGATCTGAACTCTTTCTTTTCATTTTTCCCGATGCTCACACCTCTCACTTCTCTACCCTCTCACCCTCTTCGGTGCCTCCTACTAACTTAAGTATCGAAGTCTCAACTCCAACGCTATACCTTACGGTTTCTTTCTAGCAGGTATCTCATGGCGACCAGTCTTGTATTGTTGAGGGCATCAACAGATACAGTGATCCGTTATAAAACGATGCTTAAAAAAAAAAACAGAATATAACAGAAGTTAAAATTTAATAAAAATAAAAAATGATATGTGTTTAGTGTATTAACATGCATTTTAACATAAAACTTTTGTATTTTACGCGAAACATATATGATTTAATATAATACGAACACAAATTATATATAATTAAATGAATTATCAAATCTAATTAAAACCCTTCGAATATAATAATTCAAATGTAACATTAGAGAAATTAGAACAAGAACACTTGAAAATTCCATTGAAATTAAAAGAAAAAAAAAAGAAAATCACTTCTCCTATACCAATCCCCCATCATTTTAAAAATAAAAAAAAAAACCTGTAAAATTAATCATATATTAACATTCCACTGTAGGCTTTTGTGCTAAAGCATCGTCAGTACCATCACCACCAACGCGAACCACGTTGCCAGCATTAACCACACTCCCCGGTAGTTTCCTCTTGGGCTTGGCTTCTTGCAGCATCAACACGACGTCCCTCATCGACGGCCGATCCGCCGGGCTGGGGCTGGTGCATAGCAATGCTATTCTAAGCATTTGCATCATTTCTTCCCTCAGTGATGCACACGATGCTCCGGCATTTTTACCCAGAATGTCGATAATTCCGTCTTTACTCTTAATTTTAGACCTTACCCAATCCACAATGCTGTTCCCATCACCAAACTCCGAATCCACCGATCGTTTTCCGCTTAAAATCTCCATTAACACCACCCCGAAGCTGTAGATATCACTCTTTTCATCAACCTGTAAAGTATAAGCATATTCTGCAAAAACCAAATGAACTGCGTTAATGGTTAACTCATTGGCAAGCCAGAAAAATCCAAATGAACCCTCAAAGTCAAACATGTAATGAATCAAAGGCTTTGACAAAATTCCGTCTGGGTCCCATTGTAATCTTTCAAGGATTCAAAAGCAGAGAAAAAGGGTTTGAGAAAAAGAAGAAAAAGCAAAGAGTGTTCACCCACGCGCAGTAGTGACTAGTGACTAGTGCGCCATCAGCCATGCAACAGTTACAAAAACCTAGCTGGTTTGGGTTGGTCGCTCTGCGGCAGTGCCTATGTCTCAAATGGAAAACTGGCAATCCATGGTCTTTCCAGTCTAAAGCATTTGCTTTTTTGTTCTTGAATTGTAAAAGGAAGTGCTCTCAAGTGTTTACACGACAAAAAAAGCAAATCAAAGGGGAGAGATACAGATACAGGTGAAGATATCAGACAAAGAAAAGTGAAGTAAATCACTTTTGGACCAAAAAAATAATAGTATCAGGTAATAAACCCACCATCCAACATGACAAATTGTGTATTTGTGTCAACGTCAATTTTAATTCTATTCTTCAACTAATAGAATCACTAAACTTGTCAAATCATCAAGAGGTCAATGATAAAATTTTTAATTTTTTAGACTAATTTGTTTGATACAGGAAGAAAATTAAAAGATAAAAATAAAAAAATTAATTTAATTATTGAACTATATAATATATATTTGTTATTTTGTACTTTAATTTTCAGATTAAAACATTTTTCTCTTTTTTTTAATCAAATAGATCTAACACATTAAATGTCTTCTTTTTTATTTTTTACAATAGAAGTGCCTAGATTAAAGAAAAAAATACAAATATTAATATTCAAATTTTATACTTGCAAAACTTTCGAACATTAAAACATAATCATTTGTCGTATGTAAATTGTATATATATCTCACTATATACAAATTTATTTAATTGATTTAAGTGATCTATGTAACATTTTATTATGGTTGTAATTTTTCTTGTAATCTAGTGATAAAAAATTCATTGCTAACTAAAATTAAAGTTTGACTATTTAAAAACATTGATGAGATGGACCCCTTTTTATGGTAAATCAAACAAAAGGGAAGAATAAAATAGATTCACCAACCTAGCTAGTTGAAAAGTCCTAATGTCCTAATTAAATCTACCTTATCCTACATTTTTAATGTACACACAAACAAAAATTTCCTAGCTAACAAACAAAATTCATATGAGATCGATAATATTGCTAACGTGTACCAAATATTACGCGCAAGATAGCAAGACACAATAATCCCAAACTAAAATGAACCAAAAACGCACCTGGAGCAATGTAGCCATAGGACCCAGCAATCACCGACATGGACTCGTCGCTCTGGATCAGCTTCGCCACCCCAAAATCTGCCACTCTGGCCTCCATCTCACCGTCCAATAAAATATTACTTGGCTTGAGATCACGGTGGACGATCACCGGATCACAGTCATGGTGAAGGTAACAGATACCTTGAGCCACCCCGAGAGCAATTTTGTACCTGGTCACCCAGTCGGCCACCAGATTCTCGCCCTTGTTCTTGCCATGCAACAAGTCATCCAAGTTCCCGTTCGGCATGTACTCGTACAGCAGCATCGTGCACTCCCGGTTGCTGCAACACCCGAGCAATCTCACTATGTTCCGGTGCCTGACGTTCCCCAGCACATCCACCTCCGCCAACACCCCTCTCCTCTTCCGGATGTTGTCTTTGTTCTTACCCCACAGCTTCTTCACCGCTATGATCTCGCCGCCTGGCATCTCAGCTTTGTACACTGTCCCCGTGGAGCCCATCCCTATGATCTTATCCGTCATCGACAGGCACTCCACCACATCGTCAGCCGAGAAATTCAACCGCTGGAAGGCGGTCAATTTCCACGGTCCGATCTCGCGATCATCACCAAACCTGCGGCTGTAGTTCGCGTGGAAACAACGGGTCCCAGCCACGAGAACAAACAAACCAATGCCAAAAGCAGCTGCCATAATCCAAATGATAGCTCCAGCCGTTTTCTTAGGCTGCTGCTGCTTGTTTTCACCTTCCGCGTCTCCTGTAGCCAACGCCTCAGCTGGGCACGGTTTCGCTACAATTCTGCCGCAAAGTCCGTCGTTGCCAGAAAAAGAAGAAGGGTGTAAATTGGGAAATATTGGACCCGACGATGGGATTGGCCCGGTTAGCAAATTGTAGGAAACATTGAAATTTTCCAAAGTGCTACAATTATCAAAGTCCGAAGGGATAGTTCCAGTTAGAAAATTATGGGAAAGATCAACTGCAGTTATTGAAGAAATCGTTGATAATTCCGATGGAATTATTCCAGTAAGCAAATTGTGGCTTAAATTCAATGACAAGAGCTTCTCACAACGATCAATGTCCCTGGGAATGCTTCCGTTTAGAAAATTACCTTGGAGTTCGATTTTGTACACGTTTTTACAGCCCGCGAAATCTGGGATTTTGCCTGTGAGTTTGGATGAACTGGCTGAGAAAATCTGCAAGCTTGGTGCACTCCAAATGTTGCTTGGCAATGCGGCATTGAACGAGTTCTCGGAGATGTTTAGGAACTGCAAAGTTTGTGCGTAGCCAAGATCCTGAGGAATCTCGCCTGTGAAGTTGTTCTTGCTCACGTCAACAAATGTCAAGTTTGTTAGATGTCCGAAGCCGTATGGGATGGTACCATTGAGAAGATTGTTTTGGATTCGGAATCTTGAAAGGGATGTGCAGTTTACAAGGCTTCCTGGGAGCTCATGAGTGAACATGTTGTTAAAAAGGATGAGTTTGAAAAGCCTGTTTCCATAGCAAAGATTTGGAGGGATTGGACCAGTAAGGGAGTTTGATGAGACATCAAGAGACAGCAACTTCCCATTCGAGCCCAGTTTCTGAGGGAGAATGCCGCTAAAGTTGTTGTTCCAGAGTGATAAAGTGCTGAGATTTGGTAACTCACCGATGCCTTCTGGGATTGTACCAGAAAGGTTGTTGCCAATTAAGCTTAACCAGGTTAGCTCTGTTAAAGAAGCTAACCCCTCTGGGATTGTGCCGCTGAGTTGATTATCGGATAAATCAAAAACCCTGAGAGTTTTCAACTTTTTGTAACTTACAGGGATTTCACCGGTAAAGCTGTTCTTGAAAAAGTACAAAGTTTCCAGCTTGGTTAAATTGCCAAGTTCTTCCGGAAGTGGACCTGAAAGAGTACAATTTGAGATGTCCAAGTACTTGAGATTGGATAACTGTGCAAATTCTACTGGTATGTGCCAGAGAAAGCATTGTAGCCAATCTCTATGCGCTCAAGCTGGGTCAAGAATCCCAGTTGAGGTGGTAAAGGCCCTACCAGTGCATTTCCTGCCAAGTGAAGCAGTGTTAATCTGGGAAGGCTTCCATAACCAACTGGTATTTCACCTTCAAAGTAGCTGCCCCCGAGATTGAGCTGCTCCAGGAACCGTAAGTGTATAAACTCTTGCGGTAATGGCCCCCTGAAATTGTTGCTGTATGCATTGAAAATCTTCAAAAACTTAAGCTTGGAAACCCCTGGAGGAAACGTTGAATTGAAGGAGTTGTGGCTTATATCAAGAGTTCTAAGCTGACTTATTTCAAAAATGGCTGGTTGGAAAGGCCCATCAAAGTAATTTCCACTCAAATTCAAGTTAACTAAGCTTGTCAAGTATCTGATTTCCGGTGGAATAATCCCAAAGAGATTGCGACCAGAGAGATCAAGAGATGTGACTTGAGCTGTTTTGGGATTGCACTTGATTCCTGACCATGCACACCAAACCGGCTCTTCAAAATTAGGCTTGGAAAACGCTGGAGTAGGGTCCCAATCTTTGAAAGTGGAGTGAGGGTCTCTGAGGGAGGATTTTATGGAGAGAAGAGAGACCAGAGGGAGAGGAAGTGAAGAAGCAGAGAAGACAAAGAGAGATGATTTTAGTATGTAGAAGGAGAATGTGAGAAAGAGAAGAAAAGGAGGTTTCATGGTTATGGGGAAGTGGGGAATTTGGTTGAGAGAGGCTTGGTCTTTACAGAGGTAAATTTAAGGGAAGGGAGGTTTTGATGAAGAGAAATGCTTTTTGAGAGTGCTGGCCGCAGAGGGTTTTTCATCATTATCATTATTTTTGCTTCAGTGGGATTTTTTTCTTGGTTGGTAATGAGAAAGAAAGAGAAAGGAAAGGAAAGAAACTACAATTACAACTTCTAATTCTTTGTGTGAATCTCCTGACGTGTTTAATGTGTCGAATCGAATTTTGAGTTTTAAAACTGAATTTTTGTGTTTTATGCCATACGAATTACGGTGCAAGTATTTTTGCTTTGTCAGCTGTCCATCTATGCTATACGTCGGTTTTCTTGGGATTTCCTTTGCCTTTTCTTTTCTTACGAGGCCACCACCTTTTCATCATTCCTTGTTTTCTTTACCTTTGGCTAACAATTTCATAATTTCCTGTAACAGTAACACTGTCTCGTGCAGGATCCGAGAAAGTGCTTTCATCTTCCCACCATATTCCGAGTTTGTTATTTAAAAAAAAAAAAAACCCAATTTTTATGCTTTCTTTGCTTCAGTTAATTCATTGTTCCCACAGGAGAAATTTCACCTGTGGTGGCGTTCGGTCGTGTCGTGCATGGTTGGTAGATTGGACCACATTTTTTGATGGGCATTTGCTATGCCTTTGGATATTATATCTGAATAAAACATACACAATCTGTTATCCGCATCGTAATGGAAGGATTTTTGGGGAAGCCTGCACAATGATCGTCACTATTTTTGGTTTTTACGGTCAGGGCAATGATCATCAGTATTTAATTTGTAGTAGAAATTTCACCATTTGCAATGATAGTTTTCTAAATAATGATAAAAAAAAATTACGTGTATATATGTTAAGACCAGTCAGCAATTCATTCAATTTTCCAGTCTGCAGATAGAGAATAATTGTTTTCAATTATCACCGCTGGTTGATATACTCGGACAACATTTGACATGAGAGGCGGTCGCATGTAAGATCCCAACTTGAGCTTTAAACTTTCAATTCAATTCTCTCTTCTTTACCTTTCTTCTTCCTCCTCTTTTAAACACTAGTAACTAATTTATGTATCGAATTTTGCTTTGAAATTTTAGTTTCATTACGCTTTAGCCATTTTTTTCCTTAACATATCTAATCAACTCACAGCGAAACATACATAAAAAGCTCACTTTGACGACATTAAAAAAGACATCAACAATATATTTCAATGAATTTACAGCTGGGACTTATTCATGATTGGAAAAGTGACATATACTTAACACATAAGATTAAATATGTTATGTTAGCAACACTATAATTCTTCTTCAACTACACGATTATATGATTGCTTATAACTTTCTTTGTATTTTGAATCAAATAACAACTATAAGCCTAATTATTTCTTCTTAACTTCCAAGTAAGAGAACAAATTTCTATCTTGAAATCTAAGCAATCTGCAATTCTCCAAAAATAAATTTCATTATTATATTTTCATCTTAACTATCTATTCACTTCTTAAATTAAACATATAATTGCATACATATTTCATACAGCTAATAAAAAATAATTCATTAATTAAAGTGAATTACTAGTAGTAGTATTTTTTACATGCAATAATAAATTACGAAACGAAAAAAAAACTCTCTCGTCTCCTAAATTTCATTGGATTTATTTTAAAACGAAATAATAATAACAATGATCCATTTACATAAGAAAAATCCAACAATCAAATTCTGTGAAAGCATAAATTGGCACTACTGGTCTGAAAGATGGAAGAAGCGCTAACAGTGGGAGTGGGTTCTCATGATTCATCACTGTCAGTCACAGCATGTATGATTATGAATTATGATGCCTTTTTCCATGGAATCTCACAGTCGCACTACTCTTTCAACCAAATTGGGCTTTGGCGCGGGCTGTTTGAATTCCAATGTTTGCACAAAGTTTAAATCGAATGCCCTCTTCCTTCTATTTATTTGATTCATTAGTTGTCACCTTACGTTGTCATCTTAAAATTTAAAAATTTTGTAAATCTGAAATTTAAATGTTAACGCATATTATCGTATAAGTAGTGGTAGGACTGCTACTCAAATCATTAAATAAATTCTCCAACCAAAATTCTACTTATCGATATTGTTAATGTACAAAGGATATATACTCTTCGCTTATTTATTTATTTTAATCTGCTAAGTTTGACTTTGGTAAAGCTTTTCCATGATGGCCATTAACTTTGTATCATTAATGTTGGTAAAGCATTTCTTAGGGTTAAGGACACAATCATGAACCATCCCCTCTGTTTTTTATATTCAGATTAATCTGGATTTTTCCAAAACTCCATCAAATATCTTTTTCTTCAATATCGATATTATTTACTATTAGTATATTATAAAAAGGGAACGAATCCATCAACATATCGAGGCCTAGTATAATTTAATCATACATGATTAGTAGTGATTAGGAGAGGATTGTGATTCTAAATCAAGTAAAAAATGTTTTCTATAACATTAAGGAATTATTTCAATCATTCTCTAATATTTATATAATATATATAAGAGAAAAGAATATTTACACAAGTACAATTTAATTTGTCATGGATCTCGTTCTAAAGTGGAGTTGGCATGACTATAAGTGAAATGATTTGATTTGTCAAAAATTAAAAAAAAAAATCTTATTTTGACTGAAAACCGCTAAATTTATGTTGGAAAAACAGAAAATTTGGCATAACATTTAATCAACTGAAACGATATTAGTGCAAAAAAAAAAGAAGCACAAAAGTTTAAGGAAACATGAAATAGATTTTGCAACACAGCTTCGAGAACTACAAGCAAAAGCAAAAGGAAAAGCAAAGCTTTCGTCACCCACAACAAAACCAGTGTCAATCTTCCAATTTCCCAACAGGATAATGTTCGGTATAAAATTAAAAAATGCCAATGTTTAATTGAGAAAAAAGAAACCCAAGAAGTGTGTCCGGTGCCAGTGAGGAAAGAATATTAATGTACGTAGGAGTAGTCGCCTTCTGTGAAGGAAATTATGATTTTTTTTTCTTTGCATTGCGCATGCATGCCGCCCTCCTCCTCGCCAATTGCTTTGCCTTTTATATGGTCCACGCTTCCATCACTTTTTTTATCTTTGAATTTGAATCAAAATGCAAAATGTTGATGGTTTTTTGGCACATTGGATGGTGAATCCCTCAAATATGCTTGCACCCGAGGAAAAAAAATGATAGGCGACCTTCGAGTTTAGAATATAGAGTGCGTTTCAACATTAAAATCAATACAGGTAAAAGGTGATGAAAATCAAAAGAGTTCGAGAGAACAAAAAAAATGAGCTCTAGGGAAGGACTGTGTTAGCTTGTTTGTTTTCTTGAGAACTTATTTCTTATATTTGTGTGGTGAGAGCTGCTAAGAGTGTCCCATCTCACCAGTTCACAAGATTCAACATGTCAACAACTAAATTTTCTTTTCTCTTTTGTCATAACACTAATAATAAATGGAGTATTAATTATGCATGGTAATATCCCTTCATTTTATAAATAGGTTTTAAAATGTTGCATGCAACTTTGTAAGGCTAGCTAGCTTGTACAATTCTATTTCAATATTCAAACATTAATTAGTTTGAAACATTTATTATTAGCTAGTGTTATGACAAAAGAGAAAAAAAAATTCAACATTAATTAGTTTTGTTTGTGGCCACCCATGATCCCAACCAAAAGAAAAATGTCAAATGACAAAGTCAAAAGTACAAAAACACCCAGAAGGCTGTGCAAAAATACAAGTACACGAAAACATTTAAACATGTGAACAAAAAAATCCACAAAAAAGCAACATTAGACTGATGATTGCTGATGGGCACAACACAGCACCAAAGGGGTCCAAACGGCAGAGCTGAGGGCTGTAACCGAGGCTGAGAGAGCAGCAACATTGCATAGGCGGGCTGGGCAGTGGCCAGGCCAGGGAATGGTGGGTGGGTGGGGTCCCAAAAAATTCTTTTCGACTTTGTCCCCCCTCATAGTCATACCCTTCCACTTGCAAAAGGAAGGCTATGGATGGATGGCATTGGCATTACTTGGCGGGGGTCACGTGACTATCATGGGCAGAGGTGACACCTAATAGTTCGTGTTCGTGTTATATATAATTATATTCGTATAATATAAAATATGAAAATTTTATGTTAAAATTTGTTCATACGTCAAATATAATTTTTGTAAAATTTTAGTTTGTGTCATTTTCGTGTCCTTTCTTTATTTATGTCATTTCTAGAGTTATCTAGTTTAGAAGGGTTTGGAGTGAAGAACAAGAGCATGATGACCCTATACCAGCAAATGATGCAATATTGTCATGGCATGATGAGGATTGTGCATGCCTTGCCATGCCCCCACGCCAACGCGTGATATTTGTATTCTCAATTTCCGCCCTAACGGTTGCTCAATGCTCTTCAGGCCTTAGCTTGTCTGCTTTTTCTCCTGCACGGTTTTCTTCCTCAATTATACTTTTTGCTTTTCCTTTCGAAAAAATTGTCAAATCTTGCACTCTACTTAACCATATCAGAGATTTCATGGTATCACACTGCTATATTAACTCTATCAATAGATTTTTTTTTATGTTGGTATAAATAAAGCAAGAAATCATTTGATTCGCTTTAGAATAGTCTGCTACGCAGCATGCTGATGAAAAAACTTGCATAAGCATGAGTGCACGACTATTGTGAATTTATAAATATTACGGGAAAAGGAAGCCAACGTTTATTTAGTAATAGCCAATAGATAGTGCCATTTGTAAAGAAAGAGATTATAAAAGAAAGAGATAAAGAAAAAGAGAGAATGAAAGAAAGAATTTTATTTCTAATGAAACATTACAAGAAGGTTAAAGGCCTTTATATAGGCAATATAATATGACAATAAAGGAAATACAATCAGGAAATAAAATCGTAATCAACCCTATAATTAAGTTCTAAAATCAATCGTAATCAATTAGTCAACTGTAATTAATTAGTCTAGGGCAACTGTAATTGTAACATTAATTGTAATAGTACAATTGATTGTAACATTAATTGTAATATTACGTTAACATTATCATAATCAATTAATCTAAGTCAACTATAATCAATTAATCTAAGTCAATTGTAATATTACAATTGATTGTAACATTAATTGTAATATTACGTTAACATCCCCCTGCAAACTCAAGGTGGTAATGTGGAAGCCAACTTGAGTTTGGAAACTTGTGCAAGAAATTGTCCAAGTGAATGTGTTTTCGTGAATATATCTGCTTTCTGATCTGCGGTAGTGACAGGAACAAGCCGTAGAGTTTGGCTGAGCAAATGATGACGAATAAAGTGACAATTAATCTCGATATGTTTAGTACGCTTATGAAAGACATCATTATGAGCTATTTGAATAGCACTTTGATTATCACAATGGATTGGAGTACCGAAACGATGAGAAACACCCATGTCTTGAAGAAGCCATCGTAACCATAGGAGTTCAGATGTTGCATCTGCAAGAGCTCGATACTCAGCCTCAATACTGGAGCGGGAGGCAACGGTTTCTTTCTTACTACGCCAAGAGATAAGTGACGAACCAAGAAAGAAACAAGAACCAGTGGTAGAACGACGATCAGTAGGATCCCCTGCCAAATCAGCATCACAATAACATTGCAAATCCAATGATGAGCTAGAAGAAAAATGCAATCCATGAAACATAGTACCCTTTACATGTCTCAGGATACAAAGAACAACAACAAAATGAGTAGATCGTGGAGCCGAAAGAAATTGACTGATCAAGTGAATAGCATAAGCAATATCTGGGCGAGTAATCGTCAGATAAACAGGACTACCCACCAAAGTACGATACAAAGTCGGGTCTGGGAGAAGACTACCATAAGAAGGAGAAAGCTTGATGTTTTGTTCTAGTGGTGAAGAGGAAATCTTACTATCTGTCAATCCTGCTTTGGCAATAAGATTAGAAGCATACTTTGTTTGTGATAAGTGTAAGCCCGTAGAATCAAAAGTAACCTTAATACCCAAAAAGTAACTCAAAGGACCAAGATCCTTCATCTCAAACTGGGAATGGAGAAAAGTCTTGAGATCTCGAATACCATCACTATCATCACCTGTAATAATCATGTCATCCACATAAAGTAAAAGAAGGGTGGTACCTTGGCTAGTTTTCTGAGTAAAAAGAGTAGAATCATAGGCATTGGATGTAAAACCCAACTGAGCAATAGTGGTACTAAATTTTGAAAACCAAGCTCTAAGGGCTTGCTTAAGACCATACAATGCTCGTCGAAGACGACAAACCTTGTTAGACGGTATACAGGAACCAGAAGGTGGCTTCATGTAAACTTCCTCAATAAGATCACCATTTAGAAATGCATTCTTAACATTCATTTGATATGTTGGCCATTTTCTAGTTGTAGCAACAGCTAAGAGGGAGCGAACAGATGTGAGACGAGCAACTCGAGCAAAAGTCTTTTCATAATCAATGTCATATTCTTGAGTACATCTCGAGCAACAAGGTGTGCCTTGTAACGTTCCACTGAGCCATCAGACCGAGTCTTAATCTTGTAAACTCACTTACAATCAATGATTGACTTATCAGGTTGTCGATCAACAATGTCCCAAGTATGTGTTTTCTCAAGAGCCTACAACTTTTTTGCCATTGTTTGCTGCCACATAGGATTAGAAGCTGTCTCACGAAAATTAGGAGGTTCATGCAATGTGGCTAGGGCATAATAACAATGAAAATCACGATGTTAAGTATTTGATTCCCTTACTCGAGTGGAGCGATGAAGAGGAGGAGGTACATATTGGGAAGGCATGAATGTATCAGCAGGAGCCTCTAACAAATTAGAAGTTGAGGGAGACAAGGAAGATTGGTCACTGTTTGAGCTAAAAGTACCTGCAAGATTCTCGTCAGTTGGTGAAAGATCAAAAGATAGGTCTGTGAAAACTTGTGGAGAAGAAGATTGGGATGGCAATGCAAAAATACTAGTAAATTGCTTATGCTCCCAAAAGACCACATGACGTGAGACATGAAGACGCTTAGAAATTGGATCATAACACCTATTGCCTTTATGTTTTATACCGTAACCTAGAAAACAACATAATCGGGCTCGAGGTTCAAGTTTAGTTCTTTCATGATCAGGAAGTAGAACAAAACAAGCACACCTAAAAACTTTAAGAGAATGATAGTCAGGAGTCTTATTGTATAGACACTCAAAAGGAGTTCGCATGCCTAGCACTGGTGTAGGAACTCTATTGATAGTGTAAACAGTAGTAAGAGTAGCTTCGCCCAAGAATTGTTCAGGAAGAGAGGATGAAACAAGAAGGGCACGAATAGTGTCTAGTATATAACAGTGTTTCCTTTCAGCTCTACCATTTTGTTGTGAAGTGTGTGCACAAGATCAATGAGAAAGAGTTCCATCATTTTTTAACAAATTATTGAACTCAATTGATGTATATTCACCAGCATTGTCAGACCTAAAAACTTTTATCTTGCGAAAAAACTGAGTTTGTATCATATTATTGAATTCATTGAAAATTGACAAGAGTTCAAATCGTTGTTTGAATAAATAAATCCAAGTATATCGTGAAAATTCATCAATAAAAATAACAAAATAAGATGAACCTCCCATAGTTGATGTTGGAGTTGGACCCCAAATGTCAGAATGGACTGAATCAAATGGGGAAGAAGAAGAAGAAGAAGAAGATTCACTTTTATTGAGTGGTAATGCACTTTGTTTTCCAAGTTGACAAGATAAACAATAAAAATGTCATGAGAAACTTTACCTAAAACACCAGTAGAAGATAGTGATGTTATTCGAGAAATAGATGCATGACCTAACCTAGAGTGTCATAACTTTAAAGAAGCTGGAATGGGTGTTTGATATGTAGCAGCGGTGATCAAGTTTTGTGAAACTTTCAGGCTTTTGAGTTCAAACAGTGTTCCAACCTTACGCCCTATCCCAACTTTCTGACTTGTTCGAGGATCTTGCACAATACAACCATATTGTTTTGAAAAATGTAAGTCAAGACCGAGATCACAAAGTTGGCCAACAGAAAGCAAGTTAAAGGCAAGGTTGGGAACAAGATAAGTATTAGGTATACAAAGAGTGGAAGTTTCAACATTACCAATATGGGTGGCTTTCAAGGTGGAAGCATTAGCAGTTTTAATGATGAATTATTAGAAATAGGTATTATTTTCTTAAATAAAGAAGGATCAGCAGTCATATGGTTTCCACAAGCAGTATCTAACAACCAAGTGTTACCTGATGTAGCAGCAGACATGGCAGTAGTGTGATTTTGAGACATTACTTGATTGATCAGAGCCTGAAGGTCATTAGTCGAGATTGTAAATTTGGTAGAAGAAGATTCAGAGGTAATAGACTTAGTGTTGGTTGCTGCAGCAGCCTTGGTGCTTGGAGAACCATCAAGACGTGTTCCATTGGCATGAAATATAGCCTTGCATTTCTCAACAGGATGATTAGTCCTACCACATCGCGAACAAGGCATTTCCGAAAAAGATTTAGAGTCAGAAATTCGTGCTCCATTAGAATGAAATATTGCTTTATAATGGGCAACAAGATGATTGCTTCGTCTGCATCGAAAACAAGGTGGAGTGCATTGTTTAGGAGTTGCAGCAACAACAGTGTCTGTTTGATGAGTTCGAGTCATAGCTAACCGAGTTTCTTTGGAAATCAACTCTGTAAGTGCATTATCTATGGTTGGTAGAGGGTGTCGACGCAAAAGTGAAGACCTGGTATTCTCAAAATCATCTTGAAGAGCCATGAGAAATTGAATAAGTCGAAGTTGATTCCGATAATCAATAAAAATATCTCGATCATTTTTGAATTTTGGCTTAAAATTCTCAAGCATATCTCATAAATGTTGCATTTTAGAATGAAATTCATCAATTGACTGACCTAATTCTTGGCGAAGTTGAGACAAAGTGATCTTAAGATGGCATTGATGAGAAAGAGTAGTAGAACTGTACTGTGTTGCAATGAAGTCCCAAGCTTCCTTAGCAAGATCAAAGCGTCCAAAATGTACATTGATAGAGGGAATAGTAGTGTTGGTGAACCATGTAAGGATCCGATGGTTCTTACTTTCCCATTCCTTAAGTCGATCTGCATACTTTTCATCAGATTCTTCTGTTTGTTTGATTAGTGTCTTACGTTCTCCAGAGACAACAAACCATAATTTTATCCCTTTTAAATAAATGCGCATAGCTGAAGAGGTGACAAAAACTGGCCTGAGCCCGAAAACCTGCCCGAATCCAAACCAAGACCAGCCCAAATTGACCAAAAAAGTCAAAGACCCGTAACCGAAAAAGCTTGAAACCGAAAAAACCCGAACCCGACACAACCTGAACCCGACATAACCCAAGCCAGATACGATCCGAGATCGAGATCGATCCAACCCGAAACCTGTAAAAAACCGAATTTATAACCCGAGAAAACTCGAATTATAATTATATAATTATTATTTAAAAATAAATAAATAATTGATACACTTTTTTAATTAAAAAGTTTAAAATTTTGAAAACAATTATTATTTATTATACAATTTTATCAATTATGTATTACCAGCAAAATAAATATTGAATCTTTTTAATTCAATTAAATTAAATTAATTTAAAACACCATAATATATGATATCAAATAATCTTTAATATTATACTTATTGCATTTATAATAATAAATATATTATTAATTTAACATTTGATTTTATTTTAAAAATCATTTTAACATTTTATTATTTTTATTTTATAATAAAATTTTAATTTTAATACAATAATAAATCAAATATATAAAAAAAATTATATAATTTCAATATTTGTTTGAAACTTTGAATTTGATATTTTGTGCAACACATTAAAAAAGTTTTTAATAAAATTAAATTTAAACTATATTTTCTTAAAGTTTCAAGTATAGAAAGATATTAAATTTAGATTAAAAAAAAACCTAATCTTAAAATTAAAATTCAATTTTTTAAGATTAGAAAAAGTTAAGTAATTAAATTAAACAATACAAGTACAATTTTTTATAAGCTTGGGCATCATTAAAAGAGAAAATTATAAATCAAACTAGTGGTAATTTTATTTTTAGCCTTAAAACAAAAGACATTAATAATTCAAGTTATTGGTAATTAATTATTTATTATATTATAATAATCTTATACATGAATAAACCAATTTGATATCTTATAATAATGATTTATATATTATATTATAATAATCTTTTAAGAATAAATTATGTAATCTCTTAGTGTGTAAGTATTATTTTGATAGAATTAAGTATTTATTAAAAATAATTTATTTATTATCTATTAAATGTAAAATTAAAGTGTGGATACAAAAAATAATTCTAATAGTAAATTAAAGTGTAATTTAATAATATATTAGAGTAGTATTACTGTGTAAGTGGTAATTTTAATAAAATTTGTTTTTTATACTTTATTAATATTATTATTAATTTATTTAAATAACTCGCATTATATTAATTAATTTAGTAATATCTACTATTTAACATTTTAATTAAATATTCAATCAATTGGTGTGTATTTAATATTATTATGTTAATGTGAATATGAAAAAATTAGTACTCAATTGGTGTATAACTGTATATGATATGATTATATCAAATGTTATTATTTATAATCTAATGTCAATTGGTGTATATAACTTGTTTAATTTGACGTTCTAAATTTTTAGTAAGATATTTGATTAATTAATATGTATGAGTACGATTATATTTAATATAATAATGTTATATTATGATTTATGTACAAACCAAAAACAAAATAAATATAAAATTGAGGTAATTAATTGACCAATTATTCATAATATTAAGTATTTTTTAATTTATACTATAATCTTATTCAACATTATAATTGAACAATTAATTAACTAGTTATGCGGTTAGATTTAATTTAATTACTAATTATGTTAGTATTTAAAAGACAAAATAAATGTAAAAAAAATCTTAAAAACTTAAAATTTTAATAAAAATATAATATTATTAAAAAAGCTAATAAAACAAAGTAAAAAAAAAAAGAAATTTATTGAACTAAGAGTGTCTAAATTCCAATGGCCCAATATTGGCCTAAAAAAATACAATAACCCAATAAGTTATTGTTAAGAGTATAAATTTTTATATAATTATTAATATATAATTATATATTTTATAACACATGTGAATATCTCATGAAATTAAAAAAATAAATAATAATTGTCAAGTAATAAAAATATTAAAATGTAAAAATTTATATTTATATAAATATTTATTAAATTTTAACTTAATTTAGCATTTCTATTATATTTTTATTTAACGATATAAAATTAAATTAATTATTACATTTAAAATTATAAAAATACTTATAATTTATAAAATTTTAAAATAATTTGATTAAGCTCGCTAAGCCCGTCCGATTAAAATTGGACCGAACTCGAAACCAGACTGAAACCGAAAACAACCGAAACAGAAAATACTCGAAACCGAAAAAACCTAAAATTGAAAGTACCCGAAACTGAAAAAACTCGAGACCAAGAAAACTCGAAACTGAAATAAATCTAAACCAAAAAAACCCGTAACCGAAATAACCCGAACTCGAATATAACCCGGATCGAACCCTCCTGAGCCTGCCCGTTTGCCACCTTATTCGATTGTAGTTATGCCCATCAAGAATGATTGAGATTGGTTGCGCGGTTTCTCTTTGAGTACTTATCATCTTTTCTAGATGATTGAGTTTTGAAAAAGAAAATGGAATTGAAAAATAAAAATAAACGAGTTATCCCAAGATGATTCACCTTCGAGATGAACAAAAAATTTGCTCTGATACCATGTAAAGAAAGAGATTATAAAAGAAAGAGATAAAGAAAAATAGAGAATGAAAGAAAGAATTGTATTTCTAATGATACATTACAAGAAGGTTAAAGGCCTTTATATAGGCAATAGAATATAACAATAAAGGAAATAGAATCAGGAAATAAAATCATAATCAACCCTATAATTAAGTCCTAAAATCAATTAATCAACTGTAATCAATAGTTAACTGTAATTAATTAGTCTAAGGCAACTGTAATATTACAATTGATTGTAACATTAATTGTAATATTACGTTAACATTAACGTAATCAATTAGTCAACTGTAATCAATTAATGTAAGTCAACTGTAATATTACAATTGTTTGTAACATTAATTGTAATATTATGTTAACACCATTGCCCTGCATGCTGCTCTCCCATAAATACCTAGTTTACTTGACTCGTTTCTCCCCCTACACCAGCATGTTTCAAGTTCCGCGAGCCCTTGGCATTTTCAGTTTTTTTAAAGGGAGGCTTTTAATTCGAAAAAAAAAAAAAGAAAACTTAGATTAATCCAATTTGAGATTTACAAATTTTTTTTACATATTTTTTAAGTAAAATTTGCTTACTCCCATTGGTTAGTATGACGTAATATATTATTGTGTTTGATTCAAAATTGGACAGATACATTGAGATAATACTCAAGACTCTCAATTCTCTAGCCTTATAAGATGCTGAATGTTGTATAAACATTAGTTCAAATACTCATATTTCATCTTTAAAGTGCTAGAGTCCAGTCTCAACATATGCATTTTCACCCTTTTTTTCAAAACAAAAGTTTTCATTGTATAAAAGAATTTATTATTCGATGGTGTTATAGGCTTATAGCTAATTTAACTGGTAATAGTTGCAATTTCAAGTTTTATAACTAAGATGAGGAAGTGGCCATTAAATAAAAAAAAGATGTGATGACTTAGCTGGCTCCCCATCTTTGCTCAATGTTTGAACAATTTTGGATAATTCATAACTCTTTCCCATTGTCCACTTTATGTACAAAGTTGTGCATAAAGTGGGGATAACCTACATTTGCAGCTGATTGGCACATGAGAAAATCTGAAAGCTCCTCCTAGACCGAAGCATTCACCACTCACAACTGTACTTACAGATTAAACATCTTATGGCTTTTGCCAACTATTTGTCTGCCCAAAAATTTGCCAAATTGTTCCTCCTTTGGATGATAAAACTAGGTGCCTATGCCCCATTTTCATCTAAAGTTTTGACAATGAAATGCAGTTCTGATCCTCAAAACCAAGTAATTTCATGCTTCCTGTGATTCTATGTGAACCATTTTTAGTGAGTGTATATGTGGAAATTATGTAAATGGGGTCACTTTAACTCGACTAATGCACTTGATGAACTTGATTTATTATCTTTTTTTTTCCGCTTTACATTGAAAATGATTTGCAATAGTTAATTGTGTATGCAATTATTCGAGCTTTCGATTCAGCCTTATCTTTCCTTTTTTTTCCCCTCATCAACCCTTTCAATATTGCAAGGCTGACATTACAGCAAAGTTGTGCTCATTCCTTGATCGAACATCTATGGTTTGGCAAAGAACAGAAAATCATTTAGTTAGAGCAGCCAAGTGAGCGGAGGTGTTCAATCTGTATATTGACAACAATTCCATGCAACAAAACCTTATTATGTATAAACCATGGGCCACTCACCGCTCACCAGTCAGCACTGTGTATGTTCCAAGCAGCTTTAAGTTTTTTCACTTTAGGCTTGCCCAATTGCCTCCTTAATTAGTTTTATATTAACTAAATATATATTTATATTAACTATATATATATATATATTATACTACACAAAGTTATAGTTGTCAAGCAATGAATTAATCAGATTGCTGAACTGATCAAGGCCTAAGGCAAAGGACAAAGACAATTAGCATGCAGAGAGATCCAAAATGCTGTAATGAAAAGGAAATAAAAAGGAGGGGGCTAAGAGCCAAGAGGGTTCCACAAGAGAATGATGAAAATTTGAACATACTCGAGACTATGGTTTTGGGTGTGCAAAAAAGGAGAAAATGACCCACTAATTCTCATTTTTTCTGCGAAAAACACCACTCTTTTGAATTTGACTAGCTAATTCACAGTTGCCTTGCTTGGATTGGATTGGATAGGTCGACCTTTATTTTCTAAATCCAACATCATTAACAATATTTCCCAAATCCCTAAGTGGAGAACAGAATTATGAGGGTTTGAAGGTGAGTGAAACTTGACTTGGCATGTGAGACCTCTAAGTCGAGACTTTACTTACACTTAATTTCTTCTTAATCTGAAACGTTTCACCTCACTCTCCATTAAGAGAGACTGTGGCACACCTGCTTGGCTGATGCTATTTCGGATTTGGTCAACTATTACTGCTAATAAGCCTGCAAAACTAGGATTTTGGAATGTTGATAAGGATGCAATTCTCACTTGCTTTGCTGGCGTGTGGGAATGGCATTTGGTTATCTACAGATGTATCAGATAGACTAGCCAAATTCAACATCTCTGATGATGTCTTAGTGCAATGAAAATGAACTAATATTTGTTCAACTTGGGAAGGAATCTTATGTTTTTAATTGCATCAGCAAAAGCTGCTGCCAATTCCTCCATGTACCATAATTTCTGCTGATCATCAGTTGCCCAAATGTTCACTGATGGTACTTTATTTTCTTGTTATGCTTCTCGTGCCTTGATCTTGCCGGTGGTTATTACAGGGTTAACATCAGCATCTTTTGACAATTTGTGAAAGAAATGAATAGGCCCTGGAAAATTGCTCCAATGAAGATTTCAATCTTAGTTAAGTTTTTGTGTCTTTGATATCTTCATATAGACTACGATAAATTGTTTATATTCCACAAGCAAAATAAATATGATAACACATCCTTTGATTGTGACAATTTTTTAATTCTGTTTGTAAAATTGAGATTTTTCATTGTCATTGTGTTAAACATGAACTCAAAGATTATTACTCACGAAGAAAAAAAGTTTTACCCTGGCAAATGGGTCAAAATTGTGCTGTTTTATAATGAAAACACACAAAACTAACAAACTTTTAAGGGGAAATCAATTAGAAAGTTAATTAAAGAAGGTAACTGAGACACATTTGAAAGCTTTTAGTGATGGATAGATATGTTTTGAGACCAAAGAGATTTTAATTTTAGCAAAGAGGATTTCAAAAGGGGAGGGTCCCATATATTATCATTGCACGTCATGTTCGCTCATTTGGTATTTTGTTTTAAAGGGAAAAAAGATGCTTAAAATGAAGATATGTGCATGTGAGATGGAGAGGGCACCGCCACTTATTTTGAGAGTATGTGAGTGATGATACAACCTAATGATTTAGACCTTCCAAAGGAATAATAAAAAGAAACAATTCCAATTTCCAGCTCCTTGTTTTTACTAATTACATTATGAAGTATAAATTATAGAATTCTGAAGTTTCTGTAGCCCCTAATTTACAGGTTCTTTGGAGCTTTGGGGATTCCTAAACCCTAGTTAAAAATGTTTGTTGCTTTGAAACCCAACTTGACTAATTAGTAATCAATTAGACAGTTCTCAATAGCTTACTTTTCCCCTTTCTCGTTCAATTAAAAACATGAATGATAGAAAGTTTTAGGCAAAACTCAAATATTGTTTATATTGATCATCAATTGATTTAAATGATCATACTTTAATTTTTAAAATATAAAAATTTTGCAGATATGAGATTCGGATCTCAAAACTTGCATTTTCCCTTCCCAAAATTCTCCATTATATATATATAAAAAAATATGTTTGTCTTTAATTTTTTCCAAAGAATAATGCAAATGCATTGGTAGTCAAACTGGCTCTCGAATTGAACGTAGATTACTTCATTGACTAGGGGAGGGGGACTATAGGAGCTTAAGTGTGGTATCATTGAGAGGAAGTTTGTTTCTATACCCTGCCAATTTCAGCTTGTATGATCTAAGACAAAGGGCATCTAATATTTGTCACACCCAACGACATGGGATTGGTATAATGTTGCATTTTTTGTCTTTGTATTTGTTTTTCCAACCAAGATTCGCTCTTGAATTTTAATTTTAGTTCATATCATACTATATATTTTTGTTAAGGGAAGGAGACGGAAACATCAATCTTCTTGATTTGTATTCCAAAGAAATTTCTCGGACTTTCCTCTAAATTTTAACAAAATCGATTTTCGTGTCGAGCTGCTTGCACTCACTCACTCACTTAGCTCTTTATTTTATGGTTGAGGAAGTGCTGAGGCACTCATGCATTACTGCATGCTGAAGCAAAGGGACTTTTAGCATGGAAATCCACTAGGAATCCAACCTCCTTAGCAAAACTCAAAGCCCTCATCATTTTGTTTTAGAAGATGAAATTCTTGGAATGGAAAAGCCAACTACTTGTGTTGATTTTGTTTGTTGGATACTTGTCTATACTCTAAATTCCTTAGTCTACTTCTTAATCATTAATTTCTATTTGCTCCCACTTTTTCTTACTTTCTATTTTTGTTGTTTGGCTCAAGCTTTCAAAGCTTATAATTGCAATTTACAAGGTGCTCCTATTGTTGGTCACTTAAGATTGAGATTGGAGGACAGCCCAAGAGAATCACCCGTGGGTGTCCTATGAATCACCACTTTATATATGATAATTCATGTTAATGTGTAGTGTTTATTTTGTGCGAATATATGTAAATTACAAAGAATTATTATGTTATATTAATGTCTACACATCAAACATCATATAATTTTTTAAATTTTTATATAATTTTATTGAAACTTCAATTTGTTCGTGTTCGTGTTCGTATTCGTATTATTTTTATATTATGTCATCATATTGCGCCTAAAGCTATACAAGGCTTTTTTTTCTTTGTGATCCTATGCCGTAGAACTCACTCACCATCCAAATGGTTTGATTTTCATTTGCTTAATTTTCTATAGTTTTAAATTATGAAAATTTTGACACCAGATAGTATAAGTAATTGAATCGAGACATCAGAACAAGCAAATAAATAATCATAACAAAGGATGAACCAAAAAAATAATCATAACAAAGTTCCTTTTGCTTGAAACATTGGGGCCATCGGCTCATGCCATAATAATTGGTTATTATGGTGGTTTAAACGTTTATCATCTTTTCCTGTTACTATCATTATCACGTATTTTAGTTGTATATATTTATTCCATTTGATGTAAAAGGGAAGAGAAATGGTTCTTGACGAATAAGCAATAGCAATATACAGGAAAATTTGAGCAATGATTCTTATCAAGAAGATTTAAGGAAAAAACATAGGAACAAAATTATTATATTCATATTAAGTTATACTATCAAGATAACATAATATCAAGCTCGAACTCAATTTAATTAAAAAATATTCAAGATTTAACTTGGGCTTTTGAATTCTCAAACTCAATTTGACTAAAAAACTCAAAGCTTAACTTAATCTTTCAAATTTGATAGAACTTAATTTTTAAAATTTGAATTCGATTAGACAAAATATTCAACTCATCTAAAATCACTTCCAAAGTGAGAAAATAAACTAATATCAAATATAAAAAATATATTAAAAAATTAAATAGACTCACTAACAGTTTAAACCAAACATTAAAATACTTAAATCCAACTCAATCCATTACTCGAATAACTTTAACTCGACTCAAAAATAAAAAAGTCAAAAATAAAAAAGTAACTTGAGTTATTTACTCTTAAATTTTTTACTTTTTCTGTTGTATTTAAAAAAAATGATAAAATTAAATTTTTTTAAGAAGGACAAACTAAAGTGAAAGCTATCTATTTTTGAAAACCTAAAACGATTCCAAGCATAAACGTAAACAGTAGAAAGCAATTTTTGAAGACATCATATTGTCCCATTAGAGTAAACCATCGGTGTCCCGGTCCATCAGAATTTGAATGATCCAGTTTTAAAGTGGCCTGTCGGCCCACACTTCTTAGTAGAAATGAATCTCACTTTCTAGTGCAGCATCGCTGATTCCCTGGAAGATGGCAGATTTAAATACAGAGAAAAAAGAATGTGACCACCCTTGAATCTGCAGAATTTTCTAACCTATCATTTTTCACTCTTCACACGTATTCTACGGTCTGTTCCGAAGGTCAGTGACAATTTCGATGAGCCATCAACACTGATAAAGCAGGATGGATGAAGACTGTATCAGCATTCATGGCTCATCGAAATTGTCACTGACCTTCGGGACAAGCATTGACATGAACAGGCAATGTCAGGAAAAATCATGGCTGCCTTAAAAGTTTAGACCTTTTCAGGAGGAAGAGATCGATGGACCAAAGCGACAGTGTCAAAAGCCAGGTCAAGTCTACAATATCCTGGCCCCAAAGAAACTGTAACTGCTATGCCCATAACATCAACTTGCCCAAAAGGAAACAGCTATCCTGAGAGGACATTCAGAAATATAAAGTTCTTGAAAATCTCATCTACTTGTATATGCTACAATTTCTCTTTCTAACAAATCTGTTCTTTAATGCTACAGAGGATTTCGTTTGCGTTCTTCAATTGAATGAATTTAAACCTCCATAGTATCCCAATCATAACTCATTTAGTAGATGATAAATTAGGGGAATATGGTAAGTAAGCTTAAGACGAAATAATCCCACCGTTCAATTTCGAAAGGCAGTTGTGGCCGCTCTTAATTTCAGTCCAAGTGGTTACGGAAACGGATAATTCTGTTGATGAAAGGCCTCTCACACCGATAACTATTCATGAAGATAGAAATCATGACTTAATGAATATATTTTCCAAATCAAAATATTATAAATGACATGAATGCAGGTGACCATACATATGGTATAAATGAGTATTATGTTGGTAACCTTTTTAATAACTTTAGAGAACTTGGAGCAGAGGAAGATACTTACATGACAAAGGCTGAGATGCAGAAGAAAGTGAACCCAATGGAAAAATGAATCAAAAAGGATGGCCAGAACTTCTCACGGTCCAGAAATACATTTTCAGAAATAAGAGTAGCTACACCAGATAACAACAGAATTGTCCAGCCTGAAGGCAAACAGTCGTAGAAAGAAAATGAAGGAGAATCCTGTAGGAAAAGAAGGAAAAGAGATCCAGAATAAGGTTGAAATTAGTACCAAAATAAGATAAATTTACAGAGAGCAAATCATACCTGGAAAAAACGTTTGATGAAAACTGCAGAGTAAATAATCCTCAAAATCATATCTGTTTAAATGTCAAAGTAAACAGAAGGTAATGCTTTTATTCTAACACAATCCATTTTTACTAGAAATGAACATATTTAAGAGTCGGGTATGGAAAAGCTTATATCAGCAATTGCTGAAAAGAGAACTACTTAAGATAACCATTTCTTTCCTTGATGGTAATGTCACTGAACTGCTATAGTTTTGAAGTGATAATCTCACCCAGATGTGTGCACATGGATATGGAGCTTTCCAAATCTCGAAATGCCACCAGACAAAAAAATTTTTTAGCAATCTAGAAAGGATAGAATGATTGATGGAAGAGCCATAGACAAAGTATATCTCACAGGAAAAATTAATAAGGACGCGGAACTTAAGCATAAATTCAATCATTCATCTCTTTCTAGTTAAATGCCCCGACCAATATGTTCAATGCATTAACACACAACTCTTCTCTTTTGAGATCAAGAACAGTACTTTTCAAATTTTGAAAAGCTCCTGTGACCAATGACTGATTTAACTCACTGAAAGCAAAAGCTCATGAGAAGAAAAAATAGCCTTGATATATAAGGATACTCAAAGAATTTGCAAAAATCAAACCAACAGCACCAGCAGATCGAATCAGCAGGACATTCAATGCTACATATATCAATGAAAATACAAGCAATGAATCATTTGAGCGTTTGAGTTGGTTCTCTGTTGCAACTGCATGAAGAAATGCTTCAGAAGTCCCTGATGCAAAAACAAATATAAGAATAATATCCAGCATCAACAACTCAAGTAGCAGCAAGACATACATCCATAATGTAACAGCCAAGCATGTAATATCCATCCAGTAAAATCAGATACGTTGTATAATATAACGTTGATAACAAGAGTAATCCAGATTTCTGCCACTTCAGCATGATATCATAGCACCTCTTGCAAATATACCAGGTTTTGAGAAAACGAGAAAAAAAAAAGGAGAGAGAGAAATGAGAAAAAAATAGCCCAAGTACAATATGGCACTTGAGGATAACGTTTAGGGAGCCAAATCCATAATTAACAAGCATAATAACCCAACTTCACTAACCATTCATAGCCAAGACAATGATATAGAGACAATAATAACGGAGGGCTGTTGATGCTTCTCCATCACTCCATTTCTGACCATACAACAGTCTGATGAGAGAATACGAGTAACTTGGGCCAAATGCCAAAAATATGAGACCTACAAAAAAAGTAGTATCTTCATGAAAATATATAAAAAGAGCATTTAAAATATATCTTCAAGCATGTAATAGTTGCCAAGGGCACCTGAAACTGAAAGGAATGAAGCAAGTTGTTTTGACACAAAGTTATACTAGTATAAGATGAACAAGGATAAGAACAGGCATTGAATAAATTTGTGCACTATGGTTATTATTTACTAACATATCACCTCTAACACTAAGCAAGCATTGAAAATCAGCCAACAGAAATCATAATTTCCACATCTAATGCTATGTTTAGGTCCCAAGTTATGATATTATTCATATATTACTTCCAGAATTGATTGAGAATTTCATTATATTACAATCTTGTTGACAATGCCAATAAAATCCATCCAAGGTAAAGAGGAAAAATATCAAAAATTACAAAAAAGAAAAAATGAAACAAATATAAAAGATCAATTAAGAACATACCAATTAGTAAAACAAGCTTCAGGGCCTCTGTAAGACATCTTCCTAAGTTCTTGCTTTTATGTGGAGACTGTCCTGTAGAGATATTTATCAATATGATACAACTTATGAAGCACCATCTTGATTAAAGCAAATGGGCGTTATAGAATCTATCATTTAGAAAGTTAAGTCTTCATGGAAGTATGAAGTAGCTTGTTCATTAAAAAAGAAAAAAAGGCAGAGTTGTAGTGTGTATGAGAACTTTTTTCACATCACAATAAACAAATCTAATATCATCAATTAATTTAGGCCTTAAAGTGCAAGATGTAGAAATCCATGAAACATGGACAGGATGGTAGATTAATAGGCCAAGTAAGATTCACCATAAAGTGCTAGCTTTGTGCCGACTCCCATGAAACAACTTCCATCAAATAGATGGACCAGTAACAGAAAAAATTATTCAAATTTCTAATATGGTATTCATTTCATGCACATTATAGAGATAGACCTCCAAGCCACAGGAAAGAATCAAGTTATCAACAAACTACACCTGTCATCTCATGTGCCATCAGTAATTAAATTAATACAAGCTCCCAAACAAATACAATTGTAGTCATTTAACAACTGATAAACAAATAAAATTTTTCTCATACTTTATGGACACTGGAAGTGATTCATTCTTTTCATCCTCCTCCTAATATCCACTAGTTCTCTCTCTCTTCCCACAAAAGTAAAAGTGCTTATTTAATTGGAGCACATCCTATAGCAATCTGACTTTATTCGCTTTACATCAAAGCAATTACTTGATGAGAGCACAATTCTGAGAGCAAGACAGCTTAGACAAAGCAACTAGTCAAAAATTAAAGTTAGTCGGATACCTGATCTTAAGGAACAAGTTGGGAAAGCTAATTCATTTATTGATGATGAAATAGTAGTTATCCAACAGAACAAAATACATAGCTAATAGAATCTAAAAACAAAAAGAATGCAAGACATACACCTCACTGAATAACTAAGGAAAATCGAGAGTAATAAACCTGCTGCGGACCTGGCGAATGTAGCATATGAACTTTCTTCAAAAGGCAGAAAGATTAACCTGACCACCAAGCTCCCTAAATTCAAAAAAATGAATTGCTTAGTTTTGCTCATTAAAGGAAAACTGTTTGAAATTAATCACATTTTCTCAATAGTAGTAGCTAAAGATCAGATGAATTGCTTTATATCAACCAAGAGTCTAATGTCATCAACCTACTAGCTAAAACTTTCTAAAGCATGCAGAAATTGGAATGACGACTCACCTAGTTTGTCTACGAGTCCGTATACAGCTTGGTTATATGGTGTATCCAACCATACAAGGATCATCTTTTCTCCTTCTTGAAGGATCAACTTTCGAAAGGATTGAAGGGTAAACAACATACACATGTTTGAGAGCTGCTTATCAAAATTCATCATATGTCCTAGTCTGCAAAAATAGCACCTGATTTATGGATAATTCAAGTCTTCTTTTAGCCACAAATAAGGGCAAGTAGGACTAACAAGTCGAGCATACTTAATGCCAGGTACTTCTAAAAGCACGAAAAAGAACTTCTAAAAGCATAGAAGCACAAGTACCTGAAAGGAAAAAGATCAGAACTTCTAAAAGCACGAAAAAGAAGAAAATAACTCCAATAGCCCAGTAACAAGCAGGCTCCATATGCAGCTTGAGATAATGCAAAGGCAATTCCTCTCTCCTGTAAGAATCAGGTTCAAACGTGTTAATGAAAATCTTAGGAAACAAGATCTCACAACACAGCCACATAAATCAAACGAAAAATGAAAAAGTTCCATCAGAACCATAAATAAGTTATAGATGTCTGTAAGATAAGCATAGAAAGATAAGAGAAACAGAACAGGACAAATCTTAATATTGGTATTCAAATATAAAAGTTAGATCAAATGCCCAAGATTCATGCTCAAAGCCCTAACGATCCACCATAAGCCCCAAAAACAGTACAACTAATGCATCAAAAGCAGTAACAGCAACATTAACTGCTAACGATCTTTCAACACTAATGCTTGGTAAAATTAGAACAGGAAAACACAACAATATATTTCATCTAAGAAAATTAACTCAAGATTCACTGATAAATGTATATGCAACCATTAACACAGATACAAAACACACTTCGCCAATAGGCAGATCCACGTGTATATATTCAGACTAAAAACATAATCCATTTAAAAGCTTTACCATGTCAGTGAGGTTCACAATTAGAATGTAAATTGTTATGCAGCGTGAAAATGTAGCTGCAGTTTCAACCACTAAGCGCAGTTTGAGTAGAAATATTGTCTGAGAAAGGATATACAAAGGTTCGGCCAATAGCTCTAATATACATGCACAACCTGCGAAAAAAAAAAAGGGCTAATCTAGTGAATCAAATTGTCCTGAAAAGAATATAGACAATAGAAAAGGAATAGTCAGTTGATCACAATTAAGCCAGTCTCAGCCACAGACTCAAGATAAAATTCCTTGATTAATTTTAAGCATGTAATGCCCTGACTTTTATATGGATTTGGTCAATAATATTCAGAAGCGTGATTACATAGAACAGAAATCTTTTCACTTTTTGAACAAAAAACGTGCAAGAGTTTTATGTTTAAAGTAACTAGAAGTGCCAACATGGAGTACATCACAAGAGCTGACATTAACAAGCAGAGGGCTGGTTTTACAGTGTCTATATCTAAACATGCCAAAAACCCAAAACGGAAGGCCATCAACTAAATAAACTTGGCAAAAAACAGAAACTTCAAGTGATAAAAGTGAAAAGCAAGTGAGATTGGAAGCAGTTATAAGCAATACCATTAATTAAAATAGCTTGAGCATAGGGGTCAGAAAGATGTAATCCTTGCCACCAGAAGACAAAGACACATGCTGCTGTCGTGATAACCACTCCGAGTGGGAAAGTCATCCAGGCAACTTTCAACAATGTGGCAGCATTATCTTCTGCCAAAGAACCTTCACTGTAGCACAATACATGAAATCTGGATGTAAAAGAACAGCTAGAATACATAGAGCTAAAAGGTCCCCAACAGAAGTTCACAATGTATCAGAAGGGTGGGACCCAAGAGCTTATCTCTTCATAACCTAATATATTGATGATAAATAAAGTCCAGTTTAAGTTGACAATAAAGATGATCGAGTTGCTCTCATACTATGAGTTGTAAAAAGTATTTGATTGCTTTACTTTGTATTTTTAATTTATAGCATTTTGCTATGACTCTAAATTGATCCCTGTACTTAATAAGATTACAAAGGTTCATACAAATTAGAAAAAATAAATTTGATATTTAAACAACAAATACAAAATCCAAATTAGAGAACCAGCATTGACCTTAGTACTTTTTAATTATAAAACACCTACTAAACCCCAAGTTACTGCCTACTCATGAAGTATTATCAGGCAAGAAAAAAAACAAACAAGCACAAATTATTATAATGAAGCAAATAAACATAGAAAAGAATACGAAGGAATCCATGAAAAAGAGATAGAAATTACAATTTAATATCTGCTCGCATGCAGGCTCGCCGGAACCCCTCGCGACTAAGAAACAACACACATGTCACAAACAGATGGAATTGAACTGCATAGACCTACGAAAAAAAAAGAATAAGAAAAAGAAAAAGGAATCAATCTATAAAGAATTGGAAGTGAATTTTAAGAACTGAGAAATGAAGGCCAAGGATAGTTAAAGTTACCGCATAGTCCTCAGCAGTGAGGTGCCTCACTATCCAGGAATTGAATATGAATGGGATTCCTCTTGACAAGAACTGTGTGGCTGTATCTCCCAAACGAAAATAAAAATAAAATGAAACATAACTGACGAGATAAAATCAAAGGAGTGATAATTATGAATAAAAGGGGAGAGGGGAGGATTAAAAGCACTAACTAACCCAATAAGTATTTGAAAGTGCGAGATAGATTTGTACGGTCAGCGTCTTTGGGCGTTTCACATGAGACTGTCGAAGAAGCTTTAGTCATTTTGAATCCGATCTTACAATATTAAGCTTGTCCTGCTTTGGTTCATGGAAAAATTCAAGCTAAAAGAAAGTGGAATTCCTTGAATTTCACTTGTGTTTCGTGGAGCTGAAATCTATGGAAGAGAGTACTTGGAAAAATTTAGAAGAATAAATATTATCTATAACTTTCTATTGAAAAAGGCAAGATAAATTGAGGGAATGAGAGCTCCGCCGCTACTAACCTCGCCTGGAGAAAGCTCCGGCGGTAGGTGGAGGTGCGACAACAAGTAGTGAGAGAGATGAGTTGAGGAGGGAAATCCGAACAAGACGGAGAGGGAGATGAATCGGGTAAAATATAGAAGAGCTACAGTTGAGAAGAGAAAATGTGTTGCTTAGCGGCCACCTGCTTGCTTACTGCTTAGCCCAAACCCAAATGGTAGAAGGCTTGTACTGTGTGCTGTAACGAGTTTCGATGTTTCATTTATGTTTGTTTAAGTTGGCAATGCGTGCTTTATAATCAGATACTTATCACTATTCAATTCGATTATTACATGATATTTATATTTTTTTATATATAATTTTTTTATTATTAATGTTATATTTAATTAAATGAATTCATTAAATATTATATTAATGTTTTTTAATTTTAATTTGTTTTTAGGATAATTATTTCATATACGGTTGATAGAATTTTTTTTATTTCACAAGCAAAATCAAAATCAAGATGCATATCTTATTTTATTTATTTTTTATTTTTTAAATATTTTTATAAAATATGTGCAATGATCTTTGTAATGCTTGTAGAGTTAAATTAAATTTATTATCCTTGTTTATTTTAATTATCTTTGTTTTTATGAGTTAAATTAAATTTATTAATTTAATTTAAAAATTGATTTAAAAGTTAAATTTTAACTTAATAAACAATATTTAACAAATTCGATGAGTTATAATCAAATTCAAGTTTTATAAATTTAGATTTGGGCCCGGGTATCACTAGTACCCGATCTGTTTGCCTTCTAACTTTTGTCTTGTTTCTATATTTTATGTATTTATATTATGTATGCCTA
This sequence comes from Heritiera littoralis, assembly GCA_031772115.1. Classification (NCBI taxonomy): domain Eukaryota; kingdom Viridiplantae; phylum Streptophyta; class Magnoliopsida; order Malvales; family Malvaceae; genus Heritiera; species Heritiera littoralis. The sequence goes on along the minus strand of JAPDPK010000045.1, from coordinate 4,202,694 downwards.
GCCCAAACCCACATGGCAAAAGGCCTGTATCGTGTACCTATATCGTGCTCTGATATTGAAGTACTTCAATAAAATGTTATTAAAAGAATTTTCATTTTCTGTTCTTTGATATATTCCCCAATTCTTTTACTTTACTTAAATAGGACACTTCAGGTTCATTACATAACAAATGAACCAGTGTTTCTTTAAGTAAACAAAGCAAAGACTTACCTTGCAGTTGGTAGCCGAAAGAGGTAGGGCATAGACATTCACTACTTAAAACAAACACAGAATATGATAAAGTATTAGACAAACTTTAACAAGTAATGAAACATCCCATTCCCATACACGTTCATCGAGCACATATCTCAATTGCCTGAGCATAGATGGCTTAGAAACGTCCAAACACAACAAAACTGTCTCAAAATTCTCAACCCTACAACAGAATCAAAGGTAAAATGGCAACAAAAACAACAAATATGGTCTGGAGGATCAACGGTAGCGGCGAAGAGATAGAGTGTTGTTTCTCTTCCAGTTCGCCCTTCTTGAAGGTCGAGCCTTGTGGTGCAAGTGTCCCTTGCCACGAAGACCTCTGTATTTCTTACCAGCAGAGGTGAGTCCACGGAGTTCCCTGTGCTTGTGTACCGGATTACAGATCCAGTTGATTCTTGGGTCATTGCGAATAGCATTATGGGCAGGGTCAACCAATATGACCTCAAAGTATTTGTATGTTGAATCCTGCAAAAGCAAAAATTCAGTACATTGAACAATCAAAGTGAAGGAGTGCCGCGGAAAAGTTGAGCATCAATTCCAAGATGAAAATAGAAATAATCTATAGACTACAAAGATGCATATACACATTTAATTGGTGTTAATTCTTACACAATGAGCATAAAATGTTCAGACACAATGACTCAATCAAGAATAACTAGAAAGTTCTTAAAAAAAACCTTGTGCCTGGCAGTGAAACTTACCTCATTGATCCAATATGAATTCACAACCCTAAGGCCACCAAGCTTCCGACCAGCTCGTTCCTCTGCAACTGATCGCTTGCTGCGCTGGAATTTCAGTTGGGTGACACCCTGGTTTGTGGGTTTGCCATACACAATACCCTTAGGAACTGGTCTCTTTCTTCCACCACGTCTTACACGGACACGATACACAACATAACCCTATTAAAAAGCAGACTTAGTCACTAGAAATAACAGAGGCAGAGAATATTAACAGAGGAAAAATGTCCTTAATGCAGAAAGGAAAAACACATTACAACAGTAATGTATATGAACTATAAAAGTAACCATGCCAACTTACATATGTAGGTCAAGGGGATTAATGAGGTATCAGATAATAATCAGTCGGAAACATGATTTCCCACTTTAATCCAGAAGCAGAAAATGCCTAGATGAAATAAGTGAATAAAAATAAATAAAGCAGAATGCCATTGTCGTATGCATCAGCACTGAACAAAACACTTGATTATATTAAATATATTTGAAACTAAGCCAAGAAAAGGCAGAATCTAGGGCTCTAGTCACTACGCAGCTCTGATTCAAATCTCTAGAAATAAAAGCTTTCCTACCCAATGTTTCCATTTCCTATTGCATTCCTTCTCATGTTACTTTTAAGTAAATAATCATTCTAAACTGAAACACCAGAAAACACAGAGTAAGGCTAATAGCAGGACGAGAGCAATTCTTGACCAAAGACTGTAGTGAAATAACAACACAGAATACAATGAGAGTTTATATGAACATTAATTCTATGCAGTTTTCAGAACCAAGGACATCATATAACTAAAACATGTCACAACTATGATAAAAAAAATTCGACAGAAAGCAACATCAAAGAAACAATGAATCAGTTTACCTGCTTGGCTTTGTAACCCAAGCGACGAGCCTTGTCAGGGCGAGTTGGGTGGTTAACTCGCACAATGGAAGGGTGCTGACGGTACTCCCAGCACCTGACCCTCTGCAAGAACCTCATCACATCGGATTGCTTCTTCCTCCATAGCTCTGACACGTACTTGTAAGCCCCTAGTTTCTCATAATCCAAACAAAAACAAAATCAGAACCCAACACTGCCAAAACAAATTTCCATCTATATATCTAAAAAGGCTATCAAATTTAACCATTTCCCATTCTATAATTTAGCATCAAATCTTTGAATCTAAAAAAAATAATAAAAATAAAAACAAAGCTGAGGAACTAATTCAAAACAAACGACAATAAATCAAGCTGAGAAAAACCCCACGTTAAAAACATCTTGTTAACTTCAAAAGAGAAAGCAAATGAAGAGCTAAAGTAGCTTCTGAAGAGAAATGGCGTACCCATGGCTGCTTGAGCTCCTGCAGTCTCACTGGTTTCGGCCAGCTGCCAAACGTGAGATACATTTAACTAGGAGTTACATTAGGGTTTTAGAACGCATCAAGGATGCTTGATCGATCCTATACTGGGCCACGATTGAACCGGGTCCAGGAGAAATGGTCTCACTGTTTATTTTTATCATTAAAAAGCTCTGACCCAAAAGAGTGTTAGAGGGCCGAAAATCATACTTAGAGGCTTGAAATATTTTGGGTCAAACTCAAATATGTATCAAAACGTAGGAATTTGTGTATTTGCACAACTAGTGTCGAAACTTTAAACACAATTGATTTGTGACTTTCGTCCATCATATATAATTTTTGTTAAAATCTTAACTCATGTTTTTATATATCGTTTTTTGTCCTATCATTATGGCGTTTTACAATTACAAAATTTCTCTTTATTTTTAAGATAAATAATTAAATTATAAATATATTAAAATACTTTTTATTTTACTATTTATCTTTTTAATTAGTTGTTCAATTAACTCATGACACTAGGTCAAAAGTTTTAATATTGGTATAAATAAATATATGCTATTGGATAAGAGTTTTACTTTAACAAGAGAAAGATAAAGATATTGTGATCAATCACATTTTAATCTTTGGAATTAAAATAAACAAACCCATTGTTATAAGGAAAAACAAAAGTGTTTAATTAACCAAAGGAACAATGAAAGGAAGCTTATTTAATGACCATTTGGGTTTGCGTGGCAGAGATGGAACGTTTTTGTAAATGTGAAAGAATAATTAAACACGATTTTATTCCTAATACCTTACTTGTTTTCCCAGTCAATTCATAATTCCATATTGTACAAAGCCCTTTGTTTTATTTCAACCCATTATCAATTCTTAAGTTCGTCGATATCTTCAGAGTAGGTTTAATATCGAATTTAAAATATCAATGCCTATCAAAACAAATAAACGTTCAACTTACTTTGAAGTCGGTTAATCTGAAAATGTCATCAATAAGCTTTAATTTTATTTTTTTTCATTTTGAACCTATTCCCATTCATGTCTTTGGTTTAGGGTTGGTTTGTTTGTCTGTTTTTTTTTAAATTAATTGAGATCAAACTGAGTCTGCTCAATGATGCAAAACTTAGGTTTTGACATACCTCAATATTCCTTGAGTATACAATACACAATTGACAAATGAGGATACTCTAAATCTAAAATTTAATTTAAATAGTTCATATAATTATTTTTATTAGATGGTTTTTAATAAGTTCAAGATTTAAATTTTAATATTTGTAACTCTTTCTCTTATTCTCAAATTTCATTTATTAGCTACTCCGTAAACATGTAGGACCTTGCATTGTCGATTTTTAGAGACAAATTGTTTGTACCTCAACATTACCTGGCTTAGTGGATTTTTTTCTCGTAATGGTAGACTAACCTTAACGATAGCCATCAAAGAATATGATTCCACAATCACTTACCTTAACTCTTAGATTTGTTCCTTGACTATGTATCTTCACAAAACCCTACTGTGAGCTTCCCCGAATAAGAACATAAGATGTCGAACAGGCACTGCTACTTTATCTGCAGCTTGTTACCAACCATGACCTTATGCTTCATATAAATTTGCAAGTTATCGACAACATTTTTTTTAATGATTGTCGGATGGAGTTTGAAATTGTTGGAGATTAAACTCTAAATTTACAGCATGTCACAAGTTTTTCTTAAGTATGTCACAAGTTTTTCTTAAACATTCAATTAAAAGATTGTTAGCGATAATATTATTACTATGATAGGCAACTTAAAATACTGTCAGATACACATTTATTGTTTAATTTTCAAACCTACCGACAAACAAAACTAAAACAAGTATGAGTGTTGTTTCTTTAAAAAATTCCGAACTACCAATCAAAATTAAATTCATTTAACAGCAAAGGGTTTGTTGTTTCTTTAATTAGAGTATTATGCTTTTTTTTTCTCTTTCAAATGATAAACAATTCAATTTCATGGAGTTAACCTAAGTTCACAAAATTCAAATCAAGTTATTAACAATGGATTTTTCTTTTTTTAATCCATGTATTAATTATGAGTTTGTTCTTCACTCTACTTCAAGAACTCAAATTAGTGCAAGGAAATGAATAGATCAAGGCATAAAGGCAGTTTAGGTTAACCTGATTTATCACGATTAATCATCCTTCTAATAAACACTATTATTTAATTTGGCAATAATTCAATGGATATTTAATGAAATCATTGAATAAGTATTCATAATTGATAAAAAAAAGAGTCTAAATTAGAATTCATTCACAATGTATTCCTAATTGGGATTTAATGAAAGGTGGCTTAGGAAATAGAAGATCAAAATGATAAGAGTGAAAATCAAAGATTAATTAAGATCGTGGATCCCACCTAGAACATCAAAGACAAGGCTAAAATATTAAAAAAGCCCTTGAATTTTGTTACTTTATTTAAATAAGTCCTTATATTATTATTGTATCGAAATAAGCCCTTATACTTTGAGTTATACTCAAATAGGCCCTTATTTCAAATAAAAGATTATATATGAATAAAAATTTATTCAAGCTAATTTAACCAATCAAAATTCAACTATTTGATTCAATTAAGTCACTTTTGAGTTTAAATTAATTTTTATAGGCCAGTTTATTCTATTAAGTCGATGTCTAAAATTACAAATTAAACTGACTAAATTAATTGATATTTTTTAAAATATATAATATATAATATACATAATTCAATATTACATAATATATTTTCATGAAAAAAATATTTATAATATATTTTATATAACCAACATTTTTTATGTAGGATGTTAGGTTTTAAACCCAACGGAAAAAATTAATTTTTCACTTTTATAAAAATTAATTTATGTTAATGGCTCATTTAGGTATTTGAAATAAAGTGACAAAGTATAAGGGCTTACTTAAATAAAGTGACAAAGTTTAAGGGCTTTTTTAATATTATGTGGATCCTAAAACACAATATAAAACTATGGAGGGGTCACCTGCAGCTAGACCGGGCAAATCTAAATATGACACAAGTGACACGATATGAACAGATACGAAAAAACCGTGTACGTGTCTGAAAAATTCGTGTGTCATGTTTATTCGTATCAACACGAATTTAGACATGAGATTTTTCGTGTTTAGTCATGTCTGACACGACTAAACACTTATAAGGTAAAAAACACGTTTAAAAAAAATCGTATTACATGAATACACGATTAACATATACGTGACTCGAGAAACACATTTAAAGAAAACCATGTTATACGGATACACGAATACACAGAGACACGTGTAAGACACGATAACCATGTTGCTTTTAGTAGGAATTGAACATTGGCCAAAGGCAAAAATACTTAAGGGTTTACCAAATGAACAATTATAATATATTGATATAATATGTTATGAAAATTAATTTATTAAAACAAACTAATGCTTTAATAAATATTGCAATAAAATAAATTAATAAATTTAATTATGAAATTAAATTAGTTAATTATGGTTAAGATAATAAAATTTTAAAATTCTAAAAATAAAGTATTGAGAACTTAAGTTAAGAACTTAAGATACAATTATCAATTCTTTACATATATGATACTATAATGTAGAAATATATATATATATAATATTTTTTTATTATAATGTATAAAATATAAATATTGTATTATACTAATAAGAGATTGTATAATTAATTAATTATTTATTTTATATCACAGACACTGTATCACATGATATTGATAAGAGATTAAGAGTTTACACTTTACAGAATTACATTATTCAGTATACTAAGAGATTTTATAGTTTATTGATTTATTCTATATCAATTATCACATTATAGGAAAGGAAAAATACATAATACTAACATACAAATTATTATAATAAAAATAAAATATTAATATGCTTATTAATGATTTATAGATTTATTTTATATACTTAATCTTAAATCATAGTCATATGATGACAATGAATTGATGATATTATATATAATTTGAATAGTAGAATTGATGATATTATTCTATATCAATTATCGCATTATAAGAAATTAAAATAACATAATACTAACATACAAATTATTATAATAAGAATAAGATATTAATATACTTATTAATGATTTTTTGATTTATTTTACATATTTGATCTTAGATCCTAATTGTCATAACGGCTTCGCGCTCGACGAATTTTGAAAAAACGTTTAAAAACAAGGGGAGTCGCCACTAATCTTTTTTTGTCTAGGTGTGATTGGTCACCCAAAATATTTATCTTTTAATAAAATCTCAAAACTAATTAAGTTTTATTAAAAAGACAATTTGGGGTCTGCGAAAACAAAATTTTGGGTTCGGGGGTACGGTTACGCGTGAGGAAGGATTAGCACCCCCACGACGCCCGTTAAAAACGGTTCCATCCTAACTACATGGTATCTTTTGATTTTGATAAGATAGTCTTGGCTTTTGGTTATAAAAACAGTTAGCGTATTTGCTTAAAAAAATTATTGTTATAAAGGGATTTATTATGAAAGTCAACATGAACACCATTTATTGAAAAATTAAATCAAATATCCCAATACTCTGGTAACATTTGAAATAATTCCTCTCACCTAGAGATTTCTTAAGAATCACTACTTGTGAGTTCTATGGAATCTCATCTTCGGTGGTGCTCACGCTATTTTATAATTGATCGTATCGCATGTAGTATTGATGAGAATGTATGATGTATATGAAACTTAAAAGAAATTTTATTTATTTTGATTTTATTAATGAAACTCTTGATATTGAGAAATTTGGCTAAATATCCCAATACTCTGGTAACATTTAATTAATTCCTCTCACCTAGGGATCAGTCAAGAAATCACTACTTGTGAGTTTCAAGACATCCCATCTTCGGAAGAATTCCATTTATTTTAAAATTAATGTTTATGCGTATGATGCAAACATATAGTAGATGATGCACATGGAATTATAAAAAAGAACTTTATATTTTAATTTTTATTTATGAAACTCTTATTATTGACGAATTTAACTAAATATCCCAATACTCTGGTAACATTTAGCTAATTCCTCTCACCTAAGGATCAGTTAAGAAATCACTACTTGTGAGTTTCATGACATCCCATCATCGGAAGAATTCCATTTATTTTGGAATTAAGATTTATTATCTTGATTCTTTTAATTATTCCTTTTTACTAAAATTCTATTATTACTTATTTAATTATTTTAACTATCATTCTTTACTTTTGGAAAATTTACTATGATTAATTTTTATTATTATTATTTTTTTATGTAATTCTAAAAAATCCCCTTTTGTTTATTTCCCTCGATTGTTTTTATTGCCTCTTTTGTTTTTGTTAGTTTTCACTTAATTAATATTTCTCTAAACACTTTTTATTTGTCAAAACTCTTTATTATATATATTTATTTATTCATTTTATTTTTGATTTCTTTCTTTTTTTTTCTTTTTTTTTTAAAAAATAAATAAGCATGAAATCGGATATTGAGAAATAATACCGAATATCCCAATACTCTGGTAACATTCGATATAATTCCCCTCACCTAAAGTTTTTCGAAGAATCGCTACTTGCGAGTTCAACGAAGACTTATCATCGGGATTCCATACTTATCTTATTTTAATTTTATTGATCTATTATTTTTATGTATTTTTTTATTATTAAAAGATAAACAGTAAATAAAATAAATAAAAAAAATAAGCACGAGATTGAATATTGAGAAATAATACCGAATATCCCAATACTCTAGTAACATTCGATATAATTCCCCTCACCTAAAGTTTTTCGAAGAATCGCTACTTGCGAGTTCATCGAAGACTTATCATCGGGATTCCATACTTATTTTATTTATTTTATTCTTATTCTTCATTTATTATTATTATTATTTTCTTAACCCACATTCCATTTATCTAATAAAAATTTATTTTTATTTTAAAAATATGTTTTTATATATAATTTATGTGTATATATACATTTTTATATATTTATTTATATATTCTATGTATAATATATATTCATATGTTTTAAAGCTATATATTTTATATATTTATATGTATGTATTTTACACATTTATTTACATATATTTTAAAACTATATATTTATACATTTTTTATATTTATTAACATATGTATTTTATAAAATTTACATACTATGTATTTTACACATTTTATATTTATTTATCTTTTCTTTTAGAACTATGTGTTTATTTTATTTTATTCTATTTTTATATATTGTATTATACTATTTATTTATTTATTTATTTTTGCTTTGTTATATTTTCTATTTTATTATTGTTTTTTTTGCCATAATTAATAAATAAATGGATAAGTAAAATAAAGAAAAAAATATATACCAAAACGGAGCGGGTCGCGGTCGGATCCGAGATCGGGTCGGGCTGGAGCGCGGGTCGCGTGAGGGACGGAGCGGAGTCGGGTCGCTGGTCGGGTCGTGCGGATCTCGGATCCGGGTCGGGCTGGAGCGCGGGTCGAGAGGCTTCAAAACGCAGCGTTTTGCTGCTCTATAAAAGGGCCTATTTTTTTTTCTTCCCTCATTTTAACCGGCCTTTTCCAAAAAAATCTAAATCCTCCTCAAAATCCTCTCGCCTCTCTCCTCCTCCGGGCGATTACCGGCCGCCGTGCGCCGCCGTACGCCGGTCGCCGGTGAGCTTTCCGATGGCCCTAAAACACTTCCCTCGTCTCCTTCTCTTCAAATCCGACCCCCGTTCAACCAAAAACACTCCCTAACTCCTTAGATCTGCCTAGACCGAAAGCTCTTTTTTTTCTTTGTGTTTTGTTTTTAAATCTAGTTAGATCTGGTGGATGTTTGGCTGTTCTTTGTTGTGATTTGTCTCTTTTCTTTTTGCAGGTGGGGATCTAGATCTTAGATCTAGGGTTTTGGGGGTCTCGGTCCCGAGATCTGGGCTTTCCGGATTTAGGGTTTCAGTGGTGGTGGGTTTGTGGTGGTAACGATGATGATGATGACGGTGATGATAGTGGTAATGGCGGCTTAGGGTTTCTGTTGGAGTGTTTCTGTTGGAGTGTTTTCTCTTGGAGTGTTTTCTGTTGGAGTGTTTCTCCTCGTAAATTTTTAGAAGCCCCCTCTTTTAAACAGATCGAAGAACACTTTTTTAATCAACTCAGTGCATTAGAGTCAAAGCAATTATCTCGGTTAGCAATAGGGGTGTCAGAAATGGTAGGTTGCGGTGGATTCGGGTAGATCTTTTGTGGAATTTGGGGGGCTGACAACGGTAGTTTTAGCCTAAACCAGTTGCCGGTCAGTGGGTTGATGGGTGTCGGTCGGTTTTGGGTCTTCATTTCATTAAATGTGGTTGAAAAAGAAGGAAAGAAAGAACCGGAAGAAACAGAAAGAAGAAAAAGAAAAGAAAAAAGAAAGAAAAAAATAGAAAAAAAAATAATAATAATAAAAAAATAAAAACAAATAAATGAATAAATAAATAAATAAATAAAAACAACCCACTTACCTTTTGGGCTTTTTAAGCCCATGAATTTAATTTGGACTTTTTGGACAAAATTTGGTGTTTACAGCTGCCCCTCTTTGCTCATTGCTGAGAATCAGGAATAGAGCAAAGATAAAAGACAACAATTTTGTCCAGCTTATGACTCACTTTTTTCCTTTTCTTCTCTTTTTTTTTTGTTTTGTTTTTTTTATTTTTCTTGTAAACGTGCTCCCCCACAATAGAGGCATTGAAACTTGAAAATTTTCTTGGAATGTGCTCCTCTTGCAACAGAGGCCGTGAAACTTTAATTTTTCTTTTTGAAATGTGCTCCTCTTGCAGCAGAGGCCGGGAAACTTTAAATTCTTTCTTTCTTATTCTTTTTTTTTTCTGGAATGTGCTCCTCTTGCAGTAGAGGCGATGAAACTTTAAATTCTTTTTTTTCTGGAATATGCTCCTCTTGCAGCAGAGGCAATGAAACTTTAAATTCTTCCTGAAATGTGCTCCTCTTGCAGCAAAGGCGATGAAACTTTAAATTCCTTTCTGGAATGTGCTCCTCTTGCAGCAGAGGCGATGAAACTTTAAATTCCTTTCTGGAATGTGCGCCTCTTGCAGCAGAGGCGATGAAACTTTAAATTCTTTTTTTCTGGAATATGCTCCTCTTGCAGCAGAGGCAATGAAACTTTAAATTCTTCCTGAAATGTGCTCCTCTTGCAGCAGAGGCGATGAAACTTTAAATTTTTTCTGGAAAAGTGCTCCTCTTACAGCAGAGGCAATGAAACTTTAAATTCTTTTCTGGAATGTGCTCCTCTGGCAGCAGAGGCGATGAAACTTTAAATTTTTTTTTCTGGAATATGCTCCTCTTGCAGCAGAGGCAATGAAACTTTAAATTCCTTTCTTTTTTCTTTTTCCTCTTCTATTTTCTTTCTCTTCTTTTTTTTTCTTCTCTTTCTTTCTCTTTTTTGTTTGTCCTTTTGTCTGTTTTTTTGTTTTGTTTTGCTTTGTTTTTTTTTGTTTTTTTTTCTCATAATGTGAATGAAATGCAAATGCATGTACTGACAAAGTCATGCAATTCCTATTGTGGTAATCAAATTCTCAGAATTGTCTTTTTTGTGTCTTTTGATCTTTTCACCCGTGTTTCACAAAATAGTTGTCACAAATTTCAAATCGGAGTTGATTCACAACATGTACTTGTCACAATTTTCAATTTCCTTTGTTTCATTCCCTTATTTCTCTCTTTTCCTATTCTTCCTCTTTTTCTTTCTTTTTCTTCTTCTTTAGTAATGTTAGCAGGTAGATTATCATTTTAATCATCATCTTCATTTTGTTAACAAACACCATGCGTTCTTGCACTTTATCAGTTAGTTATGTAATGACCAAAAGAACAACAAAATTTGGAAGAAAAGCATTTGTTATTAGACAAACAAGAGACAATGAAAACAAAAGTATAGCTGGGTAGCAAATGCCATAAGGGTCAAGTGGTGAATTTCAAGGAATGGTGACCAAAACAAACAATGAATGTCTAGATAACCCTTCACGAACCAAACCGGTGCTTTCTTCGGAAAAAACTAATCCGTTGATGCCCCCTGTCACATTGAGTTCATCTGGCTGACGCAATGCTCCGTATGATTTCGATCCCCGGGTGTTGATCTTTTCCGCATCTAAGCCGCCTTTTCAGGTTTTCAACTTAGATATCCCCTTTAATCCAAACTGCCCTTTTTTGGGTTTTCAGTTTGAATTCTCCTTTTATTTCATTTCTTTTTTTCTTGTTGTTTTTTTGTTCTTCTTTTCTCTTTTTTCCTTCTTCTTTTTTTCTTCTTTTTTTCTTTTTTATTAGTTTTTATTTTTCTTCTTTTCCTTTCTTCAAGCATAGTATTTCTTCATAGCATCGGAATTTATCGGATTAGGCAGATCATTCCCATCCATCTCTGTCAAGATCAACGCCCCACCTGAGAACGCTCTTTTACCACGTATGGTCCTTCCCAATTTGGTGTCCATTTGCCCCGATTATCGTGGTGATTTGGGAGGATCTTTTTCAACACCAATTCCCCTTCACGGAAATGCCTGGGTCGAACCTTTTTATCATGGGCTCGCATCATTCTCTTCTGGTACATCTGACCATGACATAGTGCCGTAAGCCTTTTCTCCTCTATAAGATTCAATTGTTCAAAGAGACTTCGAACCCATTCAGCCTCATCCAAGTTTAATTCCATTTAGACTCTTAGGGAGGGAATTTCTACCTCAACAGGCAGCACTGCTTCCATGCCGTAAACTAGAGAAAAGGGAGTTGCCCCAGTAGAAGTACGTACTGATGTTCTATAGGCATGCAAAGCAAATGGTAGCTTCTCGTGCCAGTCTTTGTATGTGTTTGTCATTTTTCCCACAATCCTTTTGATATTCTTGTTAGCAGCCTCAACAGCTCCATTCATCTTCGGACGATACGGAGCTGAGTTGTGATGTCTGATCTTGAACTGTGCACATACTTCCTTCATCATGTCATTGTTCAAGTTGAGGGCATTGTCTGATATGATCCTTTCTGGGAGCCCGTACCGACATATTATTTCCTTCTTTAGAAACTTACAAACAGTAGACTTAGTCACATTCGCATAAGATGCAGCCTCAACCCATTTGGTAAAGTAGTCTATCATTACAAAAATGAATCTATGCCCATTTGATGCCTTGGGAGAGATGGGTCCAATCACATCCATTCCCCACATAGAGAAAGGCCACGGTGGTGCCATGACGTTCAGTGATGTCGGGGGAACTTGAATTTTGTCAGCATAGATTTGACACTTGTGGCATTTTCTAGCATAATCTATGCAATCTCTTTCTAGTGTAGTCCAATAATAGCCCGCCCTCATAATCTGTCTAGCCATGAAATGACCATTTGCATGTGCCCCACAAGTTCCATCGTGTGCCTCTTCCAGAATCCTTTTGGCTTCAGACGCTTTTACACATCTCAACAACATCTGATCTTTACCTCTTTTATACAAAACGTCTCCATCAACGAGGAATCCCATTGCCAATCTTCTAAGGATTTTTTATCATTCTCCGATGCATGCTCTGGATATTGTTGACTCTTAAGGTATTGCATGATGTCATAATACCAAGGTTGTCCATCCGCTTCCTCTTCAATACTAGAACAGTGGACTGGAGAATCTCTCATGCGCAGTTTGATTGGTGAAACATTTGCTTCTGTCTCCATTTTAAACATCGCAGCTATGTTGCCAAGGCATCGGCAACCTGGTTTTCTTCTCGAGATAAATGCTGGAAGGTGATATCGTCAAATTGTTGTACAAGGTCAGCTATGTACTTCTGGTATTGAACTAGCTTCTGATCCCTTGTTTCCCATTCACTTCGTAACTGATAAATAACCAGTGCTGAATCTCCATAAACTTCCAAGGTCTTGATTCCCCTCTCGATTGCAGCTTCTAAGCCCATTGCACAAGCTTCGTATTCAGCCATGTTGTTGGTGCAGTTGAAATTTAATCTGGCTGTGGACGGGTAATACTTTCCATTTGGAGATATTAAAATTGCCCCAATTCCATGTCCTAAGGCGTTAGAGGCGCCATCAAAGAACATTTTCCATGGTTTGCTGCCGGGCTCTTCCTTCTCTGCTTGAAAGACAGACATTATATCTTCATCTGGAAAATCTAGCTTGATGGGCTCATATTCGTCGGTAGCACGATCTGCGAGAAAGTCGGCTATTGCCCCACCTTTGACTGCTTTTTGAGACACGTACACGATGTCATATTCAGAAAGCATAACTTGCCATCTAGCTAGTCTGCCTGACAATGATGGTTTCTCAAAGATGTACTTGAGGGGATCCAACCTAGCTATCAACCAAGTCGAATGATACAACATATACTGCCTCAATCTACGAGCAATCCAAGCCAATGCGCAACACATTTTTTCTATCGTAGTGTACTTGGCCTCGTAATCAGTGAACTTCTTGCTCAAGTAGTAGATAGCCCGTTCTTTCTTGCCCGTATCATCATGTTGGCCCAGTACGCATCCCATAGAGTGTTCATTGACAGTCATGTATAGCAAAAAGGGTCTTCCAGCCGTCGGCGGTACTAGAACAGGTAGATTTGACAAGTACCTTTTCACCTTTTCAAAAGCCTCTTGGCATGCCTCATTCCATTCTCCTGGATCTTGTTTCCGAAGCAACTTAAAAATAGGATCGCATTTAAACGTAAGTTGCGAGATGAAGCGGGAAATATAGTTCAATCTTCCCAAAAAGCCTCTTACTTCCTTCTGTGTGCGTGGAGGCGACAGATTTTGTATTGCGCTGATTTTGTCCGGGTCCACTTCAATTCCCTTTTCGCTGACTACAAACCCTAACAACTTTCCCGATTTAATGCCAAAAGTGCATTTGGCAGGGTTCAACTTGAGTTGAAACTTCCATAGCCTTTCGAACAGCTTTCGAAGGTTGGCTACATGATCCTCTTCTCCTCGGGACTTGGCAATCATGTCGTCTACATACACCTCTATCTCTTTATGCATCATGTCATGAAAGAGAGTTACCATTGCCCTTTGGTAAGTGGCCCCGGCATTCTTTAGACCAAAAGGCATAACTTTGTAGCAAAATGTCCCCCAGACTGTCACAAAAGTGGTTTTCTCCATGTCATCCTCAGCCATTTTAATCTGATTGTAGCCTGAAAAACCATCCATGAATGAAAACATGTAATGTTGGGCCGTATTATCCACCAGGGTATCGATATGAGGCATGGGAAATTATCCTTAGGGCTAGCTCTGTTTAAGTCCCGATAATCTACACACATCCTTACTTTGCCATCCTTTTTCGGTACCGGGACTATGTTAGCCACCCATTCCGGATACTTGGCTACCTTTAAGAACCCTGCATCGAATTGCTTTTTTACTTCTTCCTTCACCTTAAACAACATCTCGGGCTTCATGCGCCTAAGCTTCTGTTGTACTGGCTTACATTCTGTTTTCAAAGGCAGACGATGCTCCACAACTTCAGTTTTTAACCCGGGCATGTCTTGATAAGACCAAGCAAAAACATCCACATATTCACGAAGCAATTCCTCTAGTCTCTGCCTCTCAGCCAATGGAAGTGCTGTGCCTACTTTGACTTCTTTGATGTTCTCATCATCCCCTAAGTTGACCATATCAATAGCTTCTTTGTTGGGTTCAATAGGTCTTTTCTCTTGCTCAATCATTTTCAATAGGTCTGGAGACAAAGCATCGTCATCTGAATCTACATTGCTATCGAGTTCACCAACGTATATAGAATTTTCAAAATCAAACCTCGGATAGCCGTTAAGGTTATCTTCACATTCATTATTCATTTTCCTGAAAATGCAAAAAATTTGACAGATATGGTTGGTTGTTCATACCAATGGTAGTCAATGAAAGGAGAAAACAGTTATAGAAATGATGATGGATGAAAAGAGAGTACTCAAAATGCATTGAATTTGTTAATTTATTGAAATGATGATGAAGATCAAATTTACAAAAGAGTCTTCTAGAGTTCTCTAAACCAAGATGTTGATAATCTACCTTACTACATTATAAAAGGAAAAACAAAAAGATAGAAGGTATCCTTTAAACAATCCAGTCTTTCAGCTCTGTGCCCAACAACACCATCATTTCTATAACAAAAACTGTCATTTCTCCATGCACCCCTTTAGACTAGGAACCCACGAGAGGATCCTTTTATCATAGGTACTACTTCCACTGCCTCTAATGAATCAGGGTGATAACATCCGCCAAAGCGAAAAGTATCATAGAGGTACGGGATCACCATCTTCTCCGATTCTTTTTCGTATCCTCGGAGGCGGGCTATTCTTTTTTTCCTTCTCTCTTCCAGAATCTTCTTTCTCTCCAAACCCGTGGTCTTGTATCCGAGACCAAACCTGTCTTTGTTCTCCTCAATCCTCACAGGCTTCCTATGTCCTTGGAGATTTTTCCCTAAGCCTCTTCCGACACGCCAGCCCTTTTGCAGTGTCTGTTTAACAATCATCTTAGTAGTGGTTGACAACCGAGGGGTGGGTATTCTTGCTCCTTCTCCCACATATGTTGCATTTACTATTTCAAAGGCTCTGAAAGAACACTCTAATGCTTCCTCGGCGGCTTCAATGTAGGGCACAGATAAGGGTTTGGTGATCAAGAGGTCTTCTTCTCCAGAAACAGATACTTGTTTATCACCAACGACAAATTTCACCTTCTGGTGCAGTGACGAAGGAACAGCACCCGCCGTATGGATCCATGGTCTCCCCAGTAAGAAACTGTATGACGGGGAAATATCCATCACTTGAAACTGGATATTGAAAGTGACCGGCCCTATATCAATTGGGATCTCGATATCACCTATGACGTCCCTTCTAGAACCATCGAATGCCCTTACAACCATGTGGCTGGGTTGTATGCAAGAAATGTCAATAGGCATCTTTGCCAACGTAGCCATAGGCAATACATTGATCGATGACCCATTGTCAATCAAAACTTTGGCAATTGTGTGGCCCTTGCAGCTGGTAGTGATGTTCCAAGCCTTAATGCTCCCTCGCCCTTCCGGCGGAATTTCGTCATCGGTAAAAGATATAAAGTTTGCCGCTGTTATGTTTCCTGCTAACTGGTCCATACTGTCAACCGGGATATCATGAGACACATAGGCTTGATTCAAAACCTTCATTAAGGCGTTCCGGTGAGATTCTGAATTCAACAGCAAAGATAATAGTGAAATCCGAGCAGGCATCTTATTCAATTGCTCGACTACACTATATTCACTGTGCTTGATTAACTTTAAGAACTCCCTTGCATCTTCATCCGACATCGGCTCTTGTAGTTTTTCCCCTAAAGCTTGTTCCCCTCCTTTTTTCATCTGACCATCCTCTTCTCCTTCCTTTGCTTTTCCTTTTCGGACCCTTTCTAGCATTTCCGGCGTGTAGCATCTCCCACTACGTGTAATTCCTCCTACTCCACTGATGTTTGCATTATCTGGCATAATTGGCTGATCTGAGCCCATGTTGCTTGCCCTTTCAATCACTGCTTTGAACTCATATTTCCAAGGTACAGCCTTGTTGCTCTTATAAGGAAAAGAGCTTGGAATCTTGATTGTCATGGTTGGAGGAGTGACAAGGCTAGATTCCTCCTGTTTGGGACTTGGCTTTTCTTTGTAAAACACTGTCATTGGTTTTCCCCATGGGTAATCACATTCTGAAGATTCATTTGCAACAGTGTTTACCATATCCTCCTCTTCCTCCGTATAGAACTCGATCAAGAATGAATCCATCATCGATTGGACCTTATGCCGAAATTGAGGACAATTTTGGACAGAATGGCCAACAGATCCCCTATGGTACTCACAAGTCTGGTTTAGGCTGAATTCATCTTGACAAATATTCGAGCCCGACGGTAGAGGCTGAATCATTTTAGCTTTGACCAAAACGTCGAATATTAGATTCATAGGAGTCTTAATCTCATCCACATGTTTCTTTATGCAACATTTCCTCCCAATTTCGGCTGCATTAACTGATCTTCCACTGTGGCTAGGCAGTGGGTTAGTATTGATACTAGGCTCCATCTCCTTGGAAAAATTCAATCTCCCTGACTTGACCAAATCTTGCACCTTATACTTCAGAGCTATGCAATTCTCCGTTGAATGACCCGGGTTCCCACCATGGTAGTCACATCGAGCGTTGGGGTCATACCATCTTGGAAAAGGTGGTTTCATTGGCTCCATGAAAAGATGGGCAATCATGTGGCCTTTCACAAGTTGCGGGAATAAGTCTGTGTATGACATGGGGATAGGATCAATAGGAGGCCTTTCAATATTTCTTCGAGGAGGCCTTTGGTTAGCAGTTGGGTTACTGTTTGGCTGGTAAGGTTGGGCTGTGGGTGTTGGTGTGTAGTAAGGTGTTGGAGGGCGAAGATTTGGTTGAAGATTTGGTCGATTGGACCTACAGCCATCAACTTTATTCTTTTGAATTTTTTTTATCTATATTTATGTATTTTTGAACAATGTTCCCATCCATTCTTTTAGCCCATATTCACATAAACATAGGCTTTGCCTACGACCTACCTACTTTGCTTCATTAAAAGAAGATAAATCTGAAATGTGATATTTAATTTAATTAATTCATGTATTTTTTTTAAAAGATCATTTTTAATAATTTTAAAGTTCAAAATTGTTTTGTAATATTTTTATGAGTTTATATATGATGCACTGAGAGTGTATAATTTTTATTAATTGTCAGTCAAGCATAAGATGACATATCAATAATAAGCAAAGCCTAAAAGTGCATAAGCTCTTAGAAATAAATTTAAAAGTTTTATTAATATTTATTTTTAAAGACCTGTATAAGAAGTGTTATTCTATGATTGACCGATGGTATATTGAAATTAGTACATCATATATAACTTCTATTTTTATTCACAAATTGCAATTTTTTATAAGAAACAAATATGCTATAATTACTAAAAGTACCATTATCGAATTATCAACTATTTTTGGAAAAATAATTTCGCGTACAAGTAACAGTGTAACACTAAATCACATACACGCGCGCGCACACACACATACAGTTACCTAATAAGTTTAGCCACATGCACGCCTATGTGAATGGGTTTGTTTACACAATATGTAGGGTACACCAAATTATGAAATTACTTTATTATGTTTGAATTTTAAATGAAAAGAAACCGACCATGACTCTATCCATTTAATTTGAATTTTAAAAAAAAAATTAAATGAACTTCCATTTTATTTGTATTTTAAGTAACAAAATAAGCTTATCTTGAATGGTTAATTGATACCAATCTTCCCACTATCAAGTAAAATTGAATTTTAAGAAAAGAAAATCCCATATGTCTTCCACCCATTTTAACAAAACGGATAATTGAAATATTTTTTGAATATGTAATTTTTTTAATAAGAAGAACAATATAAATAATCTTTTTTTTATATGCAAAGTGAATCCACGGTATTTGGTGTTCCACTAATAAAGTCATTTTATTGTGCATTTTATCCACCATTACAATTTATTTAAATTAAACAATTTTATAATATCTAATCTATTTAAAAAATTATATTATAAAAAATTGTTTAATTTAAATATTTAACATTCAAATTAATGGATAGATTCATGGTAATAAATATTATATAAATAATTTTAAATAGATTAGATATTATATATTTTTTTAAATGAATTAGGTATTATAAAATTATTTACTTTAAATATTTAAAACTTAAATTAATAGATAAATTCACGGTCAATTTCTTCATTTAAAATTCAAACATAATAAAATTGTTTTATAAATTGGTGCATCATATATAACGTGTAAACAACATATTGACATAAATGTCTATGTGATTTAACTTATCAGGTAAGTATATTTTTTGAAATATAATATATATATTTTTGGTTACAATATATATATATATATATATACATATACTAGACACAAACCCGCGTGATGCTGCGGATTTGTTTTTATTTTACAATTCTTAAAGTTAGTAAAATTGATTATTAGATAAAAGTTGTTGCTCATAAAAATATTTATTTTCTTCATATTGTTTAGTACAAAAAAAAACATGTTTACTAAGGATAGAGTTTATATATCAAACAAAATGTCCAAAAATAATTTTTTGAGAAATTTGGATTAGCTTTGATTAAAAAAATACAAAATACTTAAGTTAAATAATATGACAAATAGATAATCTTTCTAGAAACAAACAAATTAAGATAATGATGCAACTAGGGCTGAGAAAAAAAATCGATAAAACCGAAAAACCGACTCGAAACGGGGGATTCGGATCGGATCGGTTCAGATAATAAACAAATTCAGTTCGGATTCGGATCATGACGTCATTGAGCCGAATAAAATCGGTTCGGATCGGATTCGGATCGGATTCGGATACGGATAATATCCGAATACTTTGTTATTTGGTATTTTGTAATTTTTACTATTTAAGTTAAAAGCTCAAGTTTTATATTTAATTAAAAATCCTAAGGAAAATTGGAAATAAAGTCCAAAAGTGCTTAAAATGCCTTAAAAAATTGAAATAAAATTTAAAATTACATTAAAAAAATCGAATGACTGATCCGATCCGATCCGTATAAATTCGGATCAGATCGGATCGGATACGGATCACAAAACAAAAAACCACTTAATTCGGATCGGATCGGCTTTTTGCAAAAAACCGATCCGATCCGACCCGTTATCAGCCCTAGATGCAACAACAATAAAAAGTAAAAACACCAAAATATATGTACAACATAGTGGTTCAAATAATTTAACAAAGAAATAAGAAAAATTAGTTAAGAATGCTTTATTCATATTATTAATAAAGTGTAAAGTTTTAAACCCATCTGTAAACATTTTTATTTTAAGAATAACTAATTGAATTATTTTATATTTACTCCAAAGTACAATATGCAAAGTAAAATTATTTTTTTTGAAAAAGTTAAGAGGTAAAAAATCCCTTTCATATAATAATTTTCATTCGAAAGCAAAATATATGCAAGTAGAAGAAACAAATAGATAAAAATATAAAGCAATACCATAAAACAATAATAGAGGACTAGATTAAAAAGAATTAAAGAGCCATGTAAAAAACATGTTAAGGATTTAACTAAAAAAATTGTTGAGAAAAAAAATAAATGGACCTAAGTAAAAAAAAAATTGTTGAGAGAAAAAAAATAGACATGTGTCAAATAATAGGAGAGCTGGAGACGAAAATATATGATAATATAGATATATATATATATATATATATATTTATACTATATACTATTTTTGTCACCTTCTCTCTCTAAGTTGACACATGTCTTTTTATTTTTTTCCCTCAACAACTTTTGTTTTTTCACTTAAGTCCTTTTGTTATTTTTCTCAAGAAATTTTTTTTAGTTAAGTCCTTTTATTTTTTTCTCAACAACTTTTTTTTGTTAAGTCCTCTACATGTTTTTTACATTGCTCTTTAACTCTTTTTAATCCAGTATTCTATTATTGTTTTGTAGTATTGCTTTATATTTTTATCTATTTGCTTTTTCTATTCGCATATATTTTGCTTTCGAATGAAAATTATTATATGAAATGATTTTTTTACCTATAACTTTTCTAAAAAAAATACTTTTACTTTACATATTGTACTTTAGAGTAAATATAAATAGTTCAATTAATTATTCTTAAAATAAAAATACTTACAGATAGGTTTAAAACCTTACACTTGATTAATAATTTGAACAAAACATTCTTAGCTAATTTTTCTTACCTCTTTGTTAAATTGTTTGAACAGCTGTGCCGTATATATATTTTGGTGATTATACTTTTTATTGTTGTTGCATTATTATTTTAATTTATTTGTTTTTAGCGCAAATTATTTATTTGTCATATTATTTAACTTAAGTAGTGTGTATTTTTTTTAATCCAAGCTGATCCAAATTTCTCAAAAAATTATTTTTGAACATTTTGTTTGATATATAAACTCTTTCTTTAATAAACATGTTTCTCTTTTGTACTAAACAATATGAAGGAATTAAATATTTCTTATTATCAACAACTCTTATCTAATAATCAATTTTACTAATTTTAAAAATTGAAAAATAAAAATAGACCTGTAACATCGCGCGGTATATATATATATGTTGAGATTCAACTTGAGATTTATTTGTTTGCCATACTTTAACTATATTATTTGTGTTAATACACTTATCATAATACTGTTCATACCATTTGAAAAATTTTATTTGAATTTTATGTGTATTCATGAAATCATAATATTCCTCTTGGATTTCTTGTTTACTCTCTTAATGATTTTTAAAAAATAGTTCACGTTTGATTTTATTCTTTTCAGAATAAAATTCTTTTCTTATTTTTTCTTTATCAACAGAGAATTCTCTTTGTAAAACGTTTAATTCTGGATTATTTGTCATTGAAGAGTAAGTTGGGGAAATTGGTAAATCTTCATCACTTTGTGATTTGGTTTGGGGAGACATGGGCTGTCTTTGCCTTTGGTAGATTGGTATAAATCTTAGATTTTCATGAAAATATTCAGGCTCAACAAGAACCATATGTTGAAATTGCTGTTTTGAAAAAAATTTTTGATCAGCTTTAGGACGTGGATATGTAATCACCACTCCTTGTTTTGGGAAAATAGTTTGGAGAGGTTGGTTTTTTGAAATCATGACCTCTCTATTTTTTGAAATAGATTGTACCTCTGAAGAGGTTTGTGGTAATGACTCGGAGAATTGACGAATCATTTCCAGTTGTGATTCTTCAAAATTGGATGATGACTCCTGTCTTTGGTGTTCTTGGGCAAAAATCTGTTGCCATGTTGGTATAGGGGATTGGGAGATGAGTGATTTTGATGGGGAATGGGTTTGCTTTTGCTTACCCTTGTCTTTTTTCTCTCTTTCTTTCTCTTTTTCTCTTCTATTCAAACTTTGTAATCATGAGACATCTGATGTAAAAGAATCCTTTCTATAAAAAGGATTCTCAAACCATTGAGAGGTAGAGTTTTTAGGACGGATAGTTTCAATTTTTAAGGATTCTGAAAGCTCTCACTCTTTCTTATTTTGTAAATCAAGTTTTATCATCAATCAAATCTATTTATCCAAATTTCATCAACCATATTCAAAATTTCAAATTTTCTTTTACCCTTTCAAATTTTATAAATCAAATACATCACTGCTACAGCAGATCCTCCGGAGACACTGGTATCAGAGCCACTGTAGCAAGGAGCAATTAAAGGTAAATATTGAGTTTATTTAAGAAATAACTTCTTAATTGTTTTAAGTTTTGTGCTGTTGAGTTTCCAGCTAGTGATTGTTGAGTCCTTTGATTGTCTTGATAAACCATGGGTTAGGCGTAATTAGGATTTTTCTCCCTTGTAGGCATTCAACCTAGCTTTCTTTTGTAGACAGCAATAAAAATTAAAATAGTTAAGTTTTTATTTTAAGAATGAATTCTTTATTTAGATCTAGTTCTTCTGCTTCCAGTAGCTTAAGAGCCCATGAACCAAACGATAATGAAGAAGAAATTAATATGACAAACATAATTCAAGACATAGATAATTGAGAAATTCCTAAAATACATCCAAATGAAATATACAAACAAAATAAATCTTTAATAAGTCATCTGTTAAAAACGGACTATACAATCCAATTAAAAGAAAAAGATCTCCCAATTACAAATTCTTATGAATCAATCCAATTATTAGAAAGAGAATCAATTAACAAACATATTCAAAAAAAATATAAATATATTCATATAGGATTAATTCAAGTCGCAGTTAAACCACTCTCAAAAGAAGGTCTAAACACTTCAATCTTTATGACATTAAGAGACACCAGATTTGAAGATTTCAATGATTCCCTCTTAGGAACTATTGAATCAAGTCTCTGTAATGGTCCAATTTATTTTAATTGTTTTTCAAACTATACTGTTTCTTTACAAGATAAAAACATCTTAGATGTTTTAACTCTTCAAATAAAAACCCATAATTATAAAATGAAACCAGGATCTGTACCTTTGGCTTTAGCTTATAGAATATATTATAAAGCCATGATTTCAGCTTTAGGTTCAGGAGCCTTAATCCATAGCCCAAAAGGAGAGACACTTCTTTTCCAAACAGACATGACTAGATCCAGGATACATATTCCCAAACCAATTAAGTGGAATGAAGTTTTTTTTCCAGATGAATGGGTTTTAGAAAAAGCAGTCCAACCTAAAACACAAGAAACAATTGAATTAAGAGTTGTCTCTCAAACTGATAATGGAGACGTCAAGATTTCTTTTAATAGAACAAATTCTATAAACTTTGGACATCCCTCCTATATTCCGATACATCTACCATATCAAAGTTTGAGATCAACTTCAAGTTTTCAAACTCCTAGTTATTCAACATCATATATTTCTTCAACTTTACAAGATTTTTAATCTGTAGCCACTAATCTCCAATCTGTAAATACATCTATAAGTGTTCCTAAACCAATCTACCAAAGGCAAAGACAGCCCATGTCTCCCCAAACCAAATCACAAAGTGATGAAGATTTACCAATTTCCCCAACTTACTCTTCAATGACAAATAATCCAAAATTAAACGTTTTACAAAGAGAATTCTCTATTGATTAAGAAAAAATAAGAAAAGAATTTTATTCTGAAAAGAATAAAATCAAACGTGAACTATTTTTTAAAAATCATCAAGAGAGTAAACAAGAAATCCAAGAGGAATATTATGATTTCATGAATACACATAAAATTCAAATAAAATTTTTCAAATGGTATGAACAGTATTATGATAAGTGTATTAACACAAATAATACAGTTAAAGTATGGCAAACAAATAAATCTCAAGTTGAATCTCAACATCCACCATTGACAGAAATTCAATATGAACATAAAGGATCTGGATTGAAAGCATCCCCACTCAAGGTTACAAATCCCGAAAGAGAAAATTCCCAAGTCACTTATAAAGATATTAAACTCTTAATCGAGCAAAATAATTTTTCAAATCTAAATCTCCATACAATAAGCCAACATTTAGAGAAAATTGAAACAAAATAGACAATTCAAACATCCAAACTTCTAAAAAAGACAAACAAAGTGAAGAAAAACAAAAAACAAAAAATTCAAAACCTTTATTTAAGCCACATGAAATATCATCAAACACTCAATTAAATTTCTTGCAAGAAATTCAACAAAGACTTAATGCATTAAACTCAGAAATAACTGGAGAAAATGAAAGATATATACCAGATACACCTGATAGAACATAACAAAGGTCAATTAATACAATAAAAGATTCAGAAACTAATAGTGAACAATTTCAATCATCTGATGAACAGATAATTCAAAAACTTCATTGGAAAGAACCACAAAAATTGTACTACCCAAAAACATCTGCACCAGATTTAGTATTAGAAGAAAAACCCTTAATCCAAAACAAATATAATGCAAATACAGTTTATGAATGGAACATAGATGGAATATCTGAATATAACATTCTCAATCTTTTGCAACAAATGACAATGGTATCAAATGTTTATAAAACTCAAAAAACAATATCTGATTGGGCAATAGCTGATTTATTAGTATCTGGATTTTTCGGACAACTCAAAGGATGGTGGGATAATTATCTCAATTCCAAAGAATAAAAAGAAATACTTAATGCAATCAAATCTGATAATGATAATAATCCAATCTTTGTTTATAAACCCTTTTTATATTGAATTTGAAAAGGTAACAAATATTACTTTTGAAGGGTAGTACCCAAAATTTCAATTTGGGAAATCAGAAAGTTTATTTACTATATATATATATACATATATATATATATATATATATGTACACCCAAAAAAATAGATTAAAAAAAGAAACCAATGGTGGAGAAGTTACGGGACGTTACTGCAAAAAAAAAAAAGATAAAGTTGAGGGTCCTCCAAAGAGAAAACAAACGAAAGATATTGCACTCTCTTTCCTAATTCCCATCCACTCTTCCAAGAAACTTACCTCGTAAGCATCCACGGGCTGTCATTCTAATCTTCTACTACTACTTCTACCTCTGCAGATCGAAAACTACAGGTAGGTACGAAGAAAGAGAAAGAACCCACAAAATCTATTTGGTCTTTTTTTTTTTTTGGGTAATAATATTTGGTCTTTATTTTATTAAACATAGAAGAGTATAACAAGGTAACAACTGACAGAAGCACAACCTCAAAAACTATAAACCCATGTTATGATGTTTGGTTGGGGCAAAGGGATGGGAGGCGGTGCTAACATGTTGAGAACAGTTGGGAGAGCAGCAGTTGCTAGGACTGGTGTTACCACTGGTAACCCTACAACTTTCCATGAACCACTTCCTTCTGCTCCTTCTTCTCCAACTTCTGCTTCCCAGAGACAAAATAGTGGAAATAGTTATCTCTCTATAACTTCCGGGAGTTCTGGTTTTGGTGCATGCAACAGTGGTATGCCAGTCAGTGCCGGTACTGGGTTGCCGAGTAACAGGCCCGCCTTTGCTGCTTCTTGCTGTGATGAGTTTGAGTGGGTGTCTGTGGACGGGAGTGAAGAGGATAAGCCACTTGGGGTTTTTGAGGATTTTGTTTTAGGTCCTGTTCCTTCTGTTGCTGAAGTCCAGAATGTTGTCTCCGCTCTTCAAAGGTCAGATTTTTTTTTTGTTCATTTTCAGTGTTTTTTTTTATTTTTTTATTTGTTGTTTGAGTTTGATAAATTGAATTCAGGGATTTGAAGGGAAGATATGTTTTCCTTTTGTTCTTTATGCTTATGAATTTACTTTGCTACTGTTCCATTACTGCAATTGAACTGCTGTATATTGCTATGATGAAATTAATACATCATTTCTTGTATTGCTTGCTGCTGCCGTATTTTGTTTTGATTTGCGCTAGGCAAGCTTGGTCTTTTAGCAGGTAGCATCACTGCTTGTACTGCTTGGTGGTTTTTGCTTAATCTAAAGTTTAGGATTTTCTTAGCATTGCTTCTCTGTTTTTTCACTAAGAGGATGGTTGTGGTGGCAGCAGTTCTATGATGGTATGGTAAAGATGATAGGTAATTTGGTGTGACTCGACCTCAGTTTGCCGTAACAAATAAAGTATTTCTTTTTAAAAGATGTTATGCCAAAGACTTGCTCAATAATCAAATCAAGTTTAATCTCATAATCAATAGCATAATAATCAACATGATCGACAGAGACGGGATAGAGATGGAAAGTCAAAAACGTACAAAATCAATTAAGAGAAAATTTTGTGCAAGTCTGCAAGGATGAGAATGATTTGAAACCTAAATGTTTTATTCACAATATGAAAAGAATGTTTGGAAAGCGAAATAAACAAATAAGTTTAATTGAATTAAGAAAAGAATGATTTGAAAATGAAATAATCTATTTAGGATTTGGAGCATTGCGTAATCAATGAAAAATATGTTGGTTGTTATTTAATTATTAGTTTAGTTTTGGCTAGAGTGAAGCATCTAAAATGTGGATGAGGTTGACTATGGCTTCTGCTAAAATTGTTATTTAGTATTCCTCAAACAGAAGCATATGTACTTTGTGCTTTTTTCTTCAATTGACCGCCTTGAAAAGGAAAAGGAAAAAGGAAAAAAAAAGAAATTGGAGAAAAAAACAAAATAACCGGGAAAAACAAAGAAAGATGTCTACAAGATGGCAGTGGTCATTATTGAATGAATGTTTAAACTATTAACTGTCGTACAGAGCAAGAACAACCTGCTGTCATTAGAATAATTGTAACTTACAACTAATGTTTGATCATTGCCTTCTGTCACAATTTATGGGGTCTCAAGTAAGAATGATTTCTAAGACCAAGTAGAATAATTCAACAGGTCTAACTGGTTCTTCAACTGCTTAATTTAGACTTGTTTGGTAAACTTTTTTCTTGATAACTTGGGAACTTTGTATTAAGTTTGTTCAGGACGTTCTTTTTTGCTAAAAAAACAGTTGACTTCGTACCTTTTACCCTTGTTGAATGAGTTGGCTCCTACAAATTCTAACTCTACTTTGGCAGTCATTGGTGTTAAATGGCTTTTGTGATTTTAGGGTCTTTGATGCAAGCTCGCGTCCCCAGGTTATCAGGGATAAATTCTCTTATAATGCTGGCAAGGATATAGCTTATCAAATTCCAAGCCCAACTGGCTCGATGCACCAGGCTCATTCTGCTAGGTCTGAGTTAGACTGGAAGGAGCCTTCTCTGTATCTCTATAACACAGGAGCGTTGCAACCTTATGGATCAAACAGAGTTTATGATGCTTTCCATTTATTGCAGACAGAGCCAATGGTTCAGGTATGTTCTGTACCAACTCTTTAATTCCTGCACATGACTGGTGCATTGCCTTCAGTTTAGTAGCAATATAAGAACTTTGCGGATTTTCTTAGAGTCTAGTCAACTTCTACCATAATGTGCATGTGCAAATCAGTAGATATTGGTGCAATATGGGATAGAATCATCTTAAATCATTAGTAAGTAGGTCATTGTTTTTTCAATCTGCAGACTATAAGATTTTCTGAGCAGTTAGAAATAATGGTTGTATGTTATTGTCTTCTAAAAGGAATGTAATGAATCATTTGACTATATTGAGCTCGGCATTGTTTTTTCTTTAAATTATTTCACATAATAGTGAAGTCTTTTACTTTTGGCAGAAAATGGTCTTTTCGTTGTCTTCTGACGAAGCTGTTTGGAATGCTGTTTTGAATAATGAGATGGTGAGGGAGCTGAGAGCATCATACTATGCAGGTAGGTTGGAGTTCTATGAATGTATTTTATTAAACTTATCCATTCAATGTTTACTGCATATTAATCTCATATTGACATATCTAGAATGAGTAATTCTGGGAAAACATTAGTGTGTGTTTCATTGATCATTCAAGATTGCAGGCAAGTTGCGAAACAGAAAATTTTAAATCCATTATCTTGTATGACTTTTTCCCCCAATGTTGATCAATGATATTAAATGCATCCAGAAAAGAAACTTGAAAAAATTTATTGCCATCTATTGACATATTCACATGAAATTTCCATGATTATGCAGCTGAAGACAAAAATCCACTGAGTTCTGCTGAGAGTTCAGATGAGAATTCTGATGAATCGAACAAGGCAGCAAATATCGTGAAGTGGATTTTTGACAACACCAAAGCAAAGGTCATGGATATATTTGAGAAAATAACAATGCTGGTGAACAATTTGTTTAAGCCGGCTCTTGATAATGAGACAACAACAACAGCAGGAACCCCGGATCCATTTGAGGAAAGGCTAAGAACCTCATTCTTGCTATCTGTTGTAGTCTTGTTGGTTGTGGTTGTGACCCGAGCTCACGGGGCTTGAATATAATTTGACGACGTGACAGGTAGTATCGTATGATTTGGTTATGTTAGCTTAACATGTTGTAAGATAATGGATATTGGAACATCTTTAAGTGTTATGTTATGCTTGTTTAAAAACGAGGGCATTTATTTTAGGTTATGATTGTTAAGCTGCTTGTGTTCATCATGAATGGTGGGCAGTTATTTTCTGAATCAAATTATTCATGAGCTATGTAAATTTAATTCAATGATTGTTTGAATTTGATTTTTTTTTATCTAAGTTTGAGTTATTCGAATAACAAAACACAAGTCAAATATTTTAATGTTCAATTCAGACATATGCATTTTTAATAAAAATCATGACTATCACAGTATTCAATTGATTAGCAAATATATATATCAAATTTAGTAATTTACCAAAATTTTATCTAATTAAGTTCAAGTTTAGATCAAGTTTTAAATTTCAAATTTTCGAATATGCAACTAACTCATTTTGAATTAATTCGCTTGCGTCCGAATTGAAATGCTGCCATGAATGAATCCGTACTAACAAGTTTTCCCATAAAAATAGGAGGTTGTTTTTATCCTTTTGGGTGCAATATTATCAGTCACTAAGGAAAAATATAGGTCAAGAATTACAGCCTAAGCACATCTACAGGTAGTTTGACTTGATGTACCCTGTTGGCACCGCTATACAATTGTAGCTGCCTATTTACGAAACAAGCTGCAGAAACATACCTTTTTAAGTACAACTCCAACAAGCTTTAAGGTTTGTTTACATCAGTTAAACCAGGTCAATCACAGAATCTAGGACAGAACTAATATCCGGAGTCACAACTACCCGTTTACCAATCTCTCCCACAACACAACACTGTTTCTCTGTTGTGTTTACCGCTGCAACATTCTGCGCGAATGTACAATCTGAACCCGGCGATACCTGCATATAATTTCTAACTTATAACTCGAATAACCAAATGTGACAAAATTGGCTAAGATAAAGAAGACAGAATTGAATTTAAGCACGCATAACTTGTTAACTTGTGGTACAGTAGTACAAACAGATTCTTAAGCACGTGTTCCGGAAACGAGCAAAGTTGATGTATGACTTACATCATATAGTGTTTCTCCCAGCTTCAACTTGACTGCTCCACTCTTGTAAACTAGCATTTTCCCCATGTATCCTGCTGGCAACTCTTCCAACTGGCAGCCTTGCTCCAATGATACTGAGTTCTCAACTTTCTCTTTCCCTTTTGTGCTAGGTGATCGCTTAGGTATGGGAAGTTTATTAGGAAGCTGAAAGAAAAACAGCTTTTCTTTCTCCCATTCCTCCTGTCACCAATGATCATTGTTTCATATAATTTTCTAATATGTGTGTGTGTGATGTATCTAACTTAGGAGGCTGGAACATTAATCTAATCACCAACCAGTAGCCCAAGATCTGAAGCAGGATTAATAGTGTTCTCATCGTACTCTTTTTTAGCAGCCTCTACAAATTCTTCCTGATCAAGAAGCTCTACAAGCAAAACAAGACAACGTTCTCAACAAACAGTTCAATCGAGCAAAAAAGGTAAGACTAATGATTACATGTGGTCTGCCATACAAATTTTGCACCTTAGAGACTAAATCATACACCAGGCATTGGTTTAATTCATGTAAAGAATTATATCACAAATTTCAAGAGTCTTCTCAGCCATTTTCATCAATATTACTATTATTTTTGAACGAATAACTTTTTATATTTTTGGTTCTTGTAAGAACCAACATTGCCATTTCCACCAGAAAAGATAAAGACTAATAATATCTTTCTAAAGGAGAAAAGCAAATATCCCTCTGATCTAGGATTACCCATTTTAGATGCAGAAAAGCATACCAGGGTCACCAGAGTGGGGTCTCCTCAGAGGAAGGGTAGTAGGATAGTAAGTGTGGTGGTAATCCTGCAACGGCATGGAATGTGACAGTGTCAGCGGGACAAAGGCAAATGCAGGCACGAGTATATACTTATTCAACAACAAACAATCAAAGAGCAAACTTTTACCCATGGTTCACTGTATTCTCTCTTGATTTTTGGCGTTAATGCTTCAATAGCATCTGAAGAACATATATCCATCCTATTCCCTTTGGAAGTTGAAGGCAAAGACTTACTGATGATTTGCCCATTGTTATCATCAGGACTCTTCCTCGAGGCGGTGCTTTCACCAGAGGTCCCATCCCTTTGAGCACCATATGTCCTCAATAAAGTGGATGATGGGGCTCCAGGGCCAAATGCAATTTGCACTGAAGCTGTAAGTTCAGAATTTGATCATTAGCAGCTGCAAATTCAGTGCAAATTATTAATCTAATTCAAAAATGCTAATTCGTTTAAAGTTCGAGCCATTGATAGTCCTTCATAAGCAAATTTATCCAAACCGAAACAATAAGTTAGGAATTTCTAACCACACAGGGTTGGTTTAATAGATCAGACCTAAACTACATTTCCTTTTAAGTTAGCTTATCAAGAATCTTCCTTGCGTTCTTCTAACCTCACAATTGCAGTCCTTTCTCTCACCTTCCTCGGAAAGCTTGCTAATGTTCTGCTGAAAACATTCATAATCTATCTTCACAAATTTTGTTCTACTTAGCTCAAGTAAGGGAGGAGTTAAAGCTGGCAACCAGGTTTTTGGAGGAAAGACCTAGCCACCAATTGGGCTAGACTTTTACTTCATAGGTATAAGAAGATATGCGGCTTAATCACATATATGGTATAGAAGCCCCACTACCATACTGTGCTTCTGGTATAATTCACGTCATGTCATGATAGGATAAGTGATAATATATTATTGGTACCCCATAGACTTTGGGTTTATAAAATGCATGACCTAATGGCTCAACGAGACATGGACTCCCTATTCATGGAACCCTGCCACAGAAAAGGACCTAGACTCTACAACAGTCAGACTTGACCCTTTAAGATGTGAGAGATGGACTGAGCATGGACAACAACCACAACCCCACTAACAGAACATGTCCTTGGCATGGTTGGCAAAAGTCGTTCACACTCCTGCAATTAACCACATACGTCCTGCATGCAACCATCCATCCACTAGGCACACTTTGTGTAAGGAGGATGTGGGTATCATGCATTAGGAAGGCTCTCACTATAAGCAGAGGCCTCTTGTAGCTGCAAAAGTATCAACTCTGTCTTTTATATACATAAATTTTCCCTATTTATATATTGAAATATTCTCAAGATCCCACTTAAGCCCCACCAGAAAAATCTTTGGTAGATTTTTTATTTTGCAGGTTAATCCAAAAAAAAGCAAGGAGATTATCCAAAGCCTACTACTGTTTTTGGCATCAACACATATCAACTGAAAGAAAAGAAAGAAAAGCTAATGAGAGATTACATTTCTTATCAACTTTAGGCCTTTGTCGTTTTAGATTCTCCTGCGAAATGCAACAACAAACAAATGAGTTTTTGGTCTAATAAAATACACAAGTTAGGTTCACAGAGATTTGTCTACTTCAAGATAGTGTAAAAGAAAAAATCAGAAGGAAAATTATGCAATAGAGGGAGGTTATATCGTGACAACTATTTGATAATGTAGGCAGACAAGAAAACTGAAGGTATAAATTAATATAAAATGTCTGTAACAAAAAAAAAATCAGGTATTAAACTCCGAGGAAAATTTCCGGTCCAACCAATGGCAGCATTAAACAATTTACGGCCCACAATAATTTAAAATTTTGTTTGAGTTCAACTTTTAAAGTCTAAACTCGATCTGATGGAAGAGTTAAATTATTTGAACTCAATTTAATGAGTTTGATTAATAATTTTTCAATTCATATAATATAAAATAAAAATAATAAATTAATAATATTATAAATATTTATTAAAAAATTTCGATTAAATTTTCAAATAAATCAAATCGAATATTAAAATATTCAGATTTTATTCTATTCATAATTCGAAAAACTTAAATTCAACCTTAATTAAAAAAAAAACAAAAGAATCTAATTCAAATACTCATCTAATTGAGCTATCAAACAAAATTTATTTTATTTTATTTTTTTATCAAGGCTATCAAACAAAATTTATAAATAATAATAAAGAAACTTAACATTTATCTGATACCACATTAATATTATTGATTTACTGCTCCCATACCCCTCCCTTAAAAAATGTTACAAGGAAATGGATCAAACAAGGCCAAAACAAACAGAAATCAAAGAAAAAAACGCTTCATATTCATTATTCAGTAATACTATAAAGAGACGAGAACTCTGTCTACAAAGATTAAAGAAGGTATCAATACTCAGCAAGAAATTATACTTACGTTGAAACATCCAAGAAGATACTGCGCTTGAGCAGCTTCTCCATCGTCATCACTCGATTCGCTGCATTTTTTAACGACGAAAATCATTAATAATAAAAATAAAAGTAGTAGTAAAAAAGAAAAAGGGAGGAAGTAGAAGCGGGAAGAATACGATTTGGCGAGAGTGAGTTTGGGCTTTCTTGAAGATTGAGGAGCTTTAGGAGCGAATCGGACCTGCAGAAGAAGGTCAAACCATCTTAAAGATTTATTTATATACAAATGAGGACTCAAATCTGGCGATCTCGAAATTTGACGGACTTAAAAATTATCAAAGAAAATTGAATCAATTGAGAAATATATTTCAGTATTATTACCTTTCGCCGGCCAGAAGAAGGCCCCTCCTGATCCATGGCGGGTTACAGTTTCAGCTTGAAGACGAACAAGGAAAGGCAAAATATTTTTCAGAAAATTGAAAAAGGACAGGCTTCGAACCTCGGACCTCTTGGTCTTGAACAGAAGACTTTTCCAATCAGGATATAACAATCTTTGAGCGAGGGTTCCCAATTTTATCTATATATTAACAAATATCTTGTAAACACTCTCACCAAACGAGTACAGGTGCAAACCTATATGTCATTTTTCTCATATTCTCAAAATTCATCTTTTGTACCAAAATATATATCAGCCTAATCATAAAAAAGCCTTGGTTATAGCCAAGATTACTCTTTTTTTTTCCTTTTAATAATGTTAATGTTGACTTCGAAACATTTTTTCGGTATAATTTTCATTAAATTTGCAATAAGTTTAAATTTCAATATATTGAAAAAAAAACAAAGATTTTCCCTAAAGTTTAAATTTTAACACTACCACTTTCTATGTGATTCATCATCATCATCATCATCAACAAAATCTGTATCTTAATAGATTAAGGTAAGCTATCATAAAATTAAATTAGTTCTATGATTAATTGTTTAAACTTACCATAAGAGGTGGTTATTGGGCCGGGTTGGTCTGACCCAGTTCGTAACCGGATCGGGTCGATCCAGCCCAATAACCAAACCTTCATACCAGGTTGGGCTGGTTCCAATTTATTGGGATCGAGCCCGCTAAGGGCCTGGCTCGTTAAGGACCGGGACCGTCCGGTCTTGGTCCTGTTCAAATTAAAAAAAAAAAAGGAAGGCTACCACTACGCGCGCTACGCAGTGGCAGCCTTCTTTAGTTCACAGCAGCCTGCAAAAGCAAGCTGTTGTGACCATTTGATAGGCAACAACCAAATCCATCAATCCGTCCTCTTTCCTTTTTCTTTTTTTTAGTTTTAAATTTTTCAATTTTTTTCCTATAAATACCCTCATTCTTCCTTTTTTTTTCTTTACATTTTCTTCTATATTTTCTCTCAAATTTACTATCTACATTTATCCACTCTTATTCTCTTCACTCACATACTCTCTCAATATTCACTCAAACTCTCTCAAATTCACTTAAATTCCCTTATTCCAAATTTATAATATCATCATTTTCCTCTCTAAATTTCGTTTTTCTTTTTATTTTATAATTTTACAAATTTACTTTTAATTTTCAAGTTTCAATTTCCAAATTCCAATACATTATATATATCCTACATCTATTTTTTTTTAATTTTAACATATATTTATTTTCAAAAAAAATATAAAAATGTCAAATTTCTTTTGTCGTTCATGCTTTGTTTCTCGACCTTTTGGTTCCACTGAAATTCCTAATTTGGGTGATGAATAATTTAATGAAATTGAACCTGATATTCATCCGGAGGAGAAGGAGCTTCCTTTGTCACCATCAATTAGTCGTAGTCGTGGAGGAGATTGTGCTCAAACACAATCATCAGCTGCCACCACTGCTGATACATCATCAAGACCGAAATTTAGTCGAAAAAGAACAAGCAGGGTATGAGAGTATTTCGACATTGTAGTAAAAGAAAGTACGACGGATAAATATTATGCCATATGTAAATTGTGCAAAAGCGTTTACTCTTATAACTTCGGTGGAGGTGGTGGCGGTACAGGTACGTATAAAAGACATTTAATTACTGTACATAAAATTAATCATGATGCTGAAGAAAATGAAATTTTAGAAGGCAAACAATCTCAAATTAATACACATGATGGTGGAAAAAATTTTAATTTTGATAATGTTCAAGCTAGACGTGGTTTAGTTAGATTTGTAGTTATGACTGAACAACCATTCACAATTTGTGAAAAAGTAGGATATTTAGAATTGTTTGTAAATATTTACAACCCGCATATAAATCTGTTTCTAGACATACATTAAAAAAAGATTGCATGGATATGTTTAAAGAATATAGACAAGCTTTAATTGATAAACTTAGTAATATTTCATCTAGGGTTAGTTTAACTAGTGATATATGGACTAGCACTAACGGTATAAGTTATCTTGTTATAACTTGTCATTGGATAGATGAAGATTGGTGCATGCAAAAACGAATTTTATCTTTAGATGTAATAGAAGAAGCATATAATTCATATACTATTCATAAATATATTACTAAAGTTTGTAAATTATATGAACTAGAAAACAATAGAGTTTTTGTTATTACTTTTTATAATGCTTCGAGTAATATTGCAGCTTTTCCTCATTTAATTAAAAGTTTAAACTCTGTTATGCAAGGTATATTTTTTCATGCAAGATGTGCATATCATATTATAAATTTATGTGTTCAAAGTGGTTTCAGTTCTAGTGGTACTGGTAGTGGCATAGTCCAATTGATAAAATTAAAATTTTACCAAAATGAATTCGCACGCCAAATAATAAACGTGAATGGAAGCAAATTTGTATAGCAAATAATATACCTGTTAAAGCGTTTCCACTTCCTGTGAAAACAAGATGAAATTCACTTCATCGCTATTTTACCTTATAAAGAACTTGTTACTCCTTTTTATAACAATTATACAAGTAGCACGCATTTAGCACTTTTTGAAGAAGATTGGACTTTTATTGAATATTGT
Organism: Heritiera littoralis; assembly: GCA_031772115.1. NCBI lineage: Eukaryota > Viridiplantae > Streptophyta > Magnoliopsida > Malvales > Malvaceae > Heritiera > Heritiera littoralis. The sequence continues at coordinate 4,166,840 of JAPDPK010000045.1, read as the reverse complement.
GTTGATTTATTATCTACTTTTAAAGATGCAACCGAAAGATTTTCAACTCAATTTTATCCAACTACACCGTATTTTGTTCCTATTATCTACACAATGTTTGAAAAATTTGTAAAATTTAGGAATCATGAAACTTTAAGTTCTTTTATATGATATGGAGGAAAAATTTTAAAAATATTGGGAAATAATTCCTCCTATTTATTGTATTGCAACTTTATTAGATCCTAGTCAAGGTGAGGTAAATATAGAGATTTTTTTTATTGTTATAAAGAATTTCTTGGTCTTGATTCTATTGAGGATCAAAAGTCCTCAATTAACAATCTTTTTCGAGAATTGTTTAATGTTTATGAAGCAGAAAGGGAGTAGTTCAACTTTAATCGAGGAGAAGAAGATTCATACGAAGAAACCGAGAGTAGCAAAAAAGGAAAAGGAATTTTAAACGCAATTAAGGAAGCAACAAAGAAGAGAACGAAGCTAAAAGGAAAAGCCAGCGGATTTGGATCAACAACTCGACAAAATTCTAGCTTCAATGAGATAAGATTTTTCTTAAGTCAAGATTTTTCTGCAGATGAAAACTTTGATATTCTCCCATGGTGAAAAGAAAACCAAAAACAATTTCCAATTTTAGCTTCCATGGCCTGAGATGTCTTTGCGGTGCAAGTTTCTTCTGTTGCTTCGAAATTCGCATTCTTGACATGTGGAAGAATTATTGGAGACCATCGAACCACTCTTAATCCAGATTCATTGTGTATGTTAACATACCTTAAAAATTGGTTTGATACAGAATCGCGCAATGTCGAACTTAGAATGACCAATGAATTCGCTGATAATAATTCAAAGGAGGAGGAAGAAATTTCCAAGGTAATTCGTATAAATTATGAAGAATAAAGAATATTTTTTTTTGTAAATTGTATGTAAAATTGTAAATAAGTTTAGTCATAGTAAATATTTTTATGGACTACGATCCCGTGGTTTTTACCCTTCTAACTTTTGAAGGGGTTTCTATGTAAAAAATCTTTGATCTCCTATTCTCTCCTTTTTCTCCTTTGTTGTTGTTGTTATTATTATTATTATTATTACATACCAAATTAATTAGCATTATACTTATCTATGTTTAAAATAAATAAATATTTAAAATAAAAAATGAATGAATATTTTAAAAACATATTAAATAAATGAATAAATATTAAGTAAATGATATTTCAAATATAATAAATTATTTTAAATGCAAAATGATTTTGATACACTTACAGTTTATTTATCATTTTAAATGCAAAATAAATATAATAAATAAATCTAAATAATGATATGCAAAATGATATTGGAAAATGAATATAATAATAATAATATTCATATATCATTATTTATATTTTGAATAACATATCACTTTATCATAATAACTTTATTATAATATTATATTCATAATATAACTATATTTTATTATAACAATAATTTTATTAGATAATTTTATAGTAATTTATTTTTACATTATTGTTACATTAATTAAATAAATTATAATAACTTTATAATAAATTATTGTTAAATTAAACTATTAACATAACATTATTTATTATAAAAATAAATTTATTAGATTAAATTATTAAAATATATTAATATTTTATTTTTATTAAAATAAATTAATATAAATTTTAAATTCATCCAAAAATAAAAATAAAAACTGGACCGAATCGATTTAACTCGATTCAGTCCGGTTTTGAGCAAATCGATCCTGCGAACCGAACCAGTTCGTACCTTAATATAATACGAACCGACCTGACTCGAACCGATTCGTATACCGATTCAAACCGATTTACTGATTTGTGGTCTAAAATCAGTCCGATCAGACCCATAACCAGCTCTATACCATCACCCTCATTCTTTATCCAGATTTAAAACTGGTTGCATGCATTATCAACACAATCGGAGCTGTAGGTAACATCATGGTATTTTCAATGCTCTGAGTTTTGAAGGTAAGTGTGAGATTGATGGTAGATCGGTAATTGGATCAGGCTCGTGCTGTACATTAGTTCTTAGTTTTAAATTAGCATTCGCCGTACAGGCACACAGCCTGTGACAGCCAATAGTCAAGTTAAAAAAAAAAAAAACACTGCAATAACCTTAGCCATTCACCCTTTTTATCAAAGTGATTAAAGAGAAATTGCCGCATGCTATAAAAAATTCGAGCCAAAGCCATATCAGCCCTCATCTTCCAATAACGAAAAACAACAAAACAGAAATGTCAAAAATCCAATAACAATCACCTAAGCAGCAAAAGATTGTTATGCTTTGAGCTCAAAAATTCTTCAAACCCCAACAAAAGCACACTACCGAACACCAGCCCTCTGACACATTCCTCACACACAAAATGGGAGCAAAACAGCATTGAATCTAGGACTAATAGAGGCAAGTGGCCGATGCACCAAAGAACTTTGATTGGAGTCCACAAATGCCTGTGACAGCAACACATATCTTGCAGAACATCTCATTATGTCAAAAGATGAGAACCCTGACCAGCTTATACAGAATAAGGTCAGATAAGGTTGGAAAAGAAAATTACCACAAAACATAAAGGTGGATGAGTCTGCCTTAGCATTTAGAAAAATTCTATATGCAACCACATTTTTGCGCAACACAATCATTTTACTTGTATATCCATAATTCTCTTCTTTAAAATGATTGTATTGAGCAAAAACGTGATTGCAAATAGAATTTCTCATCCTTTAAGAAGGCCACTAGATTAGACAATAGTTTTCACCTTTTCATAAACATGACATACCAAAATTCATCCTTAAAAGTCAGGCTTGTATTCCAAAGTAAGAATAAGATCAATAAAGCATCACCAATTAAATTATTAAAAGCTGGGGAACGAGCTCAGCAATACTTTGCTCCAGTAGTTCAAAACTGCAGCAAGTTTATACCGAGGCAATGCTTGATTTTAAATGCAACACTGGCCCTTGGGTTAAGTTGCACCAAACACAGTTTAAACCAAATCTATGAAGCACGATAACTGACATGATTTGGCATATGAACAATCGTTTCTGTGGAGATTATATAAAGTTTGAAAAGATAGAAAGCATAACTCAAATGAGGAAAAAAAGAAAAGAAATCAAATGAATTCTGTCATCCAGTAGTCTAAATAAATGATATATGGTGTAGTGTTTATAATCCTATTGACTCAAAACAACCTTGAGAAACAAGAGGTTATAAATCCAGAAGAAAGATTTCTAATCAAAAGTCTAAGTGAACATATTAAAGTTACCTATATAATGGATCATATGTCAGTTCAACGAAGCTTTATAATCATCATGTCAGTTCTTTAAGAAGAATCAAACTAGGTTATACAGATTCCGAACATCAATTTGCTATGACTAAGGTCCTATTTGCTATTGAGAGTGTATAATTTCTAACTTAAGCAGTCAATTAGAACAATCAAAACCTACTAAAGAAGTATTACTAGCTCAAATCATTGCTCTTTTTCTAACCAGCTCAGTCATGCATGATTGACTGAATGCCACGATACTCAAATGACCCAAACCAAACTTCTCTTTAAATTTAAAACTATCCTATCAACTTTAGGTTGAACCACACACAACCTCAATTGATGAATCAAACACCTCCCATTCATTTCCTATAATACCTGCAATCATGGGAGCTATTTTCTCAGTTCAAGACCCAGAAAAACAATATTGAAAACCCAGTGGCTACAGAGACATTTATGGTTTCTTTCACCTGCCAAATCTGAACTTAGAAGATACATCAGTGCAACATAAAGACAAGGGAATAGCAGAAAGCACTCAATCAGATACATATAATAAGAGAGAACATACCCCAGTGGCCTTCATATTAAAGGAATCAACTTCAACAAATGGAAACGAGAAACGGATGCCAGGGAAGCTTCCAAGCAAGGCAACTTGGCAAATTTAATATCCTTACAAATGAAAGGGCATTATAACAAGGAAATAGCATAGTATGCTAGGCTATTAACAAAGCCATTAAACAATGAAGTAAAATGTAATAACAAAAATTGTCAGAAACCAGTCGTTGAAAAAAGCTTGACAAGGAACCATAGTAAACATTAGCAATCAGAAATAAAACAGAAGCCAATATGAATTCATAGAAAATAAAATGAAGTCCTACAGGTGCACTGAATATTTAAGATTAATAAAATTTGAACAGCCTTTCCAGAATGCAACTTCATGAACTGCGCTTTTATCCAAATCTCTGCAAATTTCATAACAGCACAGGAAGGTTAAAGATGTGAGTCCCAAACTTCCAACAAAGTCATGGCAAGAAGTAAGAAATCAGGTTCACAAGAGCTCCAAGAAACATCAGTCCTGTAAAATTATACAATAATAACACAGGAAGAGTTAAGAAATGAAAACATAAAATAACAGCAAACTTGGAAGATAACTTGGTAGCAATGAATGAGAAACCCAAAACAGATGGCATTTTCCCATAGGAAAATATGTGGATACCATGAGGTCCAAGCATCGCAAATCCATCACTGCACTATAATATTAAATTATAATATTAAACATGAAAAAGATGGTCATATATTTGTGAGATTATTTCAAAAAAGTAAACACTTGAAACCCTTTCATACTAAGAAATCCAATAATTGTAAGTCATTAGAAGAGAACAGGCTTGACCACTTCTTTCCTTTTCAAATATATAAGAAGTCACATGAGATTACAAAGATAAAATGGTAAAGATGGTAAAACACAAAGCTAAATGGTGAAAGATATAAAGTTTAGAAAAAATACAGTTGAGAACTCCTATACTAACCCTGACCATGTACTCACAGAATTCCTTCTTTTAGATCAGTTTCTCTTTTCAGTTTCTCTTTTAATAGAAACAATATATTAAAATTAAAAAAAGAACTATGTATCATAATTTAAACTTTCATCTTTTTCAAGCTCTTGAGCCTACATAAGATATATGTGCAGTTATATTCCTTTCACACAAAGAACAATATTAGAAATGGTAGTCGGCCTCTAACTTTTTAATTGGAACCAAAATCTCACAACAGGCAGCAACCAAGAAAGTATTAATGTATGTACACATAAGTAGTTGGCTTGTTGGCTTGTATAACTAGAACCATATTGCACTGCTCATCAGATGGTTAAGTGGTAGTTTATAAAAAATGATACCAAAATCAGAAAACAACACATGATTATAAATGAAGCAATCAGATTAAACACATTACCTCTCACCATATAACTATCAATGGAGTGTATTTGCATCACTTCATCTCTTCCATGAACTTCTCATACTCAGCATCTGCACCATAGGTTGTTTTCTCTCCAGAGGAGACTGTGGGAGGTAAAGGCGGATTTGGTGCCCAAGGTACATTACTAATGATGCTCTGGGAATTCTCTGTGGAAGATGCAGGTGGCGGAGGAGGGGGAGGGGGTGGAACGGCATTGTAATTGTAATAAGCCGAGTAAGCTAATGAAGATGTTGGATATGCAGATTGTGAATTTGGAGGCATTGCAGTCATTGAGTTCCCATAGATACTTGTAGGGATGGCTGGGGCAGAGGTGCTGTTTTCAGATTGCACTCCTGGTGGGAAATTTTGTGGTGTTTCACTAGAAGTCACAGACGGAAATGGAACACCAGGGGGAACAGTCTGCATTTGAGGTGGATATTGCAAGCCATAAAGAGCCATAGGCTGACCCGGAACAGGAGGATAAATGGTTGATCCAGGAGGAGGAGGGGGAGGGGCATAAGGAGCATAAGGAGGAGGAGGAACTGGTGGTCCCCATGGAACTGGATTCCCTGCATAACTAGCAGGAGCAGCATTAGGAAGAGGACCTCCAGTTGTAAATTGTTGTGATGGATAGGCACCCATTGGCTGACTGGAGACAGGGTAAGAGGGCATTGTTGATGGGGGAGGACCAGGAGGCACAGCAGGTTGTGGAGGCTTGCCAGCAACTCTCACAGCAATTGTTCTTCCCTCCAGACGATAACCATTCATTCCCTTAATAGCATTGTTTGCCATGTCTACATTGGCATACTTCACGAAACCATATCCTTTACTCAGTCCAGTAATCCGGTCCTTAATTACCTTTGCCATCACAATATCACCATAAGAAGAAAACAAACTGATCAAACCATCATCATCAAGATTGGGAGGCAAATATCCAATGTACAAATTAGTATCATCATATTCCTTCGGTGGCTTAAGAGCATTGGACCCTAAGCCAGGGTGCGCACTTCCAGCACTTCCACTGTTGCTAGCCCAAGGAGGATTGCTTCCAGAACTGACGGGCGAAGAGTTTTGCTTGCTTGCTGCATCAGGGACAGTGCCTCCTAACTCAGCCAAGAAATTCTGATATTCATCATCCATTTTCTTCCCTGTTGTTCCCTTCATTGGACAATCGATTGTCGGATGCCCACCATCACCACAAATCTTACATAAAACATCACTCTTAAAAGTTGAAGTGCGGGAAGGACACGCATACTGACGGTGCCCTGGCTCACCACACAACCTACAATACTCTTCATCTCTTATTGTTCCATTCAAGGCAGCAAGTTCCCTCAACTGTAGCCTCTTATGCTCATTCAGTACTTCATCAACAGGCTGCAAGAGCTTTTCCACCATTGCTGCAGCAGCATCAAGTGATTCTTGTGTTTCAGCCTCAACCAAAACATGCAAGTCCTCATTCTCTGAAGGATCAGGCTTCAAATCCCTCTTCTGCTGCAACCTACCTTCCTTCACTGAACCTTTACCCCTAATTACAATCTTTGCACCCGTTTCCTTCTCCATCCTCTTTTGAGTATTCCCTCTAGGCCCAATAATCAACCCGATAAAATTGTAACCCGGGTATTCTTTCATTGGTATGTAAAGCTTCTTCTGAAGCTTTGGTGGCCTGTAGTCTGCTGGCGGCTTAAATGCTGGGTTCTTCTTAAGAATCTGAGATATAATTTCTTGTCGCTCTTTGTTCAATCTCTCTCTTGCTCGATATTCCCTGGTATTAATCCTAATTCCCATATTATCATATATAGGTTCAGGCGAAGGAGACCTAGCTCCCTCCGGTCTATCATCCAAAGGCAATCCAGATTGTAACATTCTACTAATATCCAGCAGCCTACTATTCAAAGCTTGAATCTCAGGGTCAAATTGGACTCCTCCAGTGAAATCTTTCATGAAATCAGGGAGCTGAATCACCGGCTTCGGTTCATCTTCCCACCGGGACTTCCTCTTCTTAGTTCCACTGCCAGTCTCATCATTCCCGCTCTGGTTGTTATTCGAATCGGACGGCGGGTCCCACCGGCTCCTCCTTCGCCTTCGGCTAGTGGTTTCCTCTTCTCCGCCAGAATAATCCTTGTCGGTCGTGCCGCTATTAGTGTTAGTTAACCCATTCTCCGACAGCAGAGGCTTCAGGATCTCGGTCTTCAACGAAGAACTGTTGTTAATAGTATTCGAATCGCTATCGTGATAAACTTGGACACCGCTGTTGTTGTTGTAGCCATGGTCAGGAGCAGATCCTAGGGTTTTGCAAGGATCGGAATCAAAAGCTTGCGACGGAGGTGGTGGAGGCGGGTAATCGGAGGCTAGGGTTTCGGGAGGCAGGGGAAGGTTTTGGTCGTATAAATTTAGAGTTTGTGCAGAAATCAATTGGGGATCATTAAGGTTTGTTTCGACAGAATCCATCGGAAGCCAAACAGAGAGCTCAGAAAGCTTAAAGCTTTTCGACAGAGAAAGAAAGAGCGGGAGACAGGGGAAGCACGGAAATTTCTGGAGATGTCTACAAAGAAAATCCAGGTTGGCGTTGCTATTTATACTGTGGAAACTAGGCGGTGCGCTCGACGTAAACGTTGGATTCAGATTTCAGAATCAGATCTGTGATCTGGATTTGGACCAATCAGAGTGTGAGTAGTTGGTGGCTTTGGTGTCGGAGATTCCACTTCTAGCCATGGTGCGGCCCGAGCCTGACCATGATTGGACCATTGCTTTGGGCCCAACCTTTCTCTTTTTTTCCTTTTTACACTAAAAGCCCAATTCTTTTAGCCTATAAAATATTTTTTGATAAGAAATTTCTTATATTGCTAAAATAAAGTTGAATTTTTCATATTAATTTATAGAATAAAAGCTTTTGATCCAAAAGAAAAGAGAATGTGATCCAAAATTGAATTATCAAAAGTTAATGAAATATGCTGACTATGATTATATTTTAATGAAATGTGTACTACTCAAAAAAATTGAAGCAATGAAGTGTCTATGGGCAAAACTCACTAATTTTATTACAAAACAAGGCACACATAACAGATGCAAGAACATCAAAATCCCCGAAGTAAAAGCCCAAAACTAACGTCTCAGTTCTCGCTGCCGCATTATTAGCGAAGTCTTAGAATAGAACCCAAAGATAATCTCAAGTCTCAAGCAGATCTTTTGGGATTTCCCACAACAAAAGCCCCATCAATCCCTTGCTTGGCAGGCCCATCCGGCATGATGCACCCATCAAGAACGGCCGTCAACTGGAAAGGCGGAGCATCACTAGCCAGCCACCGATCAACGTAGAACACAGTCTGGGCGCAAGCCTTGTGAGGCCCCGTGGACGTGACCTCAATATAGTCACAGTACCAGCCATGGTGCCACCCTGAGCCGTCTGAGGTCAAGTTGAGGCGGCAGACGGGCGAGGCAATGCAGCGGCCTCGGCCGCTGAAGATGTCAAGGTTGCCTTGCTCGTAGTAGTCGTGGGAGGGTGACATTAAGCCCCATGACCGGAGGTCTGAAATCCAAACTGAGCGGCCCTGTGAATCACCCAGAGTTACGCTGATCTTTGAATCTGTCCCTGCTTTGATGAACGAACCCGTCTTCACGTAGAGAGTGTAAACACAATCATTCTGTAATGAAAAACAGTCATTACGATCAAAAACACGCAACGAAAAAATCATGTAATGAGAATTTAACTAGATCATATGTATTGAAATCTGGAAAGAAATGAAGGGTTGTGGAGAATTTTTAAGTATACTTACGTTGGAATCTCCAGCAACTCCTGAGAAAAGTAGAACAATCAAGATTACTGAGAGCCGATGGTCTTTCATTTCTTTCCCTGTTGGACTGGCTAGAAAACTTAGGATGTGACTAAAGTACAGGAGCTGCCCAGGGAAATATGATATTATACGAGGAGGTATGCATTTGTTTTACATTCTTTTTTGTATTTTTTTTTATAATTTATATCCTTTTAATTCGGTTATTGAATTTTATACTATATTTACGTAGACCATATGTTATAAATTTCAAGTTAATAAAAATCTCTAACTATTTATTGGATAATAAAAAAAATTTTCGATAGTTAATATACATAAAAGACATAATTCTCAATTAAAGTATTAAATCAAATAAGAATTTATGGTTATGTTTGGTACATAGGATGATAGATAGGATATGATGGTAATTATCCTATCTTATGTTTAGTGCACACATTAAGGGGAAGATTGGATTGCAATGAGGATTAGTCATCCTCTTAGTATAGAAGAACTCAACCCTCTCCAAAAGGTGAGGATTATTCATAATCTCATAGGATTAGAAATAAATATTTATTTTATTATTTTATCCTTAACATTTATATTTAAAAATTAACTTAAACATTTAATAAAATAGAAAGGATCTTTAATTAATTAATATAATTTTTTTCCTTCTTTTTCATTTTTCCTTCTTTTTCTTTTTTTTTTTTGTTGTTTTTGATTAAAGAAAAACTATAATTTTGATAAAATCATATTTTCTTGTACACATTTTTTAAAATTATTTTTTTAGAAAATAAATTTTCAAACATAAAAATTATTATAAAATATATTTTTAACTAGTTTTTTCGTACATTTAAATTTAAATTTTTTCTTTCTTAGTTTTTTTCTTTTTGCCTAAAAAAAATGAAAGAAAATGACTATTAACCATAAATTATTAGAAATTATATATTTTTTAATTCATCAAAATTGAATTATTAAATTTAACTTGTATTTTTCTTTTTTTTTGTTTCTATATTTCCTTATAATTGAAAAAAAAAATAAAGAAACCATAAAAATAAAAAAAAAAATTTAAGAACAGTCTTTTGGAAAATCTAATGTAATTAAAAAATAAACTTATTTCCAAGAAAAACTCAATTTTCTAAAAAAAATATATTTAATTTACAATAAAAAATTATTTTAAATTTTAATCATATAAAAGAAATAAAAAAATGGAAAAATACAAAAAAATCTTTTTATAAAAATTCATTTCTTAACAAAATAATTTTTTTGAAAAAGTAATATAAATTTTTTAGAAGTAATTTTTTTATTAAAAAATCAGCTAATAAATTGAACTATTAATTATAGTATTATAAATAATATTTAAATTTTTAATTTTTAATTTATATTTATAACAAAAAATTATAAATTTAAATTATGTTACTTTAAAAAAGAGTACTTAAAAAAATCATTTTATACTATTTTTAATTTTACACATAACAAATATTGTAAAAGACATAAAAAATCTTCCTATCCTATTCTTAATCCTTGTACACACCAAATATAAAATAGGATGATATAATCTAATCTTATCATATTCATAATCTTATATTATCTTATTTTATCCCCATCTTATATATCAAATGTGACCTATATGGATAAGAGTAATTTACTAAATATAACCGCTGATTTATAAACATATTAATAATAATATGAAATTTATTTTACACTAATATAAATGAATCTCTCATTTGTTTATATATATAGGAGTGCATTTCATGTGGATGTTTGGGGAGTTATATGTGAATTTTGCTTTGTTGTTGGGCTGCGAATTTTGATCATAATAATTAAAGTTTGTAATTAATGTGAGGACGAAATGATTAAAGGTGTTCCACCAAGGCATGATCAAAATTCAGACATGTGCAGTCCTCATCTTTATTGTAAAAGTCATAGATGGGGCAATGCACCACATGTAAAAAGGCTATATCTATTCATCGCTACTAATTATTGATTTTTTTTGGGTTACACTACTAATTATTGATTTGGACTTTTATGTTTTGAGACATTAACATGTATTTTTTTAATGGTATATGATTAAAAATTATTAATTTTAATAGATTGTTAATATGTAATACTATTAATTAATTAAAAATAATTGTTTCATGTGCTAGTAAAACTATATATTCGTAGTACATTTTATTGTTTATAAAAGTTAAAAAATATAAAATTAATTCAAATGCATCTGTGGATGCTTAGATGTAGAAATGAGGTGTCAATGAAGTCTTAGTTTAGTGGTAATAAAGAATTTTGAGATCTTAAATTCAAAATTAATTGTGTATGAGTTTGAAATTAGTTATTTACTAATTTAATTATTTGAGTTAAGTGATTTTTATATGATCATAAATTTTATAAATGAGACGGCAATATAGAATGCTTGTTTGGTTTGAAACTAATCTCTTGAGTCTCTTTATTGAATGAGCTAGGTTTTTTATTTTGGATATGATTAGATGGCTCATTCACTCCTGAACTTCAATAAATTTTGAATGAGTTTAGATAAAAATATTAAATACATTCAATGAATCTGAATTTAAAATTGAGACAAAAAAAATCCAATAAAAAATAAAAAATAAAAAAATAAAAAAATGTTTCTGGCTTGAACTTATTGTATAAAAACGGTGCTGGCAAGAACAAGATGGATTCTTGTATAGTTTTTGGGCCCAATGAAGCTGGCCCAGTATCATTTTGATATTAACAATTCGTTGGCCCAATGATATCTTCTAACTTGTACCAATTTTTTACTATGTAAATTCTAGAATCACTATCATGCACGAACTGCCTTCTTTCGGGTTTTGGCTTGGTCTCCTATAATGACGCAAGTAACAAAATAATGGTTTAATAGCTAAATATATCACCAATTTTTTACATAAAATGACATTGATTACTGTTAGAATATCTCATGTGGAAACTAATGTGAATAGTTTAATTGGTTGCTATGTGGCATGCCACGTGTGTAATACTAACAAAAGTCAGTGTCATTTAATAGATTTGACTTAATTACATTACTTTAAATGGTTGAAACTTTATTTATAGTAAAATAAAAATTTATGGACTAATTTTTATGTGATAAAACATTTGAGTTTAATTCTATTTTACGCAAAAAAATGAAAGTATATTTTACTATTAAGCCTAAAATAATTTGTAATTGTAATATAAACTAATCTTTCTTCTTTTCTTATATTCAATTCAAATATATTCATGAACCAGATCCTGACTATTTAATTAATTCTTTAATCCTCAGTTGCCCACCCACCCCATCTAGGAATTTTTTAGTAGGGAAACCTTTGCAATAGTGACTAGTGAAAAATTGTACAAATGGATAATGGAAAAAATCTTTATTCAAGAAGTAATTTAGAATGGTAAACTATATCAATAATTTTAAACATGATTATACAATGATATGATATGAAAATAATAAAAAAAAATGAAAATGTTACGTTAAATATTAATTTAAAAAAAGTTAAAAATTCAATTCAATGTTTGATATGTCAAGCGTCAATACGAATTATGACCTAATAATTCTCGTATTTACATAGATTAACATAAAATAAATATAATACAAATATACGAACCATCAAATTAACGATAACTTAAACAATTTTGAATAGGAAAGGCCTGGTTTGTAGAATTTTCCTGCTTTTATCATAGAGAAAAGTGAGGTGGGGAAAACACACACACACATATATATATATATATATGAGTAGAGATCTACTTATACATGTGTAGAACAAATTTGTTTTACATAGTTTTATATCTTCATATAGGATTAATATTTTTGCAAACCAACCGTTGGATTTAACAATGTACTCATATTTATTATGTATGTAAATTTTTGAATCAATCTGCTATTTCTATCATTTTAATCGAGAATAATATTTTTTTCAATATATATCAACGGTTGAAATTTTATTTTACGAAATAAATTGTTAGACGTATTTAATTAATTTGAAATTTGGCATGCATGATCTATGTGAATAGAACATAAAATTCAACGGTTGGATTAAAAAATTATAAATCATATAAAAAGATATGAAAGTGTGTAAAATTAAATTTGTTTTAAAATTAAAGTGTGTAAAGATATATATATATATATATATATTTATATATGCAAATCCATCAAACAAGGTTGGGGTTATCAGTTATGATCAGTTTGATGAGTTGATAAGAGCAGAAAACTCAAAGGACAATAACTTTGGCGGAGGAATGGTTCGGGGATGGCTAATGGGTTAGGCTACTCTAATTGAATCAAGATCTGTATAAGTTTGAATGCTAGCTTGTTTGTAAGCAGCAGCAGCAGCAGCAGCAATTCAGCAAGAAAGGAACTAGGAAATTAAGGTGGGGGGTACTAAAGGCCAGTAAAGGACTAGATATAGTCGCTTAGGATTAAAGTTAAGAATCTAGATTCCACACATCCACAGAAATGGAAAACAGACAAGAAATTGATGAAATCTTTTAAAAACAAAAAATATATCCTCTAAAATCCTTTTTTAAGCCGAATAAATTTATCTAGGAAAGGTAATAGGCTAATAGCTCATATCTCTTTTTGCTGATGAGATAAATTTCCAAAAAGTTTGATTATTTAGTTGACTTAATTTGTTAGATTAGAGAAAATGGTCCCGTCTGAATTAAAAGTTTAGAACACATTCAATAATCAAGTCTTTAGGAGTACAATAATCAGTTTCAACTTATTCCTCTTGATAGATATTTAGATTACACTTGACATGGAGGACAAATTCATTTGACATGAAAGAAAAATAGCGTCTGTTCGACCATTCGTTTTAGGAGATAATAATCACCATAAGAAGTAGAAAAGTAAGACAAAAGAACTCCAGGAAATCCTCAATTATTTTTCTTTTCATTATAATTTTTTTTTGTATAAATATTGATTTTATCATCAGAATATGTCTCAAAATTGTTAACTCTGATTATCTTCTTTTCTTTGATAAATTAAGCCAGTTCGTTAACTAAAATTATGTGAAAATTCACTTAATCAGCCCAAAAAAACTCAATAAATACAAATCTAGCGAAACAAAAAGCAAAAAAAATAATCTAGACCCAATTCAACAATTGCTACTTTTCCTTAACATGGTTTAAGTCTAATACTCGATTTCACATTCTTCTATTTAATCTCCTCAGGAACAAATATTAAAAAAAAAAAAGAAACAATACTTTCACAAAAGTCAAATTAAAATCACTAATGCTCTGCGTCAGCATGAGACGTCAGTGACCTCATTGCTCAAATTGCAAGCTTCTTTAACCCTTGTATATCGCCAACTTCTGCCTGTCCTAGGGTTGCCACTGACATGGGCATGAAGCATGAGTGACCTCAGCTACAGCATGGCTTCCCAAGGGCAAGGCTCTCACCAGGTTTTCTTGGCTCAAGCATTAAATGCAGTTTCTGTTCGGTTCCGCGTTGGCTTGTCCGTCTCGTCAGAGGCTTGAGTTTGATGGTGGCTGCGAGGGATGTATACTTGCAAAATTCAGCGTCGGGACCCAATCTGGTCCAAGAACATTGGGGCTCCTGCCCTCTTGTCAGCTCTTTTGGTATACTTTCTCCCTTAATTTATTCAACAAATAGTTAGGCAATTTTTTATTTTATTAATATTATATATAATTACAAATATATTACGCTCGTTTCATTAATCAATTTATCCTTAATTTGATGATATAATTATGAAATCAAATTAAGAGCACAAAAATATTTAAATGCATGTCATAGTCTTATTCTTAATTATGTTCGTATTTATTGGGTTTTTTTTATAATCAAGGGCATAATAAGAAAAATTTGATTCATTGTCAGCTCTTAATTTGCAGCATTTTTCTTTGCCTCTACCTTAAAAACACAAGCACATGCATCACATTCTCTTTTGCGATCTTTGATTATGACTTAATTTTGACTTCAAGGCTGCATTATTGTATATATAATCTCATATGTTCAACACTTCTCGCATGCTAGACCTTACTTAGTCACATCATTTGTAGGTTGTTCATTTAGTTGTTTCGGTTAATTTCAAATCAAATTTAACTGAATTAACTTATTTTTTTCGTTAAGCGAATTAAAATTTTTAATTTTGAAATTAATTGAACATAATTAAATTCTGTTAATTAATCAAAAATTGTAAATTTTTTAAAATTATTTTCGCTAAACAATCTAAATAATTTAGAAATTTACCAATTAATTGAATTAAGTTTCGATTTGATCGATTAATTCGATTAAAATCAAAATTTGAATTCTCTTACTCAATTATGTAAAGTAAATTATTGCTGTTAATTATTGATCACCACCAAATCAGAAGAATATAATCACGTGAAATAGGCTTCTGGGTTAGTACTGCCATTGTGTTTTTAATAAGACCGTAAGGTATTCTTGAGTTTTGTCTGAGTTTAATTTTTTCCATCATCCAACAATTTTAAGAGGCACTCTTAGGTTGGGTGGTCGCAAAGATCGAATTTCGATTGAAAAAAAAAAACCTCTTCCCTTAACAATTGAGCCAATCTCTGTTGGATGGTTGCAGTCAACGTAATTATAATGGTTTTTTATTTTTTTGGTTAATAGAAAGGTACAAAGGTAACCGGATTTATTCATATCGATTATAAAAGGAATTGTGTGTGTTTGTATCTGTGAAAAAAAGACTCATATATACAATAAACTAGTTTTCAAGATTCAAAAAATGCAACTGCAGCAAACACTATTATCAAAACTTAAAAATTTTGATAAACAGTGAGATCGAAAAAAATAAAATGATCAATAAAGATATATGTTTTTTAATAAAATAATTTTAAAAACCTAAAATTAAGGACAAAATTGTATTTTTACTTCATCAAATTTTTTTATCTTATTTACAATTGGCACACTAGTCGCACCTCACCGGTGACAACTGGCAAGGGCAGAGCCCTTAAGAGGCCGGTGGGAGCTCAAGCCCCCACTGACCCTATTATTCTAAAATAATACCTTGTATAAATAAAATTTTTTGTATATCTTGCTAACATTTTTTAAAAAAAATTCGGTGGAATTTTTTGCACTTAAAGTTTATTTTCAAAATTATTTAATAAATAGGTGCTTCAGCATTGGACATTCAAAATTTAAAGGAATTGACAATTTTGTCATAAGAATGGTTGAGACTAAAAAATACAAATAAATCCATTAATTTATTTGACGTTGATATTAACATTGATTCTATCAGTTGCTCAATATAGTTGAATGATATGCTAGTTATGTACATTAAAAAAGATATGTTCAAAAATATTGATAAAAAATGATTGATTCTATTTTTTTTGATGTTCAAATAAATCCATTAATTTATTTGACGTTGATATTAACATTGATTTTATAAATTGCTCAATATGGTTGAATGATATGCTAGTTATGTACATTAAAAAAGATATGTTCAAAACTATTGATAAAAAATGGTTGATTCTATTTTATTTGATGTTCAAATAAATCCATTAATTTATTTGATGTTGATATTAACATTGATTCTATCAATTGCTCAATATAGTTGAATGATATGCTAGTTATGTACATTAAAAAAGATATGTTCAAAAATATTGATAAAAAATAACGAAATTATTGTGCAATATTTTCAAAATATAAATCGTATCAATGATAATGGTAAAATTTTTAATAATTACATGAATACAAAAATTTTAAGTTTATTATTGTTATTATTATTATTTTATTATTTAATATGTTTGACTTAAACTCCTACTAAATACAATTTCTAGCTCCGTCACTAAACTAAACCTAAGTTACTGGCATCTCTCCCTCACCTTCGAGTTTCAATATATGAAGGGAGAGATTGTTAGAATTTTTTCATAACAATTATGAAAAAAAAAAAAAATCGAATATTAGACTTAATTTCTTTTACAAAAAATTATAATCATTCTTTCAAACTTTGGTTGTTATTATAATGATTATTATCATTCATATATAAAAAAAAAACTAAGAGTTCTCACACATGCTTTGAATTATCCACCACGGAGAAGGAAAAAAGAAAACATAGAGATCAGATAAGGAAATAAAAATTCTAGCTACTTCTAACTTCGTAATCCAAACAATAAATTTCCCAATAAGAGAATGACAGAGACAAATTTGCAGCCATGTTCGAAATTTGCTTTTTTTTTATTGTGTAATCAAACAATGGAGGATTCTGGTCCTTTTTAGCCACCAAAGTCCATGGCTATTTAAAGGATTGCAGTATACTTGGTGTACAAAGTAATTAGAGATGGAGACAGCAAAGTCATCTGTGCGGTTAGCCAGTCTCTGTGATTGTAATCGCTTGTCAACTAAAGCTTTTATTTTATTGTCTGGTCGGGGCAAACGGCATGTGATTTCCATGTAGTTTAATCAAGATCGTGTCTGTTTGTTGCAGGCTAAATTATTAAGCAGCCCGAATCCTTCTTCTTTGAAGGCATGATTTGAATCTTGTCTTTATCAAATAGCATAAAGAAATGAGATTTAACTTAACATAAACGACTCAAGAAGTGAATTTACTTTAGCCAATTAGAACTGTTGAGGAAAGCATAAAGGAGCAGACGTGTTTCAGGTGCCAAGCTATTGCTATTTTATTTCATATAGAAATTCAATTATCAAGATTGCTGCGAAATCCAAACAAAATTTGACGAAAATTTACTCTTGATTGTAACGAAAAGATTTAAATTCAGACAAAATTGGACCAAAATATTCTTCATTGTAATCAAAGAAATCATTGCAAAAGAGTATAAATCTTTGTGAGTACCCTATGTTTAGAGTAATCACATTGTAATAACAGCTTGATTCCTGCCAATGGAGACCTTTTATTGTAGGCTCCGCCATGGAAAGAGATTAACTTCCAACAGCCAGCTCCGAGCCTCCGACTGTCGTCCAAATCTGGAGCAAAATGCACCGGAATCCATGTTAGACACTGAGGAGAAGGAAGTCTTCGGATTACATTTTATATTCCATTATTACACAGAATTATTGCACGCATGGTTCTGGGGTATAGATTAAGATTTTTATACAGGTAAAGTTGGTCAAGTAAGATTTCCATAGCCCCAATCTCACGCCCGAATGATTTCTTCCGAGGACTATCAGCTATTTATCCCAGCGGATTAATGTTTCGTCAAATGGGAATTCAGTGTCAATTCCAGCTTGTTGCCACCAGGAATTGTAGCCAAATTGCTGACTTGAATTTGCTTCCAAGGAGAGATCAGGAAGGTCAACCCACATACTCTCGCTATCCGGAGTTTCGGATGACATTGTGGTGGAACTTGGCTCCGTCTTGACTTCTAAGCTTTCTTGTCGATCTATCATGGCGTAGGCTGCCTTGTTAGCCGCTTCTTGAATGTCTCTAGGGGAAGAAGTAGCAGGCCGGGGAAGTTCGTGAGCTGACTCAGGAAAATTCAGGTACGCCGAGCGACCCTTTATTGCTATCGAGGCAACATCATGGGCTCGAGCTGCCATTTCTGCCGTCGGGAATGTTCCGAGCCAAATTCTTGATTTCTTCCGTGGCTCGCGTATTTCAGACACCCATTTGCCCCAGCTTCGCATCCTGACGCCACGGTAAGTTGGGTGCCTATAGGCTTTCCCTTTCTTAAAACTCTTCTCGCTGTCATTGTCTTCCATCAACCCTTTCGCTAGATTTGATGTTTTCTTCCTCGCGGGTTGCTTTCTGTACTTCAAATCCATAAATGCGAAGAAAAGAAGCGGACGCAGAGGTGGCGGTGGAGCAAGAATCTGAAGGAGAAAAAGCAAGCTTGAACCAGACTAGAACATCATGATGACTATCTTCTATTATTGAGAACTATTGAATTTTTTTACTAGTTGAGTAATACAATGAACAAAACTGGGGGAGTCTGTTCGCTTTTAAAATTACTCTTTAACACGTACCAGATACATAAAGTACTAAAAACCGCCCAAGCCTCAGCCACGTACGCACAGTACTGATGCTGAATTTTCCTTCACCCTGTTGGCTACTCGACACCTTCAGTATTTGTACAAGCGGATGATAAGAACGAATCTGATAAATATATATAAAATAAAATTATGTAATTCGAAAATTTTTTTACTTTTACAGTTGCATTAACCTTTTATTTAACTATTTGCAACGTAGAGCTTTTCGAAGAGACTGTCGGACTAAATTTATACAGGTATCATATGAGTTAAATCTTATAAGACTTTATAAATTTTAGTAACATAAGCGACGAAGAAAATCCGGAACTCTTACGTCATTGAACAAAGAAATAATGAGAGCAATGAGAAGATAAGGGTTTGTTTGGTTTATGAAAATATTTTCTATTTTCATTTTTTGAAAACAAGTTTTTATTTTCTGTTTTCTAAATTTTGAAAAATATGTTTGGCACACGAAAATGAAATCTTGTTTTTGAAAATGAAAATTATGAAAATGCGTTTGGTGTCTACATTTTCAAACCAATAAATATGAAAAATAATAACTAAAATAGACAATTAAACTTATTCAGTATTGTTCAAAGAGACAATTAAACTTATTTTTATTATTCGAAGACACAACTGCAGTTTTATTTATCACTCAAACTGATAAATTCACAATAAAACTCATTCACTAGATCCACTGGCAACAATGGTAAAATAAAACAACCATACAAAAAGAAAATCTTCAATTTCTTATAGCATATAATAAGAAACCAAAAAATGAGAATGAGAAAAAAAAAGTAACTTGATTTGATTTACAATGGTGACTGACACAATTTTGGGAAAGAGTTTGGGCTTTAGCTGGAAGAAGAAAGAGCCAAAGAGAGAGAGCAAAAAAAAAAAACCAAAGCAAAACTATAATAAGTGTTGAAGCAAGTTTAGCATGTAAACCTAAAACTAAAACAAATAATAAAAAAAACTTTTTGCTTGTGTAATGATTCGAACCCTGTATCTTTGATATACATTAAAAAAATTTCATAAATCCCATGTTTTCCAATTCTCCATTTTTTCAAACTATTTCCTTGGAAAACAATGAAAACGTGTTTTTTTTATTTTCAAAATTTGGCCCATTTTCTTTTTCATTTTCCAAAAATATGTTTTCTGTTTCTTCGACCAAACATATTTTCCTTTACATTTTCTATTTTTTATGAAAATGAAAATGAAAATGAAAAACAGCCTATTTTCATGAACCAAACGCACACTAAATTTCTCAAAATTTACCATTCTTGACGTCAGATAACATATTTTTCTTCTCCTGTTTATTGCTCTACGTGTAGTGAAATTGAAAAAAAAAACAAATGGGCCCGTTGAAAAAAAGAAAGAAACCATGCATTTCACATGGCTATACTGGCTTCGGGCCAGGGTCCTACTTATTCCCTTCTGTTATTCCCACTTGTAGACACCAAAGCCACAAAATTAAACCTACTCTGCCTTTTGAAGCCTGTCTTTCCATGGCAATGGCAAAACTTAATTATCGTCGAACCTTCGTGGCCCGTTTATATTGAGGTGGTGGAGGTAATGGAGAGACGACGACAAATCCTTTTCGTATTCTGGCATGGCGATGTTACTCGTTAGCCCCAGCAGAACGAGAGAGTGATTTGTTAGTGTTTCAGATTTCTGCAGCCGTTGAATTTTGGGAGTGACCATTTCACCTATCTGTGTGCTCGTTCTGTCCCTTTCTTCAAAGAACGACAAGATATGGTAATAATGTCATGCACACACATAAACATGAACACCATCTAACTAGAAGTTGTTCATAGTTCGGGTTGGATCGGATTAGGTTTGGTTCGAGTTAGATTTAAATAATGTACTAAAAATTGAAAATGAATTCAAATTCGATTTGATTTATTTTTTGGATTTAATTTTTTGTCCAAATTTGATTTTTCATACAATAAATAAGTCTGGCTCATCCAAGCCTACTCAATTAGTATTAATTTTTTTAAAAAAATTATAATAATATATAAAAATATCAAACACACTTATAATAAATTTGAATAAATTCTTACAAAAACACTACAAATAACATGAAAATTTAAATTAAAGTTAAAAAAAATACAAGTTCAAATTAAATTGTAAAAAATAAAGGTAATTAAAAAAATGTATAAGTATAAAAAACAATAAAAAAATTATAGTTAGTGGCCTAGAGTAGACTTAAGCTTGAAATAGTGAACTCAAACTCGATTCATTTCTTAGTGGATATTGATTTTTAAGTCCAAGTGTATTTGTTAGGCTTTATACTTTTGTTTATGCCAATCCAAAAAATTAACAGATCTTTGAGTTTGGGTGAATAGCTCGACTATTGAATAAGTTTAATATAATTTTAAGAGTTAAATTGATAAATTTTGCATGATAATTAGAACTTCAATTATTATAAATAATAAATTATGCGTATTTCTATCAACTACATCATTAAAATAAAAGCAAAAAATTCAAACAGACTGGTTTTTTTTCCTTTTATATATCTCGATGAGTAGATAGTATAATATAAAAACGAAAAATAGAAATTAGTGATATATTTTTACCAAAATTCTAATGGCCCTTCGATATCCCAGGCTTAAAAGTTTTAAAGCGTATATAATCTACCATACTATACAAAATGTACAAAAACTCATATTTTGTATGATCATATTTAATTAAATTGGACTTGTCTACATATTTTAGATTATAATTAATTAATCATAAATCTGATTTATTAAACCATAAAATTACCGATTAACAACAATACATTTTAGAGGAAGAGTTCTAACCTCAACGGCGCAACCACTAAAATATCTCACCTTGATTGATTGTTTTCATGACTCTTGCTCACTTTTTGTTAATTAATCATTAAGATTTGTTTTGCTTGGATGATGAGACAAACTTCTTTTCTTTTTCTATAGAAATTGTTTGGTAAAATATATGATGAGACAAATTAACTTTTTCTTTTCTATAGAAAAGCATTGCTTGTACTGTATTAGTCCCGGCCCAAAGAAAAAAATTGTACTACCAAAGTTCATTGTCAACATTTTTATGGTGGCACTGGCATATTAATAGATGTTTCACATTTCTTGCATATTAAAGATGTTTTACATTTCTTTCCACCGGCCACAATATACTAATTAATTAAAATTTTGTTCGGTTGATTTTTTATCATTAATTTTTTATTTTTTATAAAAATACATCAAAAAATAATAAATTGTAAATTAATTAAAAGTAACTACTGGAAGTATCAATTAAATAAAACCCAAAATTTAATAAAACGATTTTCTGACTTGAACTGGAATCAATAAAATACAAAGATATCAACATTGAAAAATGCTGAAGACCTAACATACAAAATATTGATTTTCATTGAAAGCGCAATAACCTTGCCATTGCCCCACTGCTCTTGTTTCTGCATGCTGGGTGCAGCAGGGGCTTCACGAATTTTCGTGGGCCTAAAGGTAGGTCATTGACTTGTTATTTCCCCAATCCGGACACAACCCCAGGGTTGCACCACGTTTTCAATTTCAATTCAACTTGTTTTATCAACAAAAATTTAGTTAGCAAACAGAGTTTAATAAGTTCTAGGTAGGAAAATAGTTCTAGGTAGGAAAATAGAATTTGCATTATATCAAATCTTACATCAGAATATTGTGAAAATTTACTATAAGATAGCTAAAAATTTAACTTTATATTTGTTAAATATTTTTTTATATAAAATTGTAAGATCTTTGAATCAAAATACGGGTCTCCACGTATTTAATTTCAAGTTATATTCTTTAAGAGTCCACCATGTATCAGAAACACACCTAAATTTATTACAGGCTTTTAGGTCTAATTCATGGAACACATCTATTTTTACGTAATAATCGTTAGACCAAATATTGATTAATAT
This sequence comes from Heritiera littoralis, assembly GCA_031772115.1. Taxonomy (NCBI): domain Eukaryota; kingdom Viridiplantae; phylum Streptophyta; class Magnoliopsida; order Malvales; family Malvaceae; genus Heritiera; species Heritiera littoralis. Next base: position 4,144,053 of record JAPDPK010000045.1, on the reverse strand, counting down.
AAAATTTCAAGTACATGTTAGCATAAAAGATTTTAACAGAAAAAAAAGATCCTTTAATTTTTGGAATTTATTATCATGAAATTAGAGGAGTACTATCATATCCTTTTCCTGTTAAGGCTACAACATATGCATACAAATAATAATTGAACATATAAACTCGAATTTTGGATGTCAGGGTGGGTTTTTTACAAGAACAGATGAACATGCTCCAGAACTGATATTTAAAGCCCGTTAAGCTCCTATGTCAATATATTGGAAGCCAATCTATATATACTGCAATTTCCAGATAGAACAAGCCCTGAAACATTGGAATAAACCTATTGGTAATGCCAAAGTTTGCTGCAGGGGCTAGCTGACAGGAAAATTGAGGTGTAATTTGACCTCTGTGCTTTTAATAGCCTCCAAACATGCACCATTTGAGGTAGCTGTCCATGTCCTGATGAAGAATTATTTAACATTTGATTTTCTGGCTATGGAAGCTGTGTTGTGGCCTAGCATGTTCACAAAGAATAATTGCTAAACTCTTGGTTTTTTTTTTCCCTATTCCTTTCTGTCAACTAGATGATTGACAACTTGGAAGCTTAGCCTTTGGGTGTGCATTCTGCCTTGACATTAAGAAAGGAGGGTTCTTTTTTAATGCTTTTACAGATAATGAAATTAACCATTTTCATCACTTCCATAATTGTTACATACACGTGTTAATGTGTACTGCCTAGAAAGACACTTGAATGAGAAGGTTTTCTCCCTAACAAGAGGTAATTATCTGGGAAAACACTTCCCATAAATTAGCCACCATGTTCAGTCTGACATAAGCAAACCCATTTGTTTTGAAAAAGAAAAAGAAAATGCAAATTGGTACTTCCAATCTCAAATCACATCTCATGTAAATTACACTCAAATGCTATTCTTTGTTCTCAACATGTCTTTTCTTTTCAACATAACATTCACTTCTTTAGGCTTAATTTTTACAGACTGTCTCAGTTTCTTGCAAAGTCTTTCACAGTAAATCCAACCTTCTCAAACCTCCCCTTTTCACTAAATAGTCTAAATTTCAAATAATCTGCGCAAACAAATGGCCTATAGATCCTTGAATTCTTCTCTCCCACAACTTCATCAGGTGCAAATATCAGTTTTTCATCTTCAAAGCACCAAAAGAAAGCCAACGAAAACCGATTGACATTTCTCTTTAGAACAACTCTATGTTCTGATGACCTTAACTTCCCATTGCTCCATGCATGCATTAGGTCCCCGATATTCACAACAAGTGTGTCTTCACAAGGGTCTATGTCCATCCACTTTCCTTCCTTTGATCTCACTTGAAGTCCCCCATTTTCATCCTGATAAACAATTGTTACACAGCTCATGTCTGTGTGCATGCCTAGCCCCTCAACTTCTTCAACTTTCATGCTGTTTGGAGGACTGTAGTTGCTTACTCTCAAATAACCATGGCAATTGCCGTACTCAGACTCAACAAATCTCTTCTCCAAATCTTCTCCCAAGCTCTTCAGTACAGCTTTCACTATCTCCTTTGATAGCTTGCTCATCATGTTCCCATATTGATTCAATATGTCACTAGCAACAGAACAAGCAAATGAGTTCTTGCTGTTATATACCAATACCACCCAGTGATCAAAAGGAAAGACTATTAGAGCAGAGTTTTTGTAGTTTTTACCTGAACTCGGAATCCGGCTGGTCGAAAAGAACATGCACTGAACTTTGTGCAGAAGCAAAGAAGTCCGGTCCAGACACTAGAAGACACTCATAAAAAGGGGAAGCAATGAAATGAGGGGTGTAGGTTTTCAAGGATGAAGTTGGACCGAGCTTGAGTTTGGACTCAGTAGGGAGACTAAAGATGAGATGATTTGAGAGGGAATACAGCTTCCTGTAAAGATCCTTGGGGACTCCATGATTGGTTATGCGGAAGAAGCCCCATTCTCTGCAGGCTAGAGAGAGGGAGGAGAGGGAGGATGGACTCAAGGGTTGAGAGATGTCATAGACAGGAAGTTCTACAGAAGTCTTGGTTTCAGGCATTGTTTTATCTGTACATGTGAAAATGGGTTAGTTTGTTCAGTTGGGTTGAGCTCTTGTATGTATAGCTAGTTGCCTAGAGATTTGCAGATTGGAGATAGAGAAATAGACCATTCAAATGCACATGACAGATGTATTTATAATATTCAATACTAAGATTCTTGGTCTTACTCTACTTGACACCATGTTTATTTAATAGAAACAATCTAACCTTGGTGTAGCCATTTTAACCCTGTATAAAAGCTCAAGTTCTATAGTTCAATACAAATCTAGCATTTGAATCAAACCACTTTATATATTATCTCCGGAGTGTGAATTAATTTTACTTTGATCTCATTTTAAATTACGTTTCTGCTTGAAAATTACCAACAAAGAAAACCGGGGAAGTCAAAACAAGCAGGAAGAAAAATGATTGTGATATTAATATTCTAGTTTACAAGAAGAGAGATTGAAACAGCTTGCCAAGGAAAAATGAAAGCAATTTACAGTTATTCAGATCAATTGAAAGTACATGCATACAAATCTAGACACAATGACTAAATCACTGGGGGAGACAGCTCGGTTATAAATTATAAGAAGCCCCTCAGTTTATATATATATATATATATATATATATATATATATGCGCGCGCGCGCGTGTATGCTAGTTTTGTATGTATATTAAGGTCAACCAGGATTAGGACAAACTCACAGTTGTCAAGTAGAGACCATGGGCCAAATGCAAGGACCAACTAAGAGTTGACGCTGAAGTTAATGTGAAGGTCAACGGAACAGCTTGGCTATTCTCTTAAAAAAACAATGTGGGGTTTTTTTAAATGAGCATAAGGACATATAAGAAAGGCTTGGCTTTGTACATCAGCAAGCAAAAAGGCAGCCACAGGCAGGAATGATGGCAATGTGCTGGTCTTAGTAACCAGAATGCGTAGTTTTTTGTTTTAGCTTAGATTCTTGTGAAGGAAGTATTATCATTATTTAACAATGTCAAATGCAGCCAAATTCATTTGACTCTTGAAAATTCTTCTTGTCGGTTTTTTACTGCTCGGAGCAAACATTTCTTGAATAAAGAAACAAAAACTGCAGATGCCCAATTTCATAGAAACACTGCATTTTCACTCATTTGACTGGGTTTCAGAATCTAGACCAGAAACATGCAACAGTTGTTTTCGTTTGAAAGTCATGGTTGCTTATAAGCTTCTTCTTTCTTGTGCATGCAATTGCCAGCTTCAGACTAACTTAGGAGTAGTTGCTAATTATGTTGATTAAAGAATCATTAAAACAAAAGCACAACAATTAATTTAGCCTGGTTTAGCTTTGCAGTCAAGGTCAAATAGCTGCCTTGTAGGCGAAGGCAACGCCAAACAAGGCTATCTGTTTTTTAAATGTGCATTTCAGCAAATGCATCTGAGATTCTGGTTGATTAATTGGCTGCGTTTAAGAACTTTACTTTATTGACATTGCCATCCTCCAACATGTTTGTGATTATCTTTCTTGCGTGATCAGAGGGGCTCGTTCTTACAACCTAAGCAATATGACTTGTTTGATTAGGAATCGGTGACAAACCAACAACGAAGCACATGACTTATGGCTGCAATGCCACATCCAACAATTAGGGTGGTGCTGATTGGTACGGTTGAATGGAAGGGCCAAAGAGGAGGAGAGAGGCTTTGTGTTATGAACGAATCAAGCAAATAAGCAAAAGAGAAAAAATAATTACACATGCAAGACATGATTTACATGATTAGACAATTTTTTTATGTTCAAAGTTACATTAGGTTTTGTGTTATGAACAAATTTAGCAAATAAGTAAGAGAGAAAGAACAGTTGTATATACAAGACATAATTTACATGATAAGACAATTTTTTTATGTTTACGATCACATTAAATTTTTACTATTAATTTTCTGAAATGTTTTACAAACTAAACCTATATACTGAATCTTTGTATCGTAGATTCTTCAAAAGCTTTGTTGTATTAATTTTACATTGATGCTATATGAACTGAGTCTTATCAAACTAGACCTATATACCGAATCTTTGCATCGTAGATTCTTAGAAGGCTTTCCGTATTAATTTTACATTGATGATATATGAACTGAATCTTATCAACTTTAAGCTCGACTAATTGGAGATCAATCCCTTAGGTTGTGTTTGGACAAGGAATTTCAAGGAGGAAATTCATTTCAATCAAGATATTTAAAAGTTCAAAATGCAAATTTCTTATTTGGCAAAAATTTTTGAAGAATTTGAAAATTTAGGAGGGATTTCAAAAGGGAATTTGAAATGCTCAAATTCTCTTTTAAAAATCCACCTAAAAAGGTGGTTTTTCAAAATTTCTTTCGTTCTTTCTTACTTTATTAAACATGACCTATTATTAAATATAAAGTTAAAAACAAAAAACATTTTATTTTATTTAAATTTAATATATTCTTTATTTTTATATTATTAATAATATTTATACATTTTTACAAATCTAATGATACCCATATTGTATATTTTATTTGATGTTTTTCTTTTTCTAATATATAATAATATTATTTTTCTTTTATAATTATTTTTTATTTAATTAAATTCTAGTATTCAAAAATTCTTTCTAAAATTTTTTTATCCAAACAAGTCAATTATAAATGCTAGCATTTTAAAATGATGAATTTTTAAATGTCTTCATTTTAAAATGCCTCAAAATTTTAAAATTTTCAATCCAAACGCACGCTTACGGTTCGAGTTGGCAGCTGCACTGTTGACTCTTGGTCACCCTCCCACTCTCATTTTCTCCATTGTTACTAACTAAAATTCAACCGGCAAATCCTAGTCAAAGTAACCTCTAATGGTAAGATATATAGTTGCCCTACTGCTTCGGGAATCACATCTGAATTGAGTCATGTGCGATATTATTGTGTTGCAAGATTTTTTTTTTGATAAGCAATAGTTTCATTAATGGAGAAAAGATTCCCCAAAGAGGGTTATGCTTCAAGGATACATTCAAAACAGAGACCTCTAGCAAAAAAAAGCCAAAACAAAATGGCTCCGTACACTAAATCGACTGAGTAGGAACACAACTAAAGAACAATTAAAGAAACTGACACGAAATTATAATAAAACATGGAAATCTTAGCTAATGTTACTAAACCAGTTGAACACAATTAACCTAAACCAGTTGACTGAGAAGAATTCGCCTCCGGTAACCCTTGCCTTTGCTAATGAAACTGCCATATTGTAAGCCACGTAAACTGCCATATCCTACTCCTCATACTCTCTACCATACTATGGGAATTCTCCAAAGTAAATGGCTATCCACCAAGTGACATGAGTTAACGAAGTCATTACCAATGACACACCATCATCATCATGAAAATTGATTATGTAAGATTGCAATAAAATCACCTATCCCACACCATCTTTCAATATCCACTTTGGCATTCAGAATATCTTTCCATATATTTTTCTAGCTACCGTATCGCAGCGGATAAAATTGGGATAGAGCACTCAAAATTTTGTAGCATGATAATCCTATAAGAGCAGGAAAAGAGCTCCATGGTGGAAGAGTCCTTAGCCTAGACCATCCAGAGTCCATCTGAAGTTCCTGTTACACAATCTGCAGAGGACATTTGGCATCAGGAGCCTACATGTCCTCAAGAAAAAATTGCAAACAGGAATCAACGGGCAATAAAAGCACGAAGCAACAAATAATCCATCCATTCACAGGCGATTGACCAATCAACTGTTGAACTAAAGTGTAATAACTGCAAATTAATTATTTTTGATGGATTAAACAATGTAATTTGGAGACAAATTTGTATATTGAGAATTTAACTTGAAGTTATGATGATTAAAAAGGTAAATTGAGAATGAGTATGGCAAGAAAATATTAAATTGGACTATGATAAATTATGAAAAATTTAAACTATGAGAGATTATAAATGGAGGATTTAAGATGAGGAGCATGAAGAAAAAGATTAATAATCTATTAGTTGGATTAAAAAGCTAAGAGATGATACATGGATAATTTAATTTGTGGATGAAAGATTTTGGAAGCTAAATAATATGAAAGACTTTAGGATTTAAAGTAATATTTGACAATATTAATTTATGACCATATGAGGTATGAGATATTTGTGACACAAATAAGAGATAGTAAAAAAAAAAAAAGAAATTAGATTACTTAGAATATACCCACTAAATATGAAAAGGATTAAATAAATAAACAAAATAAATAAAATAAAATAACAAGTCAGTAAAATATGAGGTAAATAAATAAAAAAACAAATGGCCAAATGAATAAAATATAGATTAAAATATAAGTGGCTTCTCGGAGAAGATTGGACAGCTACTCAAACTCTACTATCTCCATACCCTACCGACCCCCTTACAGTAGCATTTCATCATCGTGACACTCACTCTTTCATTTCTCCTCTCTCATTTTCGGTTGAAAATTGAAAGCAGTATTTCTCACGATCTTGGCCATTTCACTCTCCTTCTTGAGTCGACAGCCAAAGCCCAAGGAAGGTGAAGTTTAAGGCAAGAGAAAGGCTGGTTTTGGGGAGCCAAAATAGAGGAGATAAGGGAAGTTCAGGCTGTCATTTAGCGTTGAAGCAGAGTTGGTTTCGGTAGGGACAAATGAGAGTGTAAAGGCTAGACTTGAGGAGCAAATGGAGGGCTGATCAAATGCTGAAGAAAAGCACCGAGAAGGGGAAGCGATCAGTGACAGAATAGAAGGAAAGAAAGGGTGAACAGTGGCTGGAGCCAAGCGTGAAACAGGGGCTTCTAGGAAGGATGAAGGTTGGTATTTGAGTTGTATTTAAAGGCTGGAAATGGTGCGGTTCAGGGTGGTGTTTGAGTTGCTATAACAGGGGAGCAACAATGGTTGTTTGGGTGCTACGTTGAGGGCTCAAAGGGTGACCATTATGAAGACTAAAACATGGGAGTCAATGAGAGGACAGAGAGATGAGATAAGCCAAGGAAAGGGAGCAGGTGATGTGAAGCATTTTGACTGAACTAGGGACATTTGGTCTCGACAAACAAGGAAGGCAGAATTGGGACTGATCAGCGGTTTAAGACAACCGTGAGGAAGGTTTGGGTTATTGAGTAAAGGCTTGGTACGGGCTGCATTTGGAGCTATGTTGAGCTGCTAATTAAGAGCTATTGATGTAACAAAAAAATGGCTATAATGGGAGTAGTTCAAGACTGTTTCAAGGCTATTTTGTAGAACAGAAATAGAGGCTGATATAGGCTCTATGTGTGTGGTCTAGTGGATGCTATTTGAGGGCGGTGAAGATGGCTCAAGGTGGTTGTTTGTACGTGGGAAATAGAGGTGCTAAAGTGGTGTTCTTGGCTGGGTTTTTTTGGCTGCCATTAAGTGGCGTTCAAACATGTTTTCAATGGCCTAGGAAGATTGCAAATGAGTGAAACGAAAAAGATGAGGTCGGTTTTGAAGAGGTTCCTTAGAAGCACCAACTATAAGGCTTTAACCGAGAGATGTGGTGGCATTTTATAAAGTCCATAGCAACTCCCAAAGCAGAAGAGATTAAGTCACATTAGAGGCCCTCAGTTTGGATTCGTAAAAAGAGGTATGGATTTGATCTTAGTGTAGATTTGAATGGTGAATATAGAGTGAAATAAGAAGGTTGAAATATAATCCTTGATGTAGGTATTTGAGTGAGAAAAGAACACATAGGGAAGTAAGAAGCATGTGGCTGCCAAGGTAAAATTGCAAGGTAACGATCTTATAGGAGAATTTAAGTATAAATTTCCTTAAGGTAAATCAATAATATAACCTCTATTAATTTTATGCTTTAATGTAGGAGGAAATGATACAAGGTAAGAGATACTAAACACACTAAATCAAAGACTAAAGAAAAGGAAATCGAAAGTGATAGAAGGCTTAAGAAGAACAAAGGTGCAATAGCCAACACTTGTGGTGCACTTTAGGAAAGAGATATATATATATATAAGAACGTAGGAGATACTGAAGTCAATTTAAAACAACTGCCTTGAGTTTATAAACTGTATTTTCTTGCAAGAGGTTTTAAGAAAATATAAGCCGTTATGCTTCCAGATTTTTATGAAAATAATGGTTTTATAATTTAAGCTTAACTTAAGCAATCATTTGAAAATAACCATTTGTCAGGTAGACTTATTTTGAAAACGGTTAAATCTTACGACTTTGAATTGTTTATAAGGCTTTCAACCGAGATATTTATCTCAAGGAATTATCAACCTATGTTATTGTTTTGAAGATATTATGAGTATGTATAGTTTATATGTTTTGAAAGAAATGTATGACTTTTGTTATGAACTTTCCTAAAGCACGAAAATACTGTTTTGAATTTCGAAAATATATGGTATTGTTTTGAAACTACTGTGCGTGACCTTGATTCTGCCCGCAGTAGGTATTTGTATACGGACTATTGTGTGTGGCCTTGAATCAGTCCGCAGTAGGAACTATATGTATGGAAATGTTTTGAGACATGACTAACAATCACTGCAGTAATGTTTTGGACTACTGTGTGACCTTGATCCAGTCTACAGTAGGTAATGTTTTGGGCTACTGTATGATCCTGATCCAGTCTACAGTAGAGTTTCTATTGCTGTGACCTTGATCCAATCCACAGCGGGTCCAGTTGACACCTGATCAGTGCTCACTGTAGACCCCATCTAGACTATGGCCATATGTCAATTTGAACTGCATGATTAATTATTAGTCGCTAACATGTCTCCAGCTTAGTATATATATACTTTTCCATGTTTATCTTCGTATATGATTTCTGAATGTATGATATTTGGATTCTGAAACCGATATGAATTTGATTTGACAATCTGTATTGAAAATGAATGTGATAAGCACGTATATTTCGAATTTGTTAGCTTTAAATTGCCATATATATTTTGAAATGACAAAAACTTAAGTAAGCTTTAATGTTTTAATTCATATTGTAAATTTGCCTTATCACACATGATTTTCTCAATATATTTCAAGTGATCATATCAAACATTAAGACCATAATTTAATGATACATCCTTATTGGTCTTAATACTTTATAAATGTTTTGAATATTTTAGAAAATCACTTGATGAATTTTTGGACTATGTTTTCATTTGAGAAAGTCAAGAAAAACTCCCACAAAAGAGCCAAAATGTTTTGGGTTGGATTAGGATCAAAGACCGCATCATTTCTAACTCAAAAAGCGCAGGAAATCACCTTCTGAAAAGAAGGGATCGATCCCCTAAGGGAAGGGATTGATCCCCTTTTGGCAGTAAGTTGGACAAGCACCCTGGAACAAGTTGAAATGCTCTCGCAATAAAAAGGATCGATCCCCTATGGAAAGGGATCGATCCCTTTGCCCGAAAATAGCCTGTAACGGCTAGTTTTGTGAGATACAACGGTAATATTCAATCTTGGCTCCACCCAACGGCTAGAATACATCCAATGGACTATAAATAGAGGCTTAGAAGCTAAAGAAAGGGGGAGGAACTACTCAATCAACTCCAATACTCATTTCCTCAAATCCTCAAGCATCAACAACAAATCAAGAGCTACAAAGTCTTCATCTTCTATCACTCTCATATTCCTTGTATAGAATAGCACAAATATTGTATAGGTTTTTCCTTGTGCTTAATTTCTGTAATCACTTACCTATCTAGAGGCCTTCTTTGATTACACAATTTTAAACACATTCAATCCTTGTAAAAGGGGAGGTTTCTCTTTAGCCTTAGAAAAAGAGGGAGGTTACTCTTTAGCCTAAGAAAAAGAGGGAGGTTTCTCTTGAGCCTAGAAAAAGAGAGAGGTTTCTCTTTAGCCTAGAAAAAGAGGGACTGTAACAAATTCAAGGATAGTGAATTTGGGGAAAATCTTTGGGAGCGTCTCAAGGTAGAGGACGTAGGCAAGGTTGCCGAACCTCTATAAATCGCTTGCGTACACTTCTCTATCCCTACTCTCTTTACTTATTTGCAATTTTATTTGTGTTTATTGCTTTGAATTTATATTGCATAATTGAGTAGCCTAGAGAACTTAGAAAATATCAATATAGGCTAGAGAATTTGGAGAAACCGAAAAACAAACTTAAGGTTAGTGAAAAACCGATTCACCCCCCTCTCGGTATAGCCTATAGAGCCAACAATTGGTATCAGAGCTTGGGCTCGAGATTGATATAGACTAACCTCTATCGAGCAAAAAGATCATAAATGGCTCACTTGAATATAGGCACACCCCTAGGAGAAGAAGGACAATCATTAGTTAGACCTCCACTCTTCAATGGTGAGAATTATTCATATTGGAAAACTAGAATGATGTTATTTGTACAATCAAATGATTCTGAGGTGTGGAGGATTATAGTGAATGGTCCTAGAATTCCCATGAAGAAAGTAGATGGAAAGGATGTCCCTAAGAGTGAGGATGAGTGGGACACAAATGACATGAGAATGGCACAATTGAATGCCAAGGCTATGCACACTCTCTTTTGTGCATTAGGTCCCAATGAATATAATAGAGTCTCCCTATGTGAGAATGCCAAGCAAATTTGGGACAAACTAGCCATCACACATGAAGGGACCAATCAAGTTAGGGAAACCAAAGTAGGAATGCTCACACATGATTATGAGCTTTTTAGACTGAAAGAAAATGAGTCCATGAGTGATATGTACACTAGATTTAATGACATAATCAATGGACTTAAGGCATTAGGCAAGACCTATTCCAATGTAGAAATGGTGAAGAAAATCTTGAATAGCTTGCCACAATCATGGGAGGCAAAGGTAACCGTAATAGAAGAGTCTAAAGATCCAAATACCTTGTCTCTAGATGAACTTTTGGGCTCCCTACTTACATATGAGATGAAATTGAAAAGAAATGAAGAGCCTTCAAAGAAAGTAGGGGTAGCACTTAAGTCTTCCACTCATGAGGATGATAGTGATGAGAGTGGAAATGAGGAAGAACAGGAAATGGCAATGTTTGCCAAAAGATTCAATAGATTTATGAGAATGAAAGAGAGAGAGAGAGTAATAGGAGACATCATAGGGGAGAGTCAAGTAGAAGAGAAAAAGACCCCTTAGTGTGCTATAAATGTAATGAACCGGGTCACACTAAGTTAGATTGCCCCTTACTTAGAAGAGAAAAGGATAGGAAACCTAGGAAGAAAGCATTTGTGGCTGCATGGAGCGATAGTGATAGCTCCGATGAGGAAAATGTAGATAATGAGGTAGCCTACTCATGCTTTATGGCCATTAGTGATGATGAGGCTAGTAGTAGTTCTAGTGAAGATAATGATTATACCTTTACTGAACTACAAAATGCCTTTGATGATTTAGCAAATGAATTTCAATGTATGAATTCTAAATATAAGAAAATCATTGCTAAATTAAAAATAGAAAATGAAGCCTTGACAAGTGCTAAGATAGAATTTGAAAAGAAACTAGAAGAGGCCAACTTAGAAATAAATGAGTTAAATAAAAAGAACACAAATTTGCATAACTCATTTTCTAGGTTTTATATGGGTCAACAAAAGCTAGATCACATGTTAGAGACCCAAAGAGCTTTCTTTGACAAAGATGGGTTAGGCTATAATGAAAAACAAAAAGAAACTCATCTTAGGAATTTCTTAGTGAGCAAAAATACTATGCATGATACATCTCTCACATGCTCACTTTGCAATAGAATAGGACACTCTTCACAAGCATGCACTTATAGAAAAACCACATTTAGAGGAAGAGTAGTTAAGAAAATATGGGTGCCTAAGCATGCTGTAAATAATGATGAATTGTGCTTGAAATGGATCCCAAAAGGATCAAAAATTATTTGTACTAACTCTCATGGACCCAAGAAAATTTGTGTACCAAAGCATGTTTGAATTTGTTTGTTTTAGGAGTGTTACAGCATGAGAATACAATAGAACAATGAAGTTTATATGCTCAACACATCCTCATGGAGTTTGCTTGTGCCAATGAGAGAGAGAAAGAGCTTGAGGATCCACCCTTAGCAAGGTCACAACAATCCTTCAAGAAAGGCCTAAGGTGGATTCAACAATTCAAAGCAAAGCATTCTCAAGCAAAGGAGTTTTGTAAGCTTAAATCCTATCTCTTCAAAACTCATTGTTTGCTAAAATTATTTGTATGTTTTAAGGCACTTGATGATATGGTTTGTTGATGATCTTTGATGCTTTGTGAGTTGAATGATTGAACAAAAGGCATGATAAATGATTTTTGAATGCTTAATGAATAGTTCTTGATGCATTGAATGAAAAGCATGTTTAATGATTTTGAAATGATTTTTGGTTTTCTGCATCTTGAGCAAGTTTGATATGTCTAGATAATATATTTAGTTGCTCAAAAGAAGTCAAATATGTCATATATGCAAAATGCCATGTCATGAGCATTAATAAAGAACTTGTATATTGGAAATCATGGCATGTTGTTCATAAGATATATGCTTTAATGATATATATGCTTAAAATCTATGTGAACAAGTTTGTTTTGACATATTTATGTAATTCAATGCATTGGTTTGGTCAAAACATGCTTAAATCTCAAAATGACCCCCTTTGAGGCCAAAAATGCTTTTATTGGTGAAAATCCTACCAAAATTGCAAAATCTATTGTTAAATGGTTTTTCATTCATGTTTTTCATTCATACAAGTCCAAAATCATGTTTTACAAATGTTTAAACCTTTACTTGGACTTAAATTACTCAAAAGTTGATTTTTGGTACCTCACAAGTTGAATTTTTTGTCAAAACTACTGCAGAATCTGCAGGAAATTATGACGGATCGATCCCCCTCCTAAAGGGATCGATCCCCCCAGGCCAGAAAGGGCTTTCCTGCATGTTTTCAACCGAAATTGAGAAGAACTTTTCATTGTTTTGATACTTTCTCTCTTCTCAACTTAAAATTCATTGTTTTAACTCCTTTTTGATGAACTTTAATGTATGAAAATTCATTTTTCATTGATATCATGCCTCAAATCCATCAATTTGAATCATTTCCAACAAAATGGTATCACTTCCAACAATCAACTCACAAGTGCAAAATCATCTTTTGTTGAAAACATTCATAAATCTTGAAATAATCTTGAAATATACTTTCGATGAATGCTTAAACATAATTTTGAGATTTATTTAATTGATTTGTGGATATGTTTGAGAATTTGATGAACTCATGCATAATGAATATTCTTCATCTCCTTGTTCATCTTAGTCAAGCATGCTTATAGGATCATGTTTCTTAATTTGACTCAACTACTCCACACTAGGTCTCATCATAATTGTACATCTAGTGGAAGAATAATTAAAATTTGACTGTAAGGATTGATTTCAAATATAAATTCAACAATTGGTATAAGGTCATAATATTGATTCACTTAGGTGAAGCCATTTTAGTTAAAATACCATATACCCTCTAGAACATTAAATGATGATAACAACTAGGGATATGGCTATTAATTGATTAAAATGGTCATATTGGATTTTTCCTTGCTCATAATTGGTTAAGAACTTAAATTGAATATGAGCATAGGATTATTGTGCTTGAAACCATGGAAGAAAATGTGTTTGCTTGAATATCTTGATTTTTGAATCTTCCATGTGGTATAAATTTGTGAATATGAATATGAATTAATACTTTATGATAGTGTGCTAATGATTGATTGATCCATATGCATATTTGATGATGTGTGTAATTGTGTTCTTGCATTTTTAGAATGATTATTTTCTTGACATGAACACACTACACATAGATATTGGATTCATGCAAAATGCCTAAGTCAACCATTAGTAACAATTGATATTTAGATTGAAATAACACTTAGTATCATTGGCAACCATATTTTCACTAATTGGTAAGCCAAATCTAAATTGCCAATTGATATGAGCTTTAAATTGACAATTCTTCGCATGCTTTTTAGTTTGAAATGACAAATAGAGAAGAACTCATTTAAGATATTTTTGCATGAAAACTCTTGTGTGCTAGAACTTGTAGTTAATTGCTATATGTCTTGATACTATGCACACTCTTGCTTGAACATGGTTTATGAGCTCATGCATATGATATGTCATCTAATTTTAGCTCATAATCATGATGTATTACCATGCACCTTAGTTGGACCTTAGAGAACAATTGATATACTTAGGTGCTTGCTTAACTTCTTACCAATTGAAACCTTCTTGTAAAATTACTTATCAACAATTGGTATCAAAATTATTTATAAACAATTGGTATAGGATCATAAGTCATATTCATTGCATAAATATCTCATACTCTTTGAGAATATTGACTTATTTATTTGTGCTATAAGTCCCATGTACTAACATGTTTCTTGTTGGATGGAGCATTTTTATTTGTTCTCACATTGCCATGATTTTAGGGGGAGCATATTTTTTATTATTTTTCCTTCTTTTTGCTATGACAAAAAGGGGGAGAGATAGATAAAGGGAGAGATATTAAGGGGGAGAGATAATGAGGGAAAATTCATTTATAGATAAAGGGAGAGATATTAAGGGGGAGAGATAATGAGGGAAAATTCATTTTCAAAACCCATGTTTATATTAAGGGGGAGCTTTATAAAATCCTGCTTTATTTGAGTGGAAGTATTTTATTAAGGAATTTTCAAAGCAAATTTACATTAAGTTTTGTCATATCAAAAAGGGGGAGATTGTTAGCTTTAAATTGCCATATATATTTTGAAATGACAAAAACTTAAGTAAGCTTTAATGTTTTAATTCATATTGTAAATTTGCCTTATCACACATGATTTTCTAAATATATTTCAAGTGATCATATCAAACATTAAGACCATAATTTAATGATACATCCTTATTGGTCTTAATACTTTATAAATGTTTTGAATATTTTAGAAAATCCCTTGATGAATTTTTGGACTATGTTTTCATTTGAGAAAGTCAAGAAAAACTCCCACAAAAGAGCCAAAATGTTTTGGGTTGGATTAGGATCAAAGACCGCATCATTTCTAACTCAAAAAGTGCAGGAAATCACCTTTTGAAAAGAAGGGATCGATCCCCTAAGGGAAGGGATCGATCCCCTTTTGGCAGTAAGTTGGACAAGCACCCTAGAACAAGTTGAAATGCTCTCGCAATAAAAAGGATCGATCCCCTATGGAAAGGGATCGATCCCTTTGCCCGAAAATAGCCTGTAACGACTAGTTTTGTGAGATACAACGGTAATATTCAATCTTGGCTCCACCCAACGGCTAGAATACATCCAAGGGACTATAAATAGAGGCTTAGAAGCTAAAGAAAGGGGGAGGAACTACTCAATCAACTCCAATACTCATTTTCCTCAAATCCTCAAGCATCAACAACAAATCAAGAGCTACAAAGTCTTCATCTTCTATCACTCTCATATTCCTTGTATAGAATAGCACAAATATTGTATAGGTTTTTCTTGTGCTTAATTTCTGTAATCACTTGCCTATCTAGAGGCCTTCTTTGATTACACAATTGTAAACACATTCAATCCTTGTAAAAGGGGAGGTTTCTCTTTAGCCTTAGAAAAAGAGGGAGGTTACTCTTTAGCCTAAGAAAAAGAGGGAGGTTTCTCTTGAGCCTAGAAAAAGAGAGAGGTTTCTCTTTAGCCTAGAAAAAGAGGGAGTGTAACAAATTCAAGGATAGTGAATTTGGGGAAAATCCTTGGGAGCGTCTCAACGTAGAGGACGTAGGCAAGGTTGCCGAACCTCTATAAATCGCTTGCGTACACTTCTCTATCCCTACTCTCTTTACTTATTTGCAATTTTATTTGTGTTTATTGCTTTGAATTTATATTGCATAATTGAGTAGCCTAGAGAACTTAGAAAATATCAATATAGGCTAGAGAATTTAGAGAAACCGAAAAACGAACTTAAGGTTAGTGAAAAACCGATTCACCGCCCCTCTCGGTATAGCCTATAGAGCCAACAGAATTATGTCTAGAATTTGGTTACTTATTTTCCATTTAAATGAAATGTTTTCCGATGCATTACATATGCATGATTTGATTTCTGAATAGTATGAAATATGGTATTTGAGCTTTAATATATATTTTCGAAACTTGCATATTGAAATTCGGTATCTGTTTCTTATATATATTTCTTATTGGGCTTTCCAAAAAGCTCACCCCCTTCTCCACCTTCCAGATTAATTGCAGTAGGTGCTTTGTATGCGGGTTTTAAGCAAGTGCTTTGAGGCTTTTGTACCACGCTTGAAGGTATGTGATGTACAGTATTCCCTTTTATATTCAGACTTATAATTTCAGTGCTTTTATAGTATGGAGATGTAATTAAAGGAAGTATAGAATATAGTTATGGTTTAGAACAATGCATGCAACTTGGATAGAGATATATATTTAGTCAAGTAGAATGATTCGAAATTATAAATGCATGCTTAGTGAGAGAATTTGACTGGGACCTAAGATAACTAAAAGACATTGACTAAGCTAATATAATATTAGCTTAAGAATTGATTAGTGATAATACGTATAGCCCAACCAAGTAAGTGAAAAAGGAAAAATTTGATTCGCATTTTCGGTATAAAGGGTCGTTACATAAAGAGAGACCAAGCTGATCAAGGCAACCAAAAGTATTCAACACCCATGCCAATTATGAACAGCAACAGTCCACCGCTCCACAACACTCTAAGGGACAAGAATAATACCCACCAGGAGGAAATCATGCACAGCACCAATCAAAAGACTCGACATACAAAACAAACCAAACCGTCGAGCACCTTTCGTGCTACTTAGCTTCTGGTGGAACCAGTGAAACTTCCCCAGCTTGATACCACAAATTGAAACACAAGCAATAGAACTAAGAAGCAAGAGATTCATAAGCCCAATGTGGAGGCAGAACACTCAAATATCAACACCAAAACATTCAGTTGATGCCAAAAGGAAACCTGTTGACAAGTTACAACAAAGACCACAAACTTGCAAATGCCGCAGAAAACAAACCACAAACAAGATGATCCAACTTAGAGTGCGCATTACTAATAGAAGAGAGTTGGAACTAGTTCGACACCAACATAAAAAGAGAGAATTGGGACTTTAGTCCTTATCTTCTAGCCCTATAAGGCTCTCAATAATACATTCATCACTGAGGTTAGTTTGAAAGCCCATTAGTTTACCAACTTCCCAGGTTTCACGAGCCTCCTTCTCAAGAATTTTCCTTCTGTTGATGAAATCTCCATCAGAGAGAGATTTATTTGTTGCCTTTGCTGTAGTTACATCTCCTTTTCTTGATAACTTCTTTTTTTGTGTCTTAAGCTTTTTCTTACCTTTTTTGGAGGATTTGAGTAACAACGTTTCTTCCACTTCATCCAAAAATTTAAATTTTTTAATACCTATAATAGAAAGTTTCCTGATGTTGGGCTTTGGAACTTTGTTTTTGGCTGGGATAATAGTTGTAGTGTCATTTTCTATTTCATCCTCAGCATCATTGAAACTCTCGTTGTCTTTTCCAGCGTGAGTGGCAGGAAGACAAGGAGTATGAACTCCATTGACTTTGTTTTGAAAATTCAAATTAGTTTCTATATTTGATGATTCATGTGGCTTTTGAGCTGAAGTTGGAAGAACCAAGCCCTTTGTTTCATGAATAGGGGAATTGGAAGGTGGCACTGTGTCAGGTACCGCATCTTCACTTTCTCGGTCCAAGGTGTCAAAAGGAGGAGATTCAATCCCTAGCTTAGGAGTCTGGCTAGCAGATGTGGATAAGGACAAAATCATGCATGCAACACCACTAAAGTTGTCAGGAGGCCTACTAACCTTTGGTGAGTTGTCCATTTTTGGTGGAGTTGCCTTGATATCTTCGACTTCATCATCTCCGAGTTCATCCATGGAGATTGAGGAGTGGTAGCAGACATGTTCGATTTATTAGCTTTGCAACAAATATGAAATAGGGAGACCACGTCCGAGCCAATCTCATTGACTCTAACTTTGAAAATTTTGTTCCCACATTCCAGGTTAATCACCTCGTCGATTCTATCTAGCTGGTCTGTCATTAAAAGAAACGCTCCCCTACTGAAGTCGTTGAAGTTGAGGGTACTTCCATCCATGGATAATAAGTCTCCCCAAATACCGGCTATGTTTCGAAAGGTATTGTAGTTCCATGCATGCAGTGGAACACCGTACACAGTGACCCAAGTGGTTCGAAATTTGTATTCCATGTTTTCTGACTAGTGGAAGATCTCTACAAACCATTCTTTCAACCATGACTGTCCAAGCTCCTTCATGGAATTCATGGTTTCTTCTTTTTCAAACGAGATGAGAAATTGTCTGCCTGAGATTTTTTTGACAGAGATGTCAAAAACATCTTGTATTTTGAAGTTCTCCATGAGTGTATTTGGCTCATAGGCAACCCCAATCACACACCTCTCCAGATTACGCAACTGATCATCATCTATCATTCCTTTACATGATTTTGTCTGTGATTGCTTCCTATCCTCTTGGAAAACCTGATCTACCGATGTTCCCACCTCATTCATAAGAGCTTGCTTGAAGGTTTTCTTTTGAAAATCACCTGGAACCTTACTCTGGGGCATCCACTTTTGCTGATCAGTATGATGTGCAGCGTTGTTCATATCCACTCTTCACCAAAAGGTTGATCTTGGGTTGAATTTGGCTAAGTTTACCCCTATCCTATAATCCATAAACCAGGCACCATTGAGCTTTTCTACTACATTCTTGGCTTCCTTGAGAGTTGAGAATCTAACAAATCCAAATTTCTTACCCGAACGACTCCTTTTTTGAGGAATGAAGACATCAGAGACCTTTCTGTGATGTTGGAAGATTTGCTTGAGCCATCTCCAATGGATATGGGGGGATATGTTGTTGACAAAAACAGAGTAAACTTGGGAGGGAGGATGGGAGAAAGGGGTGGCCATTTCAGTGATGTTCCATTGATTGTGTTGCAAGATAATGTAAAATAGAGACCAAGCAAGACAGCTGACAGAAACAGCAAAGTATGTGCACGGTACATCAATGTCCATCTTGAATGTTCAATCTCCCCATTTTTACCATGTGCGTGTTAACCAGTACTATTTCTTTGTTCACTAACAACAATTTTGGCAATGTTGGCACTAAATCTTAGCTTGACGGGAAGGATTACGAAGTAGAAATTTGCAAGATATCAGTAGCCGTCACTGTGGTTCACTTGCTAAGCTGTAAAATTTTGATCGCCTTTTCAGTTCATAAATAGATCCATTGTTATGGACTATATCATTTTAATCTCTATTCTTTGTTTTTCAATTTCATCAAACGTCCTTAGAGAATGAAAAAACAGTATGAAATCGCATTGTAACATGTTTGCATATAAGAATGGAGCAGAAATCGATCGAACATGATAAATAAATAAGAATAAAAGTATAATTACATACATGATAAATTTTATACGATTCAATAATTTGCTTAACTTAAAATCATTAAGTTTCATTGAACTTACATACTGAACCTTTGCACTGTAAATTACCGACTTTGAGTAAGTGACATATGAACTGAACTCTATCAGACTCCACAGTTTTCGTCAATTCATTGTTGTTTGTAGCCAACAAATTAACGTTATGTTTGCCTGTACTGCATCCAAGTGCTTGATAGCTGGGTAGAAGAAGCAGAAACAAGAAGCCAAAAAAGAATACTCGATGGTTACTCAAAAACAAAAAGCAGCCTTGGTATCATTTCGCTGTGAAGGTTTATGGTCTTAGTCTCATTTTCTCTCTTGGGTCTTGGCTTGGCAATGGAGGGTAGATATGAGTTTGTGCGGTTTCTGTTGATGACTTCCGTTATTGTTAGATATTGGATAGATTCAGAAGTAAAATTATCAAAGTATTTTAGGGCAAGTTGTAGACTTGTCTATGGTCGCTGAGATATGGGGAAATCCGAACTCTCTGATTTGCTGAGGTATCTATGGCGACCAACATCTCTGTTCTCTGATAAGTGCTGAAGGGAAAGTCTTGTTGAATTACAGAGCCTCGAAACTGAGAATGTAACGCATGATTCCAGAGATTGTTCCGTATCCACTTAAACTGGCATTCTCAGAGCTTCTTCAATGGCCAACCATAGGTGAAAGTTAACCTTAAGAATCACTGTTGACTCATTTGCCACCGCATGGAAGCTATGGAAAGCAAGGAACCCTTATTGTGTTTGAACATGTGGCCAAAAGCATCGACCAAACTATGCATGAAGCCAGCTTAATTATAATATGAGAACAAACTCATCTAAGCAAAATCTTAAAAATGATAAAGTAAGACTAATGCGGATGGTTTTCTATGTTTAATGCTCAATCATGCTTGTGGATGAAATCTTGCTCATGACTCCATTGATAAGGGGTAGACTTGAATTTGATCATGAGCTAGACCGGTTGGATCTAGGATATATAATAATAACTTGTATACAAGTTCAAATCCGGTCTCACTTGCAAATTCAAGCATGACCTTTACTCTAGGCTCATTTTTATTTTATAATGCAAGCTTGATCTCGGCCCGGCCTGAATATTATTTTATTGATTTTTTGATATTTTAATATTTTGTATATTTGTCTTTTATTCTTTTAGTCATTTTGAAATTTAATTTGATTGTCAAATTTTTATGTCAATTTCAATATTAAATATATATAATCATATTTATTAATTAATAATATTTTATATACATATAATTCAATATACTTAGTAAATCTATTTAAAAAACTGTTAGTTTAATTATATTTAGGCTAGGCCTTGGCTTTGAAGGGTCAAGCTCAGGTTTGGCCCTATTTTTTATTGGATCTAAAATTTTTACCCAAGTCTGTTAATTGCATATAATATTTTTGCCCAAATCCAATTAAATATTGAGCGAGTTTTCAAATTTCGATAGGTAACCGGATCTTTGAGCAGGTTTAATATGAAGAAATGACTATGATTTTCATATTAATCTTGGCTATGGCAACAATTCCTGAACCTTTGGCCATAAGCAAAAACGTAAGAAAACAAGCATCCTGTTATCATCAAGAAGAAAACAACAGCAATCTTAAGCGATGACACTACATTAGAACAATATAAAAATATATATATGAAAGTGGCGCAAATTAAATTCAGTAAAATTTATATGAATTTTATAAAAATTAAAAAATGTTTTGTATTGGATATATCCATACTAATTTTTATACAAAAATTTTGTATTTTGCATAACACGAATATGATTTAACATAACACAAACACGAATTATGTATACAAATTATTAGATCATCAACCATCATGAACCATCCCGTTAACATTGCTAATTTGCTATAAATCTTTTGTAAACTGACATCACAAATCGCATCCCACATTCTATTTCAATAAAAATAGATCAAAATTTTCAAAATCTAAACTATTTACTATACCAATTTAACACAATTAAAGAATTCGAATCTACAATCAATCTAACACCTCTGTGCCTCTCGGGATTCAAAATCTCCAACACAATTTTAATAATTAAATTAGCATTCAGAATATTCGAATTCCGTATCCCCAAATGATCACAGAATAAAGTCAAGACATTAGAAAATAGAAATTTTAATCAATCGATATTATACGCAATCAGATTACCCTAATTTAGTTCAAATAAATATTGATTTTTTTTGCATACGTTAGTAATGAACTAATGATATGTTAGTCTTAACTGTAGGTTTTGACTAAAAATTTTAATAGAAATATTTTAAGTAAATTAACCATAACGAATTATTTAATAGTATTTTCTTTTCAGTAAAAAACAATATCCCTAACACAAAGCTTATGGTGCATGTATCATTAATAATGTAAGAAACTATTGACCAATTTTGTTTATACAAATTAATTCTGACAATATGACTGAACTATTTGAAAGTTTTTAATAATTCCAATTTAATAATATAAAAGGAATCTACTTAGCTCAAAATTAATTATTTGATTATAAACAATATCTTTTTATCTTTAATATATTAATTTTTATTTATATATGCATGCCGGCAAGCATATTTGCAAACTACTACCACTACTACTTATTTATTTATTTTTGCAACTTTAAAATTTTTATCAACTAAAAATGATGAAAAAGATTCTTGCATTATTAGTTTTCTTATGTAGTTCTTATCTTTTTGGAAATTGAAATATATATTGATATATAAAAAATTACAACCAGCTACAAAATCAAAAGAAGGATTAACTCCTTAGCAAAGTAGTCAGCAAAGCAGTTTGTTTCTCTAAAGACATGATCAAATGAGATTGGACCTAAGCATGAAAATAAGTTATATAGTTTGTTGATGAGATTATGATACTTCCATGGACTTTGACAGATTCTAATCAACCATGCTATCACAATCTTAGAGTCACTTTCGATAATAAGTTGAAAAAAGAATTCAACATCGCTTTAACAATGATTGATAGCGCTTTAAGCACCGCCAAAAGTTCAGCTAAACTCGAATCGACCACCCCAATATTCTTCAAGAATATGAGACGGACAACAGCATTATCATTCTGAGAACACCCGCAATTTCAGTTGGTCCTGGTTTAGGGTATTTTATGTTAAGGTCAGTTTGCGTTTAGGGTATAAAGGTACATCTTTTGAGTCCATACTTGCTTTAATTAGCTTGAAGCAGTGTAATAATACAAAATTTAATGATTGGATTCTTCAGTTTTAGAGTTTTGTCAAATAGAAATTGAAAATTTTGTTCGAAAAAGAAATAAAAATATTAAGGTAAAATGATCGGACAAGGTTAAGCTAAAGTTACTAAGGTTAATTAAGAGCGATTATTCATTTGTCCTAATTACTAGCTATGTCAGATATTTGTTATGCAAAATATATAGTTTTTATACATTTTTGGTTGAATGTCTCAATCAATTCAACAGAACAGAAACTTAAAATGTGTTATATATTGCAAGAATTCATATGTACCTATTTTTTTTTTTGGTACAGATATGTACTTACTTAATTATAATTAAAAACATTCTTTTTTGATTAATTATATAATGTTACTATAAATATAATACTTATATCAAATTCCAAGTTGATTTTGAATCGGATCAAAAATTAATAAAATTAAGTTGGATTTAAATGATTGATTTTTCATTTTTCAATGATATATAGTGTTAGCTATAGTGGAATGTTGTTCAATCCGGCTATAAATATAGTTTGATCTGATGAAGTATAGATCAAACACATAGCCAAATTAAAGACTATTTGATTTGAACATGGAATTAATGAGTGTTAACGCGAGTGAAGGTAAGGGAAAGAAGAGCTCATGGGATTTGTGGATTGAAGAAGCACTTCGCAAGCTTGAGTCTCGCAGAGGGTTTATGCCTCTAAGGCCCATGCGTTTACCTAGTCTAGGAGAAGAAGAGGCAGCTGCTGCAGCTCAAACAAAAAGCCATGTCGATGATGATGAATTTGAGACATACGAGGGAATTCAGCCTTGGGATCGACTCTCTGTGCAAATTTCACTTTCGCAAACTTTCTTCCAACGATTGCTTGATGGTATACCTTTCATGCTTTATATCTATGTATGGATTATCAAACAACTTTTATAAATCTGACTTCTCGTATCAAAATATGTATTTGAATTCGAAATGTCTAAGTTAAGAGTCGAAAATTCTATTGGTTGTTCTGTTTAATTCCCTTAAAAATGTAATTATATATAGTTGTTACATGTGCAGGCCGTGAATTTTTCAGAAAAAATGAACTAGAGGATGCTAAAGTCAGTCCAAACCTGCAACAGCCATCCAAGAAGTTAATTCTATTTGCTGGCAATGATTTCTTGGGTTTGAGTAGGCATCCGGCAGTTGCAAAAGCTACGGCCAAGGTATTTATATTCCTGATGAGCATTGATATTAAAAAAAAGAAGTAATTAACAAAAAATTAATCTGTTGCTTTATTCTTATTTATTCATATGGATATGATGAATGATTTTCGACTTGAAATTAATATGTTCATCTGCTGCAGGCAGCAGCGGAACATGGAACAGGTCCCAGGGGATCACCACTGATCTGTGGATATACCAATTACCACATGGCACTTGAATCTAGCTTGGCAAAATTAAAGAGGAAAGAGGTATATATTACACATACTTTGGCTATATAAGCAAACTCAACCCCCACCCTTGGATTATCGAAAACTATAATAAAAATACGATTCTAATACTCGAGCGTTCGGTTTATTAATTACTAGTTAGTAATCTCTTACTCGAAGAGCAGAATTTCGGAATCTCTTTTTCATCAAATAAAAAAATTATAACAAAAATAATTAAAACTAAAATGGGAATATTGTGAGGGTAAAAACTCGATAAAACAGAACTATATAATTCCTACTATGAGGTTCCCATTTAACCATAAGAAAATAATTAAAACTACAATATATCTTTTAAGTAAAGAGATGCATGCATAGTGCACCTATAATTTTGTCAAATATATATATGGTTACAAAATTAATATTTTTGGATGTTGGCTTCAAGATGATATTTGCTTATCAATTGATCTAATCAATGTATTATATTAATTAAATTAATCTTCCTTTAGTTGTTAACATTTAATTTTTTATTTGTTTCAGATAGTGTGTGTGTGTGTGTATATATATATATATATATATATATATGCTTTAATTAGTTATTACTTCGTCATTATACTTTTCTTTCTACTTGTATTGTAAAGTCAATGCTTTAAAGGGAAAAGAAAAAATTAATATGAACCAAAAAAAAAGTAAAACAAAAAATCGTATTATACTAGTAAAGGAAGGCATGTCTAGTTCTTTAATTAATATAAAAGGAATCCCAAACAATAAATAAATAAATGAAACATGAATCTAATTTGTGAAAACAAATTTATTTATTTAGGAAAAAGCAATTATTCTTTATAGATAACAAATAATAACTTGATGATATGACAATTTAAAAGCTTAGCTTTCGAGTGTGCATTTTGCCTTTACATTAAGGCTTCATTCGGATTTCATCGTAAAAATTTTAATAGTACCAACTGTTAAGCGTTAAGCTTTGTGATCGAATCTTTAAGAATTTGATAAGGACCAATCATAAAACGTAAAAATTACGATTAGAGGAATTTTGCCTTTCATACTAGCTTTGCTACACTACATAACTTTTTACAAAGAAAAAGAAACAAAACATGGGTTTTCATTTCAATGGGCTTTCATGGATGACTAATTGTACATATATTCCTTCTTGAATCATTGCTTTAATTATTTGATTGTTAAAATGAAATTCGAGTAGAGTTTATAACTTCGGTCGAGGCATTTGGTATGGACCATACCAGGCCTGTCTTCTTTGCCCTTCAGGGTTTGCAGCCAACATGGCCGCGATGGTAGCAATCGGAAGCCTTGCCCCGCTGTTGTCTTCCGGAAAGAGGCCAACAGATGAAGAAAAGATTGCCATATTCTCCGATGCACTCAACCATGGATCGATTGTCGACGGTCTTAAACTCGCTGAACGACATGGAGGAGTTGAATTTTTTGTGTATAAACACTGTGACATGTCTCACCTCGATGCACTCTTGTACGTTCATTTCTTTACATTACTAACATTTCCATACTCTAATTTCTTCGTGTTTTTAGGGTTTAACAAGATTTATTTTTGGTCTTCGTAAACTTTCACAGAACAAACTGCAAAATGAAGAAAAAAGTGGTGGTAACAGATAGGTATGCTATGTTAAGTTACCTATTTGAATTAATTAATATAATATTGACAATGGTGGACCAAGATTTTATCAACTCTGCTTGCTTTTAACAGCTTGTTCAGCATGGATGGAGACTTTGCACCCATGGTTGAGCTGGCTCAGCTTCGTAAGAAGCATGAATTTTTGTTTGTCATCGATGATGTAAACACTAACAAGAACTTGTTGCGTTGACTCAAGGATCAACGATACAAATCATGCTAAAATCTTTTCACTTTTCAGGCTCATGGAACGTTTGTTTGGGGCAAAAATGGCGGGGGAGTAGCTGAGGAATTCAACTGCGAATGCGATGTTGACATATGCGTCGGCACTCTGAGTAAAGCAGCAGCTTCTCTCGGAGGGTTCATAGCATGCAGGTAACTTCAACTCATATGTCTGAGTACACCAATGGAGAAATTTAAGCGTGATTTAAAGTTTCTGGCATGAAATTCAAAGTTACATGAATTTCTGATCTCTGAATGTTGCATGAACAGCGCAAACTGGAAGCAGATCTTTCAATCAAGGGGTCGCTCTTTCATATTTTCAACAATTGCAACGGTTCCCTTAACTGCTGCCTCATATGGTAAAGTTCAAAACTCTTTTCTGATCTAATTCTTCTGTTGCTGACTAAGTTGAGTGCACGAATGAATCAGCCTCGGTGGTGGTGGCGAGAAAAGAACCATGGCGGAGAATGAAAGTTCGGAAACGGATGCAAGAGTTCCAGGCTTTAACAGGAATCCCTGTCACAAGTCAGATAGTATCCGTCATGATTGGATGCACAGAGAAGACCTTCATATCAAGCCGGTTTGTTCTCTCTTCGGTCACCCTCTAATCAATCTCTCTCTTTCAAACATGTTCATCGATACGATGTACAATTTCTAACACTGTCAATTGCCATTGATTATTAGAGTATTGCTAGAATCTGGTTTCTTTGTCGTACCAGTCGGCCCTCCAGCAGTTCCTCCGAACACCGCAAGGTTTTCCTTCCCTTACCTTAATATTACATCACTTCTTATAAGAAAAAGAAACTAATAATCGACACAGAATTGGGTTCGGGTCAAAATTAAATACATATTCTTGTCCTTATGCTTTCAATAATCTTCCTTGTTTCAGGTTACGGATAACTTTAACTGCAGCACACACTACAGAAGATATAAAAAGGCTTGTAGCAATATTATCCGGCTTCGTGAAGTTTGAAGTTCCCAGCAGCAATTTACATGCCAAGCTTTAGAGTATGCATGACATGTATTGTATTATTGTTTATTACAAAACAATGGTGTGTGAATAATTTCTGTATCTTTTTCTATTTGGTTGGGAATGACTTGACTTAAATGCAAGTATTTGAGTTTCTCAAATACATTTGTTTTCTGTATTTTTCCATCATTGTACATATAATAATCACTATTGTATATTATAAAAGTTTCAAGGTTTTAAAATATGAACATCTATTTCCCTGATTACTCCTGACTATTCTATTCTAGATGCTTGCTAATAGACTTAGCTAAAATTAGGGGCAAAAATATTGGACGTGAGATCTGTTAGGCCCAGTACTCCAGTTGGGCCCAGACACAAGAGATCCACTCCAGTTACACACGACCACTGACCCAAAACCAAAAACATATGGCAACCCAAGGCCACAAGGCTTAACAGCCCATGCCATTCCTTTCACTTGACATTCTATTTGACTGACAGTAGTTTGACCATTTTAACCGATTGAACCTTCTGCTTGTATAATGCCTAATAATTGAATGCATTGAGCTCCATGGAATAAGACGCCATCCACAGACCATAGTATATGGGTAAATAGGCCAGGAACCTTGGAAAGAGAAGTTAGCAATCTCATTATCCAAAATCTTGAGAAAACTTTTCTCGTGAAAAAACTTCCATCTTTCTTTTCATTACGCTTTCTTTCCTTTTTGATTGTACTTAAACACACATTAATTTGAACATTAAAGTGCGTCCCAAAAAGTAAATTCTAACAACCATTGACTTTGTCTTCTTCTTGCAATTTCTATAAACTTATCCGGACCAAGAACAACCTTAGCTTTATCTCAAATTACCTCAGCGAGATCGATATTAAATATATCAAATAATTTTTGAAGATCTTTAATTAGTTGAATGCATGTCTTAAAATCTGCTAAATATTGCATAATTCATATGGGCATATTTAAGTGCAACTTATAATCTGTTTTATATTGCAAGATCCATGTGCCCTTATTCAATCATATACAAAATCATTAATTTTTTATTAATTAAAATCTCACTATTTATATTTCATCGAAAAATATAATTTTCTTTTGAAATAACAAAGATACAGACACCATACAAAAAAAAATGAACCCTAGAAGAAATCTCTAACAAAGACCCCATAATATATATATATAATATATATATATATATATATATATAGTGGATCCTATGAAATTATCCAACTTGATTTTTGGAACCACGTGCAAAATTTAAAAAAAAATTGCTATATGTATTTTTGGTATGGAGTTGCAGTATAAATATGGGCGGAATTGATGAAATAGAAACCACGTATAGCAACTAAAGCTTCTTTTTAGAAACAAATAGCCAATTAAATTAAGGATGTCTTGTTTCGAAATGGAATTAATGGGGAACAAGAAGAGCTCATGGGATCTGTTGATTGAAGAAGCACTTCCCAAGCTTGAGTCTCGCGAAATGTTTACACCTCTAAGGCCAATGAATCTGTCCATTCTAGGGCAACAAGAAAGAGTTCAGACGAAGTTCGATGAAGATCAATGCGAGACATTCCAGGGAATTCAGCCTTGGGATCGACTATCCGTTCACTTTCGCAACCTTTCTTCCAGCGATTGATGGATGGTACATACCTTTTTCTTTCACTAACTTACTTGCATATGTTAAGCACGAATCTAATAAATAAAAAACATCACACTTACATGAGATAAGATTTATGTTATAAGTGCGTGTGACATATATACATATGTATGCGTGTATTAGTGAGATTATACAATTAGATAATATGATTGTTGTATATTTATGTGGCACAG
Organism: Heritiera littoralis; assembly: GCA_031772115.1. Taxonomy (NCBI): domain Eukaryota; kingdom Viridiplantae; phylum Streptophyta; class Magnoliopsida; order Malvales; family Malvaceae; genus Heritiera; species Heritiera littoralis. Next base: position 4,115,386 of record JAPDPK010000045.1, on the reverse strand, counting down.
GAGGTGAACTTATCAGCAAAAATGAAAGAGATGATCATATGATAAAATCAGATCAAACCAGGAGCAGCAATTCAAGAAGCTGATTCTATTTGCAGGCAATGATTTCCTGGGTTTGAGTTGGCATCCCACAATTGCAAAAGCTAGAGCCAAGGTATACATTAATTCTTTATGAATATTGATTGTTCTTATTCTCAATGATTTTCGACTTAAAATATCGTATATTTTAAGTCAAAAATCATTATGAATAAGAACAATGATCTTGCTGTGCAAGATTATTGTGCCAAGTGACTAATCTCGATAGTTTTTGGGCCTATTAGGCCTGTTTCACTTAATTTGAACTTTTTCCATATTAATATAAATGTCAAGCTTTTAGACAAATAAACACGAGAAATTCTATAGTAAGATCACAAATTTTGACCTTATTATAAGGTTAACGTAAAAAACATATGATTAAACGTAAATTTAAAGTCATTAGGTATAAAAACTGTTAGACGTACCGTAAATACTTGATAATTAACTTAAAATGAATGTAAACAACACATGATTTAGTATAAATCTAAAGTTATTAGATGTAAAATATGTTAGAAGTATGTCAACACATGATAATTAACATAAACATACATTATAACAAAATTATCATGTGTTTAAATCTATTGACACTAATATTTATATTGATAATCACATTTTTACGGTACGTCTAACATTTTTTATGCCTAATGACTTTAAATTTACGCTTAATCATATATTTTTTACGTTGACCATATAATAAGGTCAAAATTTGTGACTTTACTATAGAATTTCTCAAATAAACACTTATTCCTTACTTTTATATATCTTATATTAATTAGTATCTAAGATGGGCCAAGACAAAGACTAAAAAGGTAGTAAATTAATCAATAATGATGTGATCCATTCATAAAATGTTGAATGATTAAAATCCTAGCGTGACAAAAAGTTGTTTGCTCTTACTTTTGTTAATGTTGTTTTGGTTCATATCAAGATTTTATGTATAAGACGATGGAACATAATTCACATTGAAAGTTTTGCCGAATGAAACCTTAATTTTAACTAATAAAATCAATCTTTTGCAATCCTACATATAAAAAATAATAAGCCAAAAGAAATAAAACTAATGCATGAAAATTCTCATTTTGAGAAGTTTCTCAATAAAATTAACTCATTCATATACCAAAATCATTAATGTTACATTATTAAATAGTAATAAATTTATTGACAAATAAAGTAGATTATTATTATTATTATTATTATTTTGCAGAAAAAGAAATAAGGTTTAAGCCGAATTAGAAATTGTCAGTGTTTGTAAAGCCGCCTTTTGCGGCTGCACTTTTCAGGGGATTTTGTCCGAAGCCTAACTAAGATATCAGTATACGTAACCGAAAAAACAATAAACCAAAGATCATCATCTAAAAAAACAAATAAACCAAAGATATCAGTAAAAGGCAAACATCGCTTGTTCCAAAGGTCTTGATTGCTGCCGGCTGCTGCTTCCGTACTTTCTGTTATCTCTCAAAAGCGCATACCTTTTTAGCTGTGAAAAATGGAGGCGAGCAGCTTGTGGGACAAATGGGTTGAAGAAGCGCTTTCAAAGCTTGAATCTTTGAAGCTGCTTCGATCTTTAAGACCCCTTTATCTTTCCAGCGAACAACAGGAAGTTAAAAATGTTGGAATTTCCAATGAAGAAGAATACGAGGTGTTCGATGAAATGCAGCCATGGGATCGTTCCTCTGTCCAAGTTTCTATTTCTGAATCCACTTACCAGAAATGGCTTCTCGAGATTCCCAGTTCTGGTAGCTTTTTTTCTTTTGATTTTTGGTTTCAAATGATTTTTTTTTTAATTTTGCTTATATTGTTGTGAAAATGGTGAATAATTACTGAACAGATACAGATGCCGGCAACCCCTTTCTTTCTTCTTCTTTGATTTTGAAGTGACTGAACTTTGCTTTGAAAAAGATAAACTTTTGAGTTTTGTTTATTGAATTTTGCTCATTGGCTGATAGGAGAGGAGATTGTCCCTAAAGAAGGAGTAGCGGATGATAATTTTGGCACCTGCCAACAGCAATTCAAGCGGCTAATTTTGTTCTCTGGAAATGATTATTTGGGCTTGAGTTCACATCCAGCAGTTCGAAAAGCGGCTGCTGAGGTTAGCTTCATGATTGACTTACGATAATCTGACTTAATTTTCTTCCATATTTTTTGAATAAATATTTTTTTTTTGCTACATCAATTTCCTAACAGGCAGCTCAAGATTATGGAATGGGCCCAAGGGGCTCTGCTTTAATCTGTGGGTACACTTACCACCATAGATTACTAGAGTCTTGCTTGGCAAGCTTAAAGAAGAAGGAGGTATAGAGCTAAGATTACACCTATAATTGTTTATATTTTATTCTTTTTTTGCTTTTGTTTAAGTCATTTGCTGGTATGTTCAATTCATTAAGTGCTTAAACATGTTTGGAGAATAATAATTAATGAAATTGATATGTTTGTCTAGATCTGGGTTATAAATTCTAGACTAGTGTTTTGGGATCCAAGATCTGTTATGTTGATTATAGTCAATGTGATGTTCTTTTTCTTTCAATATGTTCTTTTGACCATCAATATTCTATTCCAAACTTTTCAACTGAAAACTGATGCTTCCTTTTTTTTTTTTTTTTTTCTTTTTCACAATTTATGCTTTAGGACTGTCTTCTTTGTCCTACAGGGTTTTCAGCCAATATGGCATTAATGGTAGCACTCGGAAACATTCCATCTCTCCTTGCAGCGGGAAATGAGCCTTTAAAGAGTGAAAAAATTGCCATTTTTTCTGATGAACTAAACCATGCATCAATAATTGATGGTATTCGTCTTGCTGAAAGACAAAGAAGTGTAGAATTCTTTGTATATAAACACTGTGACATGTCCCATCTCAGCGCATTGTTGTAGGTTTTTACTTTTTACTTAGATTTCTGATGATTGTTATCTTTCTGAGAATTTCTCTGACCATGCTGCATAATGGCAACGTGTTCAAATTTGACAGATTGAGTTGCCAAAGGAAGAAAAAGGTTGTTGTGACAGATAGGTTAGTCATATTATTACAACTATTTGTATCAATACTGTTTCTTTATTCTATAAAAAAATAATAATAAACAAGCTTTCTCCCATGTTTTGATACTTTTTTGGACATCCAAGAAGATCGACTCTCATGGTTGGCAATCTATACTTGCATATAACCGTACCTTGCATATTTTGCATCTTATCAACCAATTCATGTATATGAATATACCTAGATTTTGCCAATTGTGTTTACTTGTGAAAGAGGTATTATCTACCACATATTGCAACTTAGTATTCATGTCTTACCACTTCATGGCTGAAAACCTGATTTCTTTGGGTATTATTTATTCTTTATTCTCTTCCACAGCTTGTTTAGCATGGATGGAGACTTTGCACCTATGGTGGAGCTTGTGAAGCTACGCAAGAAGCACAACTTCTTGTTAGTCATTGATGATGTAAGTTTGCGTTGGCATTTATAGAACAGCAAGAAGATATTAGGTTTCGATATTATAGATAACCTTGTGCACAATTTAATTTAGCCTTCAATCTATGGAAATTTTGTACTTTTGGGCAGCTCAATCCACATAATTTGTTATAGGAAAAAGAAAAGTTTTAGACAATGAACTTAATCTTATTGATGTATTCTCCTGTTTTTCTCAGTCATTAGCTAGACAGCCTAGCCAAGACCTTATAGAGAAGATAGCTTCTTTCTCTTCACATGATTTATCTCTGGCACATGTCAGCAATAACTAAGAAGCGCTGCCCCTATGCTTTACAGGCACATGGAACATTTGTTTGTGGCAAGAGTGGTGGAGGAGTGGCAGAGGAATTTGATTGTGAAAGAGATGTTGATATATGCATTGGAACTTTGAGCAAGGCAGCAGGTTGTCAAGGTGGATTCATTACCTGCAGGTAATTTACGGTTTTGTGTGGTTTTGTAACTAATAGACGAATAGGAAATGGCAATAGAACAGCATCCATAAAGAGACAATAGACAACGGTTCTATTATTGTCGCATTTTAACCTACCCAAACCACCCCCCCCCCCCCCCCCCCCCCCCCCCCCCCCTCCTTTTTTTTTAAGGGGCATAAGAACTTTAGGCTTTCATTGTTGCATGTAGTTGTAGCACTTATTCAGACAAAGTTGTTGAGCAAGTTTGTCTTTTTTGTTATTCTTTATTGTAGAAATTATAAGACAGAAAAATTGTGTATGCTGGATCATTACCTGTGATAGTAGTTACAACTGGGATCTGTTCCAAGAGTATGCACTATTTTCAAGTTCTAGCCTTTCATATCCCATTTTAAGGCCTTGGTTGACTAAAAATAATCTAGACATGTGATGCATCTATAAATTTGTGCTGCATGGGTCGGTCCTGTTTATAATCATTTAATATCTCGTCTATAGGTAAGCAGAACCATAATATGATAACCAGAAGAACATGCAACTTTAAAAGGAGAGTCTTTGTCCATTCAGATTCTTCAATTCTAATGTAAAATTTATATATTTTGTTCCTTTTTCTGGGGAAAATACTTTCAAATTACACCATGACATAATTCCGATTTATATAAAAATGTTCCTTCACGTTTTCCCTTAAGATATGTGAAATCACAATGTATTTTGATTTCTGTTTTCCAGGTTCCTTCACATCTCTCTACTATATACTAACTAACCACAATACCTGTGTACTATAGTGTTTATCTTGAACTGAATGTTTCATGTCCTTTTATGCGAATATATCATATTTAGTAACACTAGTCTGACTACCATGTGAGCAGCAAAAGGTGGAAACAACTTATCCAATCAAGAGGTCGTTCTTTCATATTTTCTACTGCAACACCAGTTCCAATAGCTGCTGCTGCACATGGTAAAGTTCAGAATCATTTCAATGAGACATGTTCTTTTTGTTATTGTCTTTTTTTCTTGGTGCTTGAAAATTCAGCAAAAAAAGATGCATTCTTCTTTATTCTGTTAATTATTACTATTAATAGGGTATATTTCTGTTGAAGGAATGAACCCTATAGGATATAGTCAATGAGAATTAACTACTAGGAATAAAAGAGACGGATGGTACAGGTTGCGGGGTAGGGGAGCATGGTATGCTTAACCGTGTGGTTGTTGACTGTTGGAGTGATGCTCCTAGGCTGTAAGATTAAGTGATCATATATCGTACAATGTCAGAAGTGATTCTCTTTGCCTTACGCACATATGTAATTGTAGCTTTTGCCTTCTTGCTAAAAACATAAATACAACTTAGCAGCTGCTGTTATTGTGGTGAAAAGAGAGATGTGGCGTAGAAGAGCACTTTGGAACCGGGTGCAGGATTTTCGTGCTTTGACTGGAATCCCTATCTCCAGTCCGATAATATCTCTTATTGTAGGAAGCGAAGATAAAGCCCTGAAAGCTAGCAGGTTTTATCTCTTGCCTCCTTCCTTCACCCTGTGTGGCTGTGAGTGACTCTAATCATTTCTATTTTCTATACATAGATTCTAACTGTTCCATCTTTCATGGAACAGGCAATTGCTGAAATCTGGTTTCCACGTGACTGCAATCAGACCACCAACAGTGCCCCCTAACTCTTGCAGGTTTGTTTATTATCATACATCTTGTTGGTTTTAGTTGTGCGACAACTTTCTTGGTAAAATCGCCCCTAGTCTTCTACTAGTTAGTAGTCTACTTTGGATACTTCTGGGGTAACCTTCTGTGGAGTTGGGGCATCTAGCATAAAGATGTTGCCAATCCTTTGGCAGAAATCATTGTGGACGTTCTGAATCATACCTGAATGACGGAATAAGTTGCTAGTGATTTGATTTGCAATTAGTTTCAAATATCCTCATTCTTAAGATAGAAAGGATGGCCTATACTGGGTGCCCCTTTTTTTTTTTTCCTATTTCCAATTTGGATGCATATTGCTGTATGTATCATTGAACCAAGTGTTAGCACAAAGATATTCTGAAGTTATTCCCAGAGATGTGAATATTGTTAATCCACCAATCCATTCTGCCCGAAGGTGTACGGCTAAAGATGCATCATATAAGAAAATAGTAGCGAGAATAAACTACTTGCCAACATGAAGAATAATGAATGTGGACTCACATGTCTCTTCACTTCTACCTTTGTTTAGGTTGCGAATCGCTCTGAGTGCAGCACATACAACTGATGATTTGAAGAAGCTCACATCTGCACTCTCCAGTTACATTAACTTTCAAGACATTGACAATAACAGCCTCAACATAGATTCTAAGCTGTAGGATCTGATTGTTTCGAAGGATTGCAAATGTTTAATATGCATCTTCATTTAAGAGAATAGGTTCATGCAGATAAATTCATCTAGACTGGAATTCAATTTGACTGGGAAAGTTAGCTCGTATCTTGGCATTGCCGTGCCAATGTTCATTATGTTACTGCAATGACATCTGTTTTGTGAACTGTAAAGCTTATTGCTGGCATCCTTATACCGATGTTCAACCAAAGGCAACAGATTATTCATCTAGTACGCTATGCATAGACATAAGAAGAGACTAAAATAACCCAAATTCCAGAATTTTTTTTTTTGATGAAAATTTCCAGTATAAATTTTATTTTAGATGATAAATCGATAATAGTACTGTTCCTCCAGACACCCCTAGGATTATTGTCGATGGAAGAGTTAGGAGCGGACAGAGCCAACCACTTTCCTGCTTCCACTGACACGCAATGGGAAGAGGGTGAGGAGTGAACCCTTTGGTGCTGGCGATTGCCACAGTCCCAATGGCACATTTCATTCTCTTTCTTACTTGGTATTATCTGTAAAGATTGTGGAAATTACAATTCACGAAAGTCAGCGTCAAGATAAACCAAATAAACGAATGAAACAGATGTTGAAGGAACATACACTTGGCTTGAAGTAGAGACTGTCAAATGATTTCTTCTTTGGTAGGTGAGTGAGCAGGGTGAGGTGTGAGTTTGACTTTGAGACCCGCAAAATCCATGGTCATGGGGGATACCGCGGACCTCGTTGAGGTTGATGAGAGTAGTTCTGGTGGTGGTACTAGATGTGTTGGAGGTGATGCTACTGTTTGCATATTGGGCGGTGCTGGCCTCCGGAGGCAGAGGGTGTCTGCTGACAGGTGTGGGTGAGAAAGTCAGAGCAACAGTACTTCGCTTCTCAGCCAGTGGTTTGAAAGTGGAACTTGGCTGGGGCCTACGCTCGAGGGCTGGGGACGAGGTGGGGCACTGTGGTAGAGGAGGAGCAGACAGAGGGAGGAGTGGGGATGGCAAATAGGCCATCACTTGGCCATAGGAAGGTCCCTTGTGGCTTGCATATCCTGAATCCACTCTTAAGCCTTTCAATTTTTGCCGCCTTGCCCTCTGTTATCGCCAATGCGTTTCTTCTTTTTCTTGGAAGAGCTAGGTTCTTTCCTTCTGCATTGCTATTCTTTTCTTCCTTGTCTGATTGTACCAGTGCAGTTTTGTTACTTTTCTCCACTTGTTTTGTCTGTCTATCAGTGCCTAATGCTGGTGTTGTTGATCCCATTATTAGTACTGGATCTTCCACTACAGATTTTAGCTTCTCCATCTCTTACCTGCATGACCCAATATTCATCCATTTCATATCATTGTCAGATACTGTAAAAAGCTTGTTCTAATAACAGTACATAATGAACTTTGTGACTGCCTGATGAATGCCTGCAGTCCACATAAAGATTCTGCAATTTCCGCAAGCTGACCCTCAAGTTTAGCTTTCATATTCATCACGTTCACATGCTTTTCCTGTGCAACAATCCAAGAAATTGCTAAGAGAGGAGTATATGCGATGGTAAACAAAATAAGTCAAGTTTCAATATCTACCTTCAATGAAAGTAACACGGTAGCATCTTGAGCCAAGTTTTGGTTTGCAACAGAAAATTTGGGTGTTGACAAGAGCTAGATCTTCCTCAGTCTTCTTGGCCTCCAGCATGCCCCTTTTCAGACATTCAAAAATGAAAGCAATGGGAATCATATACCAAATATAAAGACCTTCTCTTTGTATAGTAAAAAAAATATGGGGTTGTTTGGTTCGCAGAATTTAGAATTTTTTTTGGAAATCATTTTACCTCTAAATCATTTTACTTGATAAATTCCAGCGAATATTAAATTTCCATGTTTGGTTGCATTGAGGAGAATATTTGATTTCTGTGTTTGGTTTAAAGAATTTAAAATTACTAAATGCTAAATTTTACTATACTACCTTTTGTTTTAAAGTAAATAAATAGTTGATTTAAAATGAATAATGCTTTGATAGAAGTTATTTTAACATATTTATTTATTAAGTTTATTCATTTGGGCAATATTAATTAATTTCTTTAACACAAGTTAATTAATTAGTCCCTTTGTTTATAGGATATTGAATAAGTAAATTATTTTGATTTATTTAATTAGTTAAGCTATTCATTTATAAGATACCAATTAATCTATTTACGAAATTCATTTGTAAGATGCCAATTATTAAAGTAAATGGTTGTAATATTAGATAGGTTTAGGGATAAAATGAAAACAAAATATAATTATTAGAGGGTAAAATAGACATAAAAATTTATTTTCTCCGGGTATCCAAAAAATGTAATTATTGGAGGTTTAGGCCACACTGCACTCATGATTGTTGCATGGCTCGCCAGTCACCGGACGCCTCCTTCAGATAAACACTGGCAAGATCACCGTCTCCTTCTTCGAACTCAATCAACACTGCAAAGTAGTTCGAGTTTGAACCCGAGTCAACGTGGAAGGTTATTGTTTTTTCTGAATAGTCACAGGCAACTCTGCAAAACCCAAGCAAGAAAAACGATGATACTGTTTCTGTCTTTCATTTGTTGGTTTGAACATTGATAAAAAAAAAAAGAATTAATTGTTACCTTGTATATCGGATTTCCAGTACTCCTGCGTCACGAAGTTTGTCTTCTTCGCCAGCTTTTGCCATGGCACCAAATGCTGTTCCGCTCAGATCAAAATGTGCAGAATTGGATGCACACAGGCCTCCAGGGCAAAAATCAGTTATCACTACTCTGACCGGTTTGCCAGAACAGGAGGAGTGTTTGGTACACTTAACCTAGCAAAAGGTAAATAAATTGTATACAAGTCATGAAGTTTGCTATGGAACTTTCTTATTCTCTGCCAGATAAGAAGGAAACGTAACAAAACGAAAGCCAAAACTAAGTGTGACTGCCACTATTGAAATGGATTGCCATAGCATTAGCATGAGATTGCAAGTGGCGAGTACTGTGCGCTTTAAAGCATTGGCATGTGCTATGTCCTGAGTTCAAAGATCCCCACTAGTAATAACCTGCGCCCGCTGGTTATTTACCAAGGTACCGGTCAGTTATTTAAGTTTGATTTTATCTAATTTGATTTATTTATTTTTGAGGTGAATTCAAGTTTTAGATATTCAACATGATGAAAAAAAAAATTTTAGCCATTCAAATACTAAGTTGAAACAAATTTAGATATTTTAATACTTAACTTGAGTCACTCGTAACTTTAATCAAATTTTTTAATATAATTTTAATATATAATCATAAAGTCATTATTTTTACTTTTATAATATATATATGATTGAACAATGATAAATCAAACTATTTGAGTATTTTATCGAGTTAAATTCGAGTTTCAAAAATTGAACTCAATCGAACTCAGACTAAGTTTCAAATATCGAAATTTTTTAGTTGAACTAAATTTTTGCGTTGTAAATTATATGTATTCTCATCCATTTTAACGGTCTGAGACTAATCCTGTTCGGGGTTTAATCACAGTTAAGGCTCTCCACCCCTCCTCAAAGATGTGTTTAGTGAAAGTCGAACCTGAGAACTCTTTTCACAAACTCAACCTACGTTGTTAACAGAACCACAACCCATGAGTTAGCCGAACTAAATTTCAATTTGATATTGAATCATCTCATTTTTTCATGTCAAAAAAGGAACATTATCAAATGGGTCATTTCATAGAGTACTTGCATGGAGTCAAAGTTGCACAATGTCAATGTGCATGATTCGTAAACCAAAAAAAAATGTGCATGATTCAAGCAAAGAAGCTAATTTCATATTGGCTCTAAAGCCTGCAGATTCTCACCTGATAACAAGCTCCACATTCTTTGCCTGATTTATAGAGAGATGGGCCACTTCCAGTTACCATGGAAGAGAAAGGAGGCATTGACACTGCATTTCCATACCCACAAGAACCTCCTGCATACATGAAATTCATTAGTCATCTACGACTCATGCTTTAACCCTTACTAATATCTCAGCATGACCATTACTTCCAGCACCGTGAGGGCTGCCATACCAGGTGGCTCCGGTGGACGACCAATGGGTAACAATGGTTGACAACTTTAACTGCTTGGACCTGAAGGAAAAACACAGCTCAAAGTTGAAAAAGAAGACTAAAACAATCATCAGATATGATAAACCAAAACCAATGTGTAGACGAGGAGGGGCCATAATTACACTTTCAGTAGTCATTGGACAGAGGCACGACAACAAACAAAGGCTTACAAAACTCTCTAGTCTATTGCAATTGGCTTACCAGATTGAGAGTTTGCTTACGAAATACTACTAGTAAACTGGTATTTTATAGAGAATACCATGTGCCTGGTCGCTCTCAATCCATATCATTATTCATACAATTTTCATTCAATATCTTAATTATCATGCACGTTGAAAATAACCAGAAATCTTACATCACGATCACATCTATTATATAAAAGTTGTAGAGATTTTCGTTTCCTCAGTGCGCCACGTTGCTCACCTGGCTTTTTACATTTTTTGTCCCCGTTTCATTTTTTGGCTTCAAATGGTTTTTACTGTGTTCGTGGGTATTAGAAAAATTTTGCCGTACTTTTTTGTCCAGTTTTCCATCTTTCCCGTCCCTCAAGGTTTTGTCTAGGCTTCAAAATCGTGTGAGATGCACCAAAGCACACTTCCAAATGTCATGTGGGTCCCGCTACTTTTATCCTCTTATCTCTCTGCCTCCTTCACCTTTCCCATTTAGTTTTTTTTCGCCATGCCTAACCTAACTCTCTCCCAAAAGAGTTTCTTTACCAATCAACATTTGAGGGCAGTATATATAATATGCCATGTTTTATTTAACATATATATATATATATATTTATATAATGCATAAAAAAATAAATTATAAAGATAAAAATAAGTTGTCACTTGATTTAATAGTAGTAATAATATTGGATATCAAAACTTTAAAATAAACTAATGATTACTAAAATTAAATTAAAATTACAAGATAAATACAAATCTTATGCACACTAATATAAATCTTTTTAAGAATTATATTATTGAGATTGACTACCAAATTAGGTTCTGTGTCTGCACTTGGTAGGTGCTTCATAAATCAAACCTATATTTTTTTTTTACTTTCAAAATTGTTATTTGCTTAGTCTAGGCATCATTGCTATTTAGTGTTTTACTTTGGGTTGATTCTCAAGGGACAAATTATATATACTTGATTGAAATCCTGGCATATATTCTTTCTAGAAATCAAGTAGACTTTGATCTATTATGCTTGGATGATTAAATTTCATTTTTCTTCCTAATGAAAGTATTGGTGGATATTATATATACATGTATTTTTGTTATTAACATTGTGTTATTTGTCATTCTTTTGAATATATAACTTTTATATGTTAAACTATCAATGGATCCCACAGCAAAGCGTGGGTTTCATTCTAGTATAATTTATATTGGATAGATATTAAAAGTATTTTTCAACTCTCAAGCTACATTATATATGCCAATAAAGTTTTGGTTTAATGATAATGAGGAGGCTCTAGAATTTTAATGAAACAAAAGATCTCAAGTTTAAGTCTTACCAAATGTGTTACATCACGATCACATATAATTTATATTGGATAGATATTAAAAGTATTTTTCAACTCTCAAGCTACATTATATATGCCAATAAAGTTTTGGTTTAATGATAATGAGGAGGCTCTAGAATTTTAATGAAACAAAAGATCTCAAGTTTAAGTCTTACCAAATGTGTAAATTATATGTCCACTTATCTATTGATTAATGTATCGTTTCTGATTAAAAAATATATATAATATATATATATATATATATATATATATCATGATCCCTCGTTAGTAAAGGATTTGTAAATTTGAAAAATTTACAGGTGGAATCTCAATGAATCCGTAATTTTCAATAATAAATTAACAGCTTACCTTTTTTTTTAAACAGTAAAAATTTTATTGAATGGACTATCAACAGAGTCCAAATTTAACAACATGAATGTCCTCTTATTGCAAACCTGGCAGCAAACAAACCGAGAGTATAGGAACTAAGGAACATTACAGCAAACAAAAGTCAGAAAATCAACCACAGAGGACATACAAAAATAAAATAAGACATGCTATAGTACTAGTTCTAATCCCTTCCACCAGAAAAAACTGATCAAAGAAGAGCCACCATGTGAACTTCGAGGGTGAGATACCATCATGACAACCCGATAGCAGAGGATTGAAAGGCATTTCTTTGAGAGGCATAACAACAAACACAAAATAAAGAGAATATACTATAGCATCTGAACTGATCTCCTCCTCTAGAAAAACAAACCAGGGTTGAGCAACCATTGAAATTTCAATGTCGTCTTGACAACCCTAGAGCAGAGGAATAATGGACGTTTCTTTAAGGTGCATTACAAGAAACACCTCCTTCCCCATAAAACCAACTAAAGAATCGACCAGATGGACTGCAAGGATGAAAGCCCATCTTGACATTTTGCACTCTTGATCCCAACATTTCAACTGCGAATTCTGCTTCCCTTCTAACCCTTCATCAGTCTTGATTTCTCCCACAAATTTGTGATGTTCCGTAATCGACACAGATACTGTGGTCCAAAACCTTTAGTCAAAAGACATTAACCCTCTATTAATCGACAACCCTCTGTTCTCTAGGTGATTTGTCTGGCCCCATTTCCTGGATCCTTGGTTCCCTCAGCAGACTGAAAACCAGCTTTGTTAGTAACAAGAGTCTAAAAATAAGAAGAATCTAGTTACTCGACAAAGCCAAGTGAGACTAATTGTGGGGCATTCCAATCAAAATCCCACCGCTTTCTGACTTCCAACAACAGAACAAAAACGGTAAAATCCAACAAAAAACTAAAAAACGATGAAATCCATCGCTTACTGACTCCCAATTACAGTACAAAAAACAAAAGCGAAAAGCCTCTCGCATCAATAAAGTCATCCTTCAGATTGAAATATTTCTGTCGTGTCAATCATCAATTATTCTCGACAATGCTCTTTGCCATATCTTTGATTTCTGCTTCCATCAGGCTCGTAATAATATCTTCTTCATCTGCTGTTGAAGATAATCCCAACAATCTCGCCACCTCCAATGTAGCTTGTGCTTCTTTTCTTAGCATTCTGTTTCGGTTTCTGATATCCTCATTAGAGACCTCTTCTTCGATAAAGCTTATAGTATTTGAGAATTCTCCAACAAATTATTCTTTTTTTTCCTAGAGAAATTTGCCTTCTTTTTATCTTTTTTACCCTTGCGCCTTAACAACACTGCGTTCTTCTTCCCAGATGAAACATCAACAGATTGAAGAGAAGATACAAAGATGTATTTCTTGCTTCTTGTGGTGTTCCTTGTTGTGGCACCACTACCTTCTTGAAGATCTTCGGCTATTTGAATCGATTAGATCCCGGGTTGAGCAGCTGTTGGGCTATTATATTGAACCAAGGTCAAAGCCACATTGCTCTCAACTGGATTATTAGCATCCGAAGGATTTGGGTCTTCCACTGTAGAACCCAATTCCATTTCTTTAAACTTTGTTATTTCAGCTTGCAATACATCATCCACAAATTTTAAATCAAAATTCCCATCAAAATCACAATCTCTATTCAAAAAACAAATCTGTTCATCGTACAGTTGCTGACAATTTACCTCAAAAGGAGCATCCTCGACATTTTCCGAGGGTGGCTCATTATTGTCTTGAAAGCTCCTGTAGATAGCTTCTTTAACCAGCTCTTTTTGTTCTTCTTCATCGACATGTTCCGCCCTATGAACCTCTGCCTCAATAGGAGTCATTTTCGATGCTGAAGTTGAACTTGCACTCTTTTCTTGAGCGGTGGAAGAGAACTGGTTCCACCTAAAAACAGAGTTGTCTTCGACCTCTAATTGAATAACAAATTTCGCATCATTAACTCTTAGCTCAAGTGAATTCTTAACAGACACTTTTTGTTTAAATTAACAAGAATTCTTGTAAAATCCAAAGATTGTTTTTTACAAGAATGATCATCTGCAAGAATGAACTCACCCCAATAGTCCCCAATTTGTTTGAACACATCTTTATGCGAAGCATGCAAAGGTAGATTGCATATTCTGATCCAAACTATCGTTTCATTACTGATTAATTCTTTGGACCATGGTTTAATCCAATAAAACCATTTATCAATCCATTTTCTTCCTTCATCGATTAGTTTCAACATTGATTCCTTTCTGTCAAAATTGATCAAGAACCAACTCCCTCCCATCGCAGAGATAGTAAAATGAGAGTAACTTTTCTTGGACAGGTGTAGATGAAGAGCTTGAATCTCTAGAGGAGACCTAACTAAAGTCACCATCGAAGCTTCAAGCCATTTCATATCCTGGGCAGAGACTTCCACGTCAATCTTGTCTAGTTCATTGCTGGTATTTATCATGTCTGCATAAAATCGTGTACCGGTTCTGTTCCTTAAATCGTTTTCCTGTTTCATGACAAAAGCCGCTTCTCTTGAACAAGATTGCTCATCATTCCTCCTCCTATACTGATGAACAGACTTGAAATGAAAATCCTTTCTTCTATCCCACTCATATTTTGCAATATTAGCTGCTAGCTTTCTACCACACCAACTCACATCATTTAAAGCTTTGATGACAGAGAGGGCCTCTCTAAGATCCTTAAACCTGAGGAATCCAAACTTTCTACTCTTCATGTTATGCTAGTTTGAAGGAAAGTAGAAGTCAATGACTCTGCCATATTGGTTTGCAAAGTCCCTTAATTCAGCTTCTCTTCCAAAAGGCGAGATGTTCCCGACAAAAACTGTAACCAGTCTATTTCTATTTTGTCTTCCATCGTTCAGCCAGCATGGAGAGCAGAGGCTCTCATGAAAATGGCTGGTTCTCTTGCGCCGAAAATTTCTATCTCTCGTTCTACCTCGCTCCCATGGTGCCATTCTTGCCTCCCTAGAAGAATATTTGACAATTGACAGCTTACCTTGATATTGAAGATATAGTAACCTCTTACTCCTAAACTTTTTTTAACCTATATATACACACACATAAAATAAGATAACAAATATTTTTGACATGGTAGTCAAAATACTCTATCTTTTCCGCCGACCATAGATAAGTAATGAAACTAAATTTTGTTTTATAACAAAGTTTATGAGCACAAAACATAATTAATTAATTAATATATAATTTCCTAATTTATGCCTCTAGACGACAACAACATTAATATTATTACAAGCAGAGACAAATATCCATCTTATGGTACATTAGTAAAAAATGGCATCCCACCATACATTATCATGATAAAACAATTGTGAATATTTGTTTTTATCTGAATTTAAGATGTAATTAAGTTGAATTGAGTTAAAACAATGAGAAACTCGAGCTTAAACTTGACTCTAAATTCAAGGTTCAATTTCCACTTCGAGTTAAATTGAATTCCAATTTTTAGTTCAAATTTGGCTCAAACAAAATTCAAACTACTCAAACTTGTTCCAAGTTTAGGATTGTTTATTAAGTAAAAAAAATCAATTATTTGTACTCAAACTCTAATTCAAATTGAAAATATTTTTACAGAATAATACATATTAAAAATAAATAAACTTGATTAGATTTTGAAGTTATTTAAACCAAGTTAAAATACTCAAACCTAATTTGATAATTCAAACTTTCTAGCTCGAATTTGAACTCAAACATAATTTGATAATAACCAAATTGAGTTAAATAACTAAACTTAAATAATTCACGAACACAAGCAACTCATTTACTTGCACTCTTAAATCTTATCTAAAATTATTTTTTTCTGATCCACAATCATGTCATGCTAAGAAATTTTGACGTTAAAATCATGTTCCTTGACGTTTTCACTTTATAAATTTTAAGATAACAGGGACATCATTACTTTTACCATTGAAAAAACCATTACCCTAAAACTAACGAAGATACTATTGGAACCGACAGTAGTTCCTTCTTGGCTACGTATATTATTGCTTAGCCAAATAATCTAGCATGAAAGAATCTGTCGGTCCAGCCATGGGCCGAGCTGATGTTAGTTAGATCACATATTTGGTATACAAAATTCAATTTTCCATGAATATTGCCGTTGATGGTGGTTAATGCTCGTTATATCACCTTAAAAGACTGCTGCCGAAATTTTCAATATGACAGCCATGATTGAAATTTTCAATACGACAGCCATGGTTAATGTTTTTTCCTAATTTTTTTTTCTCAGGTGGCTAAATTTTGATGCCATGCTGATTGTTTCTGGGTATTATGCTCGAATTATTTGAAAAATGTGATAAAATATTGATGGTATACTTTGGTTTTATTTGTTTTAAATTCTACTTTGACTGCTTGTTAAAGATATCGAAATGAGAATGAAATACCACCTACCGAATCTATTATACTCTTCATTCATTATCTTGCATGTTATCATCTTGAAATTTTTTATTCATTATCATATCCTATGTGAAATCTACGTTAGACTCATATTTGCTGCTCTAATATTTACCAAAGACAACACAATTCCCCGTTTCATATAATTTTTTTAATTCTGGATATGGGTTAAAATGACTGTCACGTATCACACTATTTTTTAATTATTTTTTATTTTTTAAACATATTCTAAGGAATATATATCTCCATGTTAATATCATTTATATAGATTCTAAAAATTTCATTTGCAGATTATGAGAAATTGGAGTAAGTCTACAACTAGTTCATTGTCTATGGATCTCACCTATAATAAAAAAATTAATAAGCCTGCAAGTTTGAGTTGGTTTGATTTATAATATATTGGTCTTTTATAATCATGGCCCACTTATTACCATTCCTTTGTGGAGGGTTTAGTTTAGCCCATTCAACTTACAAGCCCTCACTTTCATTTTTGCAAAATTTTTGGATTTCACAATTTAAGTTCAAACTCAAGCACAAATAGTCAACTTGAAGTCTGAGAATCAAATTCATTTTTTATTTTATAAACAAATCTTATTGAGTTAGTTCAAGTAATTTAATTTCTATCTTAAGCCGACCTTGAAATAGAAAAATTAAAATTTAATTGAGTTGGAGCCAAATTCAAACGCCAAAATTAAATTTGAAATGAGTTGGAGCATCTTTATTTGATGATAAGATTGCACCTTGATTGCAACCTTGACTTTTTGCGAAGGAGAGTAATAAAAATGAGTGTCGTTGAGGGATTCTGCCCGAACAGGTTCTCTTTGTCTTGTCCCCAGACCAACCAAGTTAAGTTTACTAGTTTATGCTTGCATTCGTCGTGTATAGTTGGATTTTTCCTGCACTGACTATGAACTGCCCATGTGACTCCAAGATTTCCTCTTCTAGTTGAATGTTCAAACCCCACGTGCTCTTACGAAATACAAAAAAAACAAGTTACCGATGCAGTGTTTTTCTTTTGTCTTTTTCTTCCTTTGAAACCAAAGTCATCGAGATCTTCAAGTCAAGGAACGACTGCTGCAATCACATCCTTCCATGTTATCTGCAACTTGAAACTCTACTGGTCTCTACGCTGCGTTAACAAATGGCGGGTGCTTTGGCAATAACAGGTGAAGATGCTCAATACAATGGCAGGATTACCTTGTTCGTTGTTCTGTCATGTATGATGGCCGCCATGGGAGGAGTCATCTTTGGCTATGATATTGGAATTTCAGGTTTGTCTCCGCAAAATTATGGCTAAATTTTAATCTAGTTTTGAGCTGAAAATCGTTTATATTTCTGCCTTTTTCCAATTAATATGGCATCTTTCATGCTCATGGGATATGAGTAATCAGCATGAAGCCATGAACATTAAAGTCAGTGTGAAAGCTTACAGTCATGGCTGCTTAATCTGTCAGATCCTTGGCGTAGTTACGTTTTGCAAGAACTAAGCTTGAGCTTAACAGTGTCAACCAAATATTTTGCTTTGCCAAACATCCAATTACTCCTTTGCCTCCATATTGCTTAGATGTAGACTCTAGCCAATCTAGCTTCAGGATGAGAACTGCAAAACACTTTTCCTTATTTTGAAAGACTGAGCCCTCTAGACCTTGGAATCCCAATCACACCTGTCTTCTGCAATTCTGATGCTTGAAGAATTCTTTCCCAAATTTCTTTGAAATATGGTCAAGAAAAGAAAAAAAGATGATCATTAATTTCTAACCATAACAATGGAACGCAGAAAGGATAGATGTGCGCTAGTAAACATCAAGGTTGGAGCAAGTGATTAAGGTTTAAATGTTGTATCCAAAGCATTCAAGTTTGAATTTTCATAATTTTTCGTTGGTTAGCAATTTGTAAATTTGAAAAATTTGCAAGTGAAAGTATCATAGATCGTAAATTGTGATAATGTATTGATGGTTTACACTAATCTGGAATATGAGATAACCTCTTTTACACAACTTTTTTACTTTTATTAATCTAAGAAAATAACAACACCAGAACTTTGTAATCTTTTGAAATCATCATCCAAGCAACAAAAGCATGTCTGATAGTGATACTGAAACCATGTTAGTCTAGGCCATTCCACCTTCTCTTGCCACTAAAGCAATGGGTTCTAGCAGTTGAGAAACATGTAATGTCCTAATTATGCCACCATATATTAGTGGATTCCGCAAGATCACAAAGCCTCATTGTTCTATATTCTTATCTCTCTGTCATCACATGGTAAGCAGATGGCTCTATTCCTACAAGTTACCAGCAGATTGTATGTGGGCCTTTATTCTGAAGGCATCTGAATACTGAAAGAACCAAAATCGGTGATCCCATCCAAAATTTTTCCAAGTAAAAGGAAAACAGCCACAATAGAAAAAGGTTCCTGTAAGAAGTTAGGTTTTAGCATTAAAGTTGGATATCTTCAGCTATCCAAACCTTGATTTAAGTCAACAGGAGTCTAACTAATATAGCAGACAATTGTTTTCTCATACAAGAATATGTAACTAAATCCAATGACATTGGCTAGGGCTAGCTTAGATACATATATTTGGACCGGTTCGGAAAGGGGATGTACTGGCGAGGCTTAGGAGCCACTTGCCGCTCAACTGTTTTTTTGATAATTGGAGATGGGGAATTGAGGTTTCTACTTTCTTGTGTTCGAATTTAAGCCTTGTGGCATCTACAACTTTTCTTTAATCACTAGACTAAAGATTGTTGATTTTGCCGCTCAACTTAATGCAATAGAACCTTGGTATATTCTTGTTAGAGTTTCTTAAGAAAGTTCTAATGATCTCATTAACCATGTGAAGGTGGAGTGACATCAATGGAGCCGTTTCTCAAGAAGTTCTTCCCAGACGTATACAGAAGGATGAAGGAAGACACCAAAATCAGCAACTACTGCAAATTTGATAGCCAATTGTTAACCTCATTTACATCTTCACTATACGTAGCAGGCCTTGTCGCTACTTTCTTCGCCTCATCAGTCACAAAAGCTTTTGGCCGCAAGCCATCAATCCTGCTAGGAGGCGCTGCATTCCTCGCTGGTTCAGCCCTCGGCGGTGCAGCCTTCAATGTGTACATGCTGATCTTCGGTCGTATCCTGCTCGGAATAGGGGTTGGATTTGCAAACCAGGTATATTTATAATATACTTTAACAATTCCATTGGAATTTATTCAATTCTTCTGCAACTTTTGAATTCATCCTGCAGTCAGTCCCTTTGTATCTCTCAGAAATGGCACTCCTAGATATAGGGGAGCAATCAACAATGGCTTCCAGTTCAGCATCGGCATAGGGCACTAGTAGCTAACCTAATAAACTTTGGCTCGGAAAAGATAGAAGGTGGCTGGGGCTGGCGTATTTCCTTAGCCATGGCTGCAGTTCCCGCCTCAATCCTAACAGTAGGAGCACTTTTCCTTCCGGAAACACCCAGCGGCCTAATCCAGAACAGCAGCGATCACAACAAGGCCAAAGTTTTGCTTCAGCGAGTACGAGGCACCATGGATGTGCAAGCAGAGCTCGACGATCTCATCCAAGCAAGCACTGTCTCTAAAACCATGAACCACCCATTCAAGAAAATCATACAACCTAAGTACAGGCCTCAACTAGTAATGGCGATAGCCATACCATTTTTCCAACAGGTGACAGGCATCAATGTCATTGCATTCTATGCTCCGATTCTCTTCAGAACAATCGGAATCGGTGAAAGCGCTTCCCTCCTGTCCTCTGTCGTTACCGGCGTTATAGGCGCCGGATCTACATTCATATCAATGCTTGTTGTAGACAAATTCGGACGAAGAACTTTGTTCATGGTCGGAGGAATCCAAATGCTTGTGTCACAGATACTGGTCGGAGGAATCATGGCAACTCAACTAGGCGACCATGGCACAGTGAGCGCAGGCTATGCTTATATAATTCTGGTCTTGATATGTATATATGTAGCAGGGTTCGGATGGTCTTGGGGTCCATTGGGATGGTTGGTTCCGAGCGAGATATTTCAGCTGGAGATTCGATCGGCCGCGCAGAGTGTTACAGTGGCTGTGAGCTTTGTGTTCACTTTCATTGTTGCGCAGACTTTTCTGAGCATGCTTTGCCATTTCAAGGCAGGGATTTTCTTCTTTTTCGGGGGATGGGTGGTGGTGATGACGACGTTTGTGTACTACTTGTTGCCGGAGACTAAGAATGTGCCGATTGAACAGATGGAAAGAGTGTGGAAGAAGCACTGGTTTTGGAAAAGAATCGTTGGGGAAGAGGGGGAGAAAATTAAGATTCAAGGTGTGTGAAATTGAATTTTAACTAGGATTCTCAATCTAATTTGTCATGTAAGAAGAACAAGATAGAAAACATGTTTAATAATATGATTGAATGATATTGTATGGGACATGTAAAGCCTTAGCCCCAAGGCCTACTTGATAGGTCCAACACATTATGCGAGCAAGTCTCAATTAGGACTCAACTGGCGTCTGACGGTGAGCAGGCCTTATAAACCAAGTAGTCCAATTCACTCAAGTAATTCAATTTCCTCACAACACATAACTCTTGACACCTAACTGTCTACGAGTATTCTCTTCCACCACCATTCTTTCCTTATCTAAGAACCGATATTGCATTGGAGCTCCTTTATTGCTTTGATACTCGCTTGTTATCTTTTTCTTTGCTTTCATGTACCTACGAGTTCACAGCGACCAAAGAGATCCTTCCTCAGAGGAGCCTCGAGCCTCACACCTCTATTGTTTTAAGACCCTCAACAAGATATATATTGGCACTGCATCAATTATAAAACTTTAAAATATCATGAATCAATAAAGTGACACATTTTAAAAAATAAAAAATAAAAAATAAAATAAAAATTAAAGCATGCTATAAGATTTTAATTCTGTTCGTGAAAATGTAAATTTTATTATAAAAATAGAAATCTAATAAATAATATAGTATATTTATATACTATCTTTTTTATTTTTAAAACAAATGTAAAACACAAAAATTATCTATTACAATTTGTGTTATAATAACCAAGTTCTTTAATTTTTTTTTTAAATTCATATAAACTTTTATTTTTTTTTGAAATAAATATGATCTTTTGTTAAAATTTTATAATAAGAGTGTAATCAAGTCAAATTAAAATGGTTTAGTATCAAGCTCAAATTTGACTCGATTTTTAAATTTAAAACTTAAAATTCGATTCGAACTTAACTTCCAGAGTTTGAGCTCAACATAAAAAATACTCAAAATATTCGAATTTGATTCGAATGTTATTTTTTAATAATATATTATGAATGTAAATGATAAAATTAATAATAAAAGATTTTAATTAAACTCAGGAGCTGTTCAGGCAAGATATTAACTATTAATATACTTAAATTCTGCTCGATTTATTATTTGATCAGTTAGATTTCAAAGTCAACAAAAAAATAAACGACTCAAATTTAAATAGAAATGAATGGAAGTTAGATAATTCATGAATAATTTTTTTTAATTAGGTTTAAAAATTATTAAACAGGAGTTTACTTTCTCCATAGGTGAGCCTCGGGCTTGGCGCCAGTTTTCTAGGGTTTAAAACCAACTCGAAAAATCGAGGGTGATTCGGAGAAATTTTGCAGAGAAAGCAATGGCCACTGCAGCCTCTGATAGTAGTGATGATTTACGATTAGAATTAAGTTTAGTCGAAATGGGACAGCGGCTTGCTCTCCCTACTTTATCTGCCGATCGCCTCCTAAATCGTCTCTGCGTGAGCCCTAATTTCCCAATCTTCTTCTAAATTGATTTTTCTACGGTCGAATAGAGTTAGTAAATTTCTTTTTCATATTAAAGAAAGTTACTTTCTTTGTCCATGATCAATATTTACACTTTCTTTTTATAGTGAAAGGTAGTGCTTTCGTAGGTGATGTACTTTTCTAATCTTTTCCTGAGAATGGCTAATTTTTTTTTGTGTAATTCCTAGAATGTTAATTATCATCTGTCAAAAGTGGATCAAAAGCCGGGCAAATCAATTCAAAATGCCTTGTCGGGATTAATGAAAGCATTGGTTGCAAAACACCTTTTCACACATTTAAATGAGGATGTCAAAGTTGCGGCTGCTTCTTGCATCTGTCAATTAACCCGAATAACTGCACCAAACACTCCTTATGATGATGACCAAATGAGGGTACTTTAAATTCGATTAATTTGTTTTCTTATGCTTTGCCAAATTTCAATTGGACATTTGAAATCTTTTTCTCTTTATATGATCTCTGTTCCAATTAATTTGTGTGTAGGAGGTTTTTGAACTGATTGTGTCGTCCTTGAAAAATATGTCTTGTAAGTCCAGCCGCTCATACGCTAGGAAGATCTCAATTCTTGGACATGTTGCCGTGCTCAGGTTATATTTAGTGATGTTGGATCTTGATTGTGAAGCACTCATCATTGAAATGTTCCATCATTTTGCTGATGCAGCGAGGTACAGACTAACTTCTTCGTTTGAGAGTTACATTCTCTTGCTAAACTTTATTTGTAATACCCAGCCCAAAAGTTCCAAGAGAAAATAAACAATTTGAACATCTAATGGACCCAATATAGTAAGAAAGGCTTGGGTGTTGTGTATTTATTAGAGCAGCGGTTCTGATGTGCTGTGCGATACAAGCAAAAACATTACATTCTGATAATTTTGTATGTTTGTTTTACAGGAAGTATCACCCAAAGAATGTCTTTTCAGACATGGAGATGATTATGACCAATGTCCTGAAAGAAAGTGAAAACATCTCTGTGGATCTACTCTTCCCAATCTTACTTATTGTTAAAAGGGACAATAAGGTTCATAGGCATTGGACTAAACTATAAACTTCAACTTTTACTCTTTGGTTATCTTGAATTCATGGAGTACTTTTATGTTTTCCAGGAAGTGGTGCCCATAGCTCGGGAGTTGGTAGGGAGAGTTCTTACAAGCTCTGCTTCAAAGCTTAAACCTTACCTGATACAAGCTGTAAAAAGCTCTGGCTTTTCCCTATGTCATTATGGTGAAATAGTTGCTTCCATATGCCAAGAGACCTCTGGTTCTGTTGAGCAGAATGATGCTGCTATTAATGACTATAAAGTAAGTATCTCAGTAGAATCAATAGTATCTGAAGCATCTCTTTTCTTTTTGAAGACATTGTTTTAATCATTTGGTGCAGTGTTTCTGTATGCATGACCACTCAGCATGGGTTGCAAATAATGTGTGCACTATACTGACATTTTGCGAGAACTTTTTGAGTAGATTTTGTCTCTTTATTATATTACATTGGTGTAGGCTAATGTGAGCAAGCCTAGAGGGTCATCTTTGAATAAGGCAAACATTTTGTTCTTTTATACAATTGGCAACTAGCTGTTTATTTAGGTCTCTATTACCTTTGGCTTCCAGGGATTATTCTTCTTTCTGTTAATCAATATTTGTTGTTGGAGTTGATAACTTATAAATGACTGAATATTCTAACAGGAGGAGAATGAAATTCCTAAAGAATCGGGTTCCACTAAACAAGTTGATCTTGCAAATGATATATCTCCAAAGTTGGTTGTTAGCGATGTTGTTATGCAGAGCAGGCAAGATGAGTCACTGGCAGATTTAAACTCCTTAAAGAAGAGCAAGCATTGCCACCTTGCTGATGAGACCAAAAATGTTAATTCATCAAGTGTTGCTGAAGCAGATGATTTGGGAATTGAGAAGGTGGTCAATTCTGAAATTAAGTCAGATACCAAGAACATACTAACAAAATCTGATTTGGGAACTATAGAGCCTTCTGAAAATTTGTATATTTATGAAAAGGAAGTTCAGACTGCTCCAGACCATAAAAAGGACAACAAGGATCTCCCTGGTTCATCGGATGAGGACCTGTTCATTGATGGGACTGTGTCTTTTCAGAATCTGAAAGGGACAGGTATTCGACCTGCTAATTTTGAATCTACAAATCCTTCTGAAAATTTGTATGTATGCATGAAGGAAGTTGAGACACTGCCTGACCATAAAAATGACAGCAAGGATGCCCCTGGTCCATCACATGACCTGTCCATTAGTGGGGCCTTATCCTGGCAAAATAAGATAGGTATTCAACCTTCTCTGGAATCTACTGAACCTTCTGAAAATCTTAATTCTTATGAGAAGGAAGTTGAGGATTTATTAGAGCATAAAAAAGGTGGCAAGGATGGCCCTGATTCATTGCGCAAGGACCTGTCAGTTGATGGGGCTGTGTCCTTGCGAAATGATAAAGAGACAGTAATTCAATCTCCCTCACTTAAAGAAAATGAGGATGACCTGACTGATCTTACTTCCTCGATACCTAGTGAGGCTGTCCCTGATGCTCAGCTGCAGAGGAAGGACAGCACGATTAAGGAGGCCACTCCTGTGGTTGATAATGCCTTCGGAAAGGCATGTGAAGGAACAAGTGATTCAGAATCAAGACGAAATAGATGCTCTGAGGAAAAGGCGACTGCTGCAATTTCCAGGGAGGATAAAACTCCTCCAGAAATAGATGAAACTAAGAAAGAGAATGCAACTGCAACTGCCTCAAAGGCAAGATCACTAAAGCCATCATTAAAGAAGTTAGGTGCCATCAGTAAAAAGGGGGATGGATTGTCTTCAAAGCAGCTAGAACTTCAGAAAAATAGAGCCCAAGTAAAATGTGTTGCTGAAATGAATGGAACAAAATCTTCAACCAAGAATGTAGATGAGGTACTTTGGGTGTTTAAACTGCAATTTAGCTGTTCAGTTGATGTTCTTGCTTGTTGATTTTGTTTTCTAGATTGTCTAATAAGGGGAATCTTTGTTTTAGGTTATTTATGAATTATTGTGATCACTTTATTTTGCTCCATCCTTTCCACAAATTTTATTGTCATCGATTTGATTGCCTTCAAACCTGCTGGCTTTATCTTAGCTAGTTTCCCTTTTGATTTCTTGTCTTGACATTTTTGTTAGGCTGAGGATTACTAATTTCTTACTCCTAATAATTCTTTGCTAGCCATCTGTTTCTATAGAATATGGTGGGAATGCAGTTGGTTTGAAAGTCGAAGTCTGTTGGCCAAAAGATCAGATGTAAGTGTAGATATTATTTTCTAGATTTTGATTCAACAAGTATAAAGAAAAAACTCAAATATTAGTTTATGCATTTATATAAAGCTCTGGACTTGTTTCTATACTACTTCAGATGAATTTTGATTCAACAAATCTAAATAAAAACTCAGAATAACCTCTGAATTTTGTGGATCTTGCATTTATCTGTTCTTCTGTAATCTTGACTCCTTTTCCCTTTGTTACCAGAGGCCAGACGTCTGCTTCACTTGGCAAAGTGCGGTCTGTGGAGCCCTCTAGCTTCCATGCATCAGTAGTTCATAGAAGTGATGGACACCCAAAGAAGAGAAAATTTGCTGCTTCAAGAGCTTCTGCTTATGAGAAACGGATGTGCTATAATGCAGTGGAGAAGACATGGAACACCCTTGATGACATGTCTTCGGCATTCAAGTTCAAAACTACACAGAGGGAATCATCGAATGAGACAATGTTGTATAAAAAGTGCCTGGAGGAGTTGCAGAACTTGGAAGGATTGGATGATGCTGAGTTTGCAAAGGCTGTTAATGTTCTTAAAGATGATAAAAATGCAATTGCATTTACGACCATTAAAGGGCCTCGGCGTTTGGTTTGGTTGAGGTCTCTGTGGCAAGCATCGTAACCTGAAACACGCCATGCACTTAGATTCACTTGTATCCATGAAAGTTTTACATAGTTGTTGTTCCATTAGTCTATCTGCAAGTCAACGCACTTGAGGGTTCTTTTGACAACAAACGTCACAAATTCTCATATTTCTAATTTAAGAAATTAGACATGAAATGAAATGACATAAAAAAAAATTTTGAAAGTGACACGATTTAATTTGAAAAACATTAAAAAATATGTTGTATTAGATGCATTGTTACGAACCTTGACATAATAATTTTGGTATTTTGCACCACATAAATTACGTGGTTGTTAAATATTGTAGGTTATGCTTGAAAGATAAATCTGGTATTTGTTCATAGCAAAGGCCAAAAAGCCATCACATCTTAATTGCAAATGGTAAAACAATGATGGGTGGTTTGTAAAGTCCACATTAAGTTAATGATTTAACCTCCAAGTTCGACTTTTCAACCCACACATGCCGGGGTAAGATTCAATGAAGTCCGTATATTTGAGGAGATACTGTCTCTAGCTGCACTCTACTTATACTAGTCAAGGAAGACTGCTCGTTTAAGTCTACCATTATCTGCAATCCAAGAAAACAAACAATACTGTCTCTAGCTGTACTCTGCTTATACTAGTCAAGGAAGACTGCTCGTTTAAATCTTTACCATTTTCTGCAATCTTAGAAAATAAACAATCTCTCTCACTTCTGCTCGTCAGTGAGCTTGCTGGATTGAGCTATGGCGGTTGGGCTAGCTATAACAAGTGAAGGCGGGCAATACAATGGCAGGATGACTTTGCTTGTTGTTCTGTCATGCATGATGGCTGCCACAGGAGGAATTATCTTTGGTTATGATCTTGGAATTTCAGGTTCTCTGCATTCATTTTTCTAGATAATCGTCAGTATGACAATATGTTTATTTTCTCTTTTGCAGTATCAATCTTACCATCAGAAACTTCTAATCTATTTTGATTCAAGCATATGCAGAAACGGTTTAGCCTTTTGTAGTAAGAATAGGCTAAGGTTAAGGCTCAGGAGTGGAATGTGTTGAGTCTAGCTGATTTAGTATTTAAATGTCAAGTTTGAGTTTAGCTCGTTCCAAAATTTTGAAGTTTGAAATTTATTTCAAATTCGATTGAATTTAATTTTTGAAATTCGAATTCAATTTGACAAAATATTCAATAGCTTGATAGATTTTGACTTGACTTGAAAGTTTGATTTATCACTTTTTTAAGTTTAATCATGTATTATGAAAATAAAAATGATAGATTAATAATTAAATATTTAAGATATGTTGTAAAAAAAAATTTGATTAAGTTTACAAGCTGCTTGAGTTAAACATTAAAATAATCAAATTCGACTTGATATATTATTCGAATCACTCGAATTCGAATTCAAATTCAATTCAATAAATATTTGAGTTGAATTTTTGTCTATTTTTGAGTTTGAAAAATAAATTAATTTTTGAGGCATAGAAAATTCAAGATATCTCATCAATTAATTATGTAATTGTAAAGGTGGAGTGACCTCCATGGAGCCATTTCTCAGGAAGTTCTTTCCAAAAGTTTACGCGAAGATGAGAGAAGACACCAAGATCAGCAATTACTGCAAATTTGACAGCCAACTATTGACTTCATTTACATCTTCACTCTACATAGCTGGCCTTATTTCTTCTTTCTTCGCATCGCCTGTGACCCGAGCCTTCGGACGCAAGCCATCGATCCTTGTAGGAGGGGCAGCATTCCTTGCTGGTTCAGCCCTCGGTGGCGCAGCTTTCAACGTGTACATGTTGATCTTCGGCCGTGTCTTGCTCGGGGTTGGTGTAGGATTCGCAAACCAGGTGTGCACAGTAAATTTTATATCCGACAATCTTTGACACGATATGAAAATAGCACTAATGCGTTTGTTTTACAGTCAGTTCCATTGTATATCTCTGAAATGGCACTTCCCAGGCATAGAGGAGCAATGAACACCGGCTTCCAATGCGGTGTAGGCATTGGGGTACTTTCAGCTAACATTATAAACTTTGGCACTGAAAAGATCGAAGGTGGCTGGGGTTGGCGTATCTCCCTGGCACTGGCAGCGCTGCCGGCCTCAATTCTGACAATAGCGGCACTTCTTCTGCCTGAAACACCCAACAGCTTAATCCAGAACAGCAACAATCACCAGAAGGCCAAAGGTGTGCTGCAACGTATACGAGGCACCATTGATGTCAAAGAAGAGCTGGATGATCTCATCAAAGCGAGCTCGATTTCGAAAACTATGAACCACCCATTTCGGAAAATTATACAAAGAAAATACAGGCCTCAGCTGGTAATGGCAATACTTATACCATTTTTCCAGCAAGTGACAGGCATAAATGTCATTACATTTTATGCTCCAATACTATTCAGGACAATTGGCCAAAGTGAAAATGCTTCACTCTTGTCTGCAGTCGTCAGTACTGGCCTTGTTGGCACTACTGCTACTTTCATTTCAATGCTTCTAGTCGATAAGCTTGGCCGAAAGGCCTTGTTCATGATTGGGGGAATTCAAATGTTTGTGACACAGATAACCATTGGAGGAATTCTGGCAGGGACCAAGGTGGAGTAAGCAAAGAGTATGCTTACTTAGTCTTAGCTTTGATTTGTGTTTATGTTGCTGGTTTTGCATGGTCATGGGGTCCGTTGGGATGGTTAGTTCCGAGTGAGATTTTCCCACTGGAGATTAGATCAGCAGGCCAAAGTATTACGGTGGCAGTGGGGTTTCTCTTCACTTTCCTTGTTGCACAAACTTTTCTATCCATGCTCTGCCATTTCAAGTCTAGGATTTTCTTCTTTTTTGGAGCATGGGTGGCCTTGATGACTGCATTTGTTTACTTTTTCTTGCCAGAGACTAAGAATGTGCCAATTGAGCAAATGGAGAAAGTGTGGAGGGAGCACTGGTTCTGGAAAAGAATGGTTGGGGAGGCGGATGAAAAGGCTTGTACACAAGACAAGGGAAGGGGCATGAAATGTTAGATTAGACTGAAATTTCATCCTCATTATACATCTTGCAAAGAATAAACAAGAATTTCTTTGTGAAATTTCATCCATTTTTGGTATTCTTCCATGCACGATCTTCTATCATTGTTAGCATTCAAATCAAATTGTTATGAAATTCAATTTTTATATGCCAATTTCTCGGAAATACTTAATACTCAAATAAATTTTCGGACTTTACTCAAAATAGTTATTTCATTATAATAATACTCATTAAATCTTAAAAATAAGCAAACAATGTTAATTCACAAATCAACAAAAAAATTAAGAAGGAAGCACGTGCTTAGAAAACTTGAACTGTTACAATCCTTTCGAACAAAAATCTGAAAACCAGAATGAAGAAAGTCATAAGTCTTCCAAAGTGGTCCAATATTGCTTAAATGTTGTCACTAAAGCCATAAATGACAATGGAAAAAGCAAAAAAATACTTAGCTTGTCCCAAGTTATCAAAATCGTACTATATGCGATAAGTATCGTAAGATATGATTCAATTCATTATAAATTTGATACGTATTTATACAAAAAATTAGTTTTATTATAAATCGATAACTTATCTATTGATACACAAATGAATCGACGTGTATTGTACGATACATTGATACACTCTGATATATTTTATAGTGAAATTGAGCAGTCTCAATAAAAATTTGATTTGACTCAATTAATTAAAAATGTAATTTTAATAGTTTTTTAACTTAAAAAACACCTAAAAACATATTCTCTATATAATTTAATCTTGAAATATTGAAAAAAATTAAACTTTTGGTTAGTAAATTAAAAATAAAAAATATATAAAGATATTGTTTAAAAATATATACTATTAATGAGTATGTTAAGAGTTTGAAAACAATCATACTATTAATGAGTATGTTAAGAGTTTGAAAACAATCATACTTCTTATTTTTATCATATACTTACTTAATCTTATTAATATGTATAATTTTTTTTATTTTTTATCTTATATGTGTACATATTATTTATAATTAACTTTAAAATTATTTATCGTATCTTACGATACGATATTCGATATTTAATTTTTAAAAATAAAATTTCAATTTACAGTATGTATCTTAATTTGATAACCATGATCCCAGGTATTTACTCCAAGCAAAGCAACTTTGACATTAGCTTTGATGATCTTCAAGTATGAAATCCCGCTTTAACTTCACCGATCTAACTCCACAAACCACATGCGTCCTTCTGGTCCACACGGAATAGAGATATTCTGTCTGCAAGTCCACTATAATCAACCAGTAATGCTCTTATTAAATAACCTACTGCTATTTTTTCTATAAGTAGTACAACCTACTTTTCTCGATTGCATAGTTGAGATTAGTGATCAGCTGGGAGCTTGTGAAGCTTAGCTATGGCGGTTGCAACAGGAATAGCAGGTGAGGGAGGGCAATACAACGGCAAAATCACCCTACTCGTTGTTCTGTCATGCGTGGTAGCCGCTTCTGGAGGGCTCATCTTTGGCTATGATCTTGGAGTTTCAGGTCAGTATGATCAGTATAATCAATTATCCATCCAAGCTTCTGATTATTTCATGCATTAATTGCCATTAACAACGTTCATTTAACTGCGATTTAAGGTGGAGTAACCTCCATGGATCCTTTTCTCAAGAAGTTCTTCCCGAATGTGTACCGAAGGATGAAACAAAATACCATGATCAGCAATTACTGCAAGTTTGACAGCCAACTGTTGACCTTGTTTACATCTTCACTCTACATAGCCGGCCTTATTTCTTCTTTCTTTGCATCACATGTGACCCGAGCCTTCGGACGGAAGGCTTCCATGCTTGTTTCAGGGATTGCAGTCCTTGTTGGTTCAGCCCTTGGTGGCACTGCTTCTAACGTCTACATGCTTGTCTTTGGCCGTGTTTTTCTTGGCGTTGGCCTTGGATTCGCAAACCAGGTATTAACATTCGAGTTTTACAGATTTGTAGCCCATATTTCCTTGTGTTGTTTTTGTATAATGTTACCATATTGTGTCTAAGATTGTCTAGTCTAAAATTTAGTGGTAAAACATGTCATGGTAAGTTACCTGGCTCTTAAATCTACTGGTTTTTTATGCTCTAGTTCATTTGCTGCAGTCGCTCCCAGTCTATATCTCTGAAATGGCGCTGCCCCAGCACAGAGGAGCGATGAACATTGTCTTCGAGTGTGGAATTAGCATCGGAGTACTTGTAGCTAACATCATCAACTTCTGCACTGAAAAGATCGAGGGCGGCTGGGGCTGGCGGATCTCCCTCTCCCTGGCGGCAGTCCCAGCATCAATCCTGACGCTAGGTTCCATTATTCTCCCAGACTCACCCAACAGTTTGATTCAGAATGCCAATAACCACGACAAGGCCAAGCGTGTGCTGCAGCGTATAAGAGGCACCAGTGATGTCCACTCAGAACTCGATGATCTCATCAAAGCAAGCGAAAT
The DNA here is from genome assembly GCA_031772115.1 of Heritiera littoralis. Lineage (NCBI taxonomy): Eukaryota > Viridiplantae > Streptophyta > Magnoliopsida > Malvales > Malvaceae > Heritiera > Heritiera littoralis. The sequence continues at coordinate 4,083,558 of JAPDPK010000045.1, read as the reverse complement.
CTCAAAAACCATCAACCACCCATTCTGGAAAATCATACAAAGAAAGTACAGGCCTCAACTGGTAATGGCAGCAGCCATACCATGCTTCGCACAGCTGACGGGAATCAACGTCATTACGTTCTATGCTCCAATACTGTTCAGGACAATTGGCCTCCATGAAAGCTCCTCACTCTTGTCTGCAGCTGTGATTCGCGTTGTCAGTACTTCTTGCATATTCATATCTATGTTTGTAGTCGATAAGCATGGCCGAAGAGTGCTGTTTATGACCGGTGGAATTCAAATGCTTGCAACACAAATAACAATCGGAGGATTCATGACAGCTTTATTTGGAGATCATGGCGGATTGAGCAAGCCGAGTTCATACATGGTTTTGGTTCTGATATGTATATATGTTGCCGGGTTCGGATTGTCTTGGGGTCCATTGGGATGGTTAGTTCCCAGTGAGATTTATCCATTGGAGATTCGATCAGCAGGCCAAAGTATCACAGTAGCAGTTAGCTTTTTCTTCTGTTTCCTTGTCGGACAAACGTTTCTAGCCATGCTTTGCCACATGAAATCCGGGCTTTTCTTCTTTTTTGGGGGATGGGTGGCGGTGATGACTGCATTTGTGTACTTCTTCTTGCCAGAAACTAAGAATGTACCAATTGAGAAAATGGAAAAAGTGTGGAAGGAGCACTGGTTTTGGAGGAGAATTGTGGGAGATCAAGCGGACGACAAGGCTTAAAAGCTAGCCATATGAACAAGTTCAAATATTTTGTTTTGCAAGCTAAGGAACGTAGATTTAGTTTCTGCTTCATAGTTTAAGGTTAGCCAATAATCCCTGCTGCTTTTCGGGGCCAGATGATTAGGCCAACAAGATACGTGTTTCTATAAGTGGGAGGTAATGAGTTTACTAGAATAAAAAATATAATAGATACTAGCATTATCAATTAGAATAGATTGTTAAATATACTGCAGGTTTGTAAAAATATTAATATCAAGTGAAGTTATAAAAAATTTTTTAAACAAATATAGGCTATATAGCTTAGCCTTCCTCGAATTCTTCTCTCTCTATGTGTGTGTATATATATATCATTAGTGAAATTTTAAATTTTACAAATAAAATTTAAGATCGTGAGATCTTCACTTTATTCTTTTAATTTTTTCTTGAAGTTATGTGTCACAATTTTAATATTATTTGTACAGTTTAAAATTTTTGGATAGTGTATTAGATAATAAATAACAACAAAAAGTATTAGATAATAATTCATATTATATATATTTATATATATATATATATATATATATATATATCACTTGGTTAATTATATGATTAATAATGAATGGCCAACAAGGAAAATCATGGCAAACAAGTTGGATGAATCATTATTGTCACTAGAATATCACCTGCGCGTTGCTGCAGGATGACATTTATTTCTTTCGTTATCATTTTATATATTTAAATATATTAACATATAAAATTATAAACTTATAAAAATGATTGTGACTGCACTACTTAATAAACATACAAAAGATTTACACTCAACTATACGTTATCTCTACAAATGCAACGGACAAAGGACAATTCATTAGCAAATACCATAGGACTTTCAAAAATTAGAAGACGTTGCAAACATGTAGCATGACTATAAATGTTTGTAGATTAGATACAATCTTAGGTTCAGCTACGAAAATCAAAATAATTATATCTCATTGTCAAAGAGATATAATTTTAAATCCAAATATATGCATTATCCTACATTAAGAAGTAGAGTCAATAAATTTACCTATCCCATTCCCATATGATAGATCTAGCACTTCAACCTTTCATATCAAGGTGTGTATATTGACCATCACCAATCCAAATAGCCCTTTAAGGTCTCCATTCTGCAAAAAAAAGATGACATATTCAAGAAAAGGATAACGACATGTCCAAGATAAGCATTTGTAACAAAAGTTAGCTACAATTAAAATTAAAATCTTAATCATTCTCTTAGTCATGGAATTGTACAAGTCATGCCATTATAAAGGCACACCTTTCGGTAGCAGCTTATGGAAATTAAAAATAGTCACTACAATTTTGTAGTGCTTTATATTTCATTAATTCATGAAGAATATTTCCCTCTAACTTGCCTTATAATGAATAAAAAAGTTCACCAATCAATCTTTTCACATCAAGAAGACAACATATTGCTTATTATGATTCAAGATTATGTAGCCTATGGTTTATTAAGCAACATCAACCATCAAATCTGACCTTTGAATTTTAATAGAGAATAGAATATAATCACATCGGCAATATTTGATTAGGCAATTCCGTTGAGCGTAACTTCAAACTTTACCTATCTAGTCTAATAAAAATGAACAGTATTGAAATTGCCCTAGTTAAATAGGTACTGCAACGACATCTAATTCAAAATCCCTTATGATCCCATCATAATATTCGGACCGAAAAGCATAAACAAAGGAAAGCATTTTTTATTGATATTAATGATCAGCATAATAATTGACAGGATTGTTTTCTTGCAACAGGTTCTTTCTTGAATATACAATAAAATTTACCTTGGCATGGATTTTTCTTAGAATTTAAATTTAATGAGAACCATTTGACATTAGTTAGCAGCAAGATACATATATATGATAGTTGACATAGATAAGCACTGAAAAACCGGTGAGTAAATTTTCAGATAAAACATTTAAATGAGTCAGCCATGAGAATAAGCTAAATCATAAAGGAGAGAGTTTAGGGATAATTTACTACAAAGTCAACTGCAAGCAGCATCCAGACTTGGTCTAACTAATACCACTGGCCTTTTGATGCAGGACTCCTAAAGCTAGAATAAATACAAAATAAACAAAACTCAAGGACCAATCTAAATGATCTTGATTGACCAATGTAAAATGCACACACACCCAAATCAACTACACATCTCAAACGCATACATAACTCCAAATTTGGACACTATCAAAAGATAGTTCAAATGAGAACTATCTTTCTTTGTTATTTTTATATCATAATAGGAAAAAAGGAACAAATATATGCAAAATAACATATTAACTAAAAGAAAAGCATACAAAAACTCATCACATCTATACATTCTCTTCAATAAGAGGGAGAGAGGCTTACAAATGTCTATAAGAGTTACTTTGCACTATCACGTTCATCAGGGACAACAGAGCATGAATTTATCATTGGCATCTTTATGTGATATGCCATCCTCATTGGGAGACTTACAAATGCCTCAATTTGCATCAATACCAGCTTCTCCAAGACATTAGAGCCATAATTTGTGTTAATAATCTTTCAAGTTCCCTTGATATGCTTTTGGAGATGCACTACAACGTTAATATGATATACAAAGAATTTTATCAAGGAAATGAGTAAAAGACATTCAAAAAGATAAAGATTTCTCTTTCGTTACCTTTTTCCTTAGTTGATATTTCACATCATTCGGTCTTTTGCATTCTCTTCTCTACATTTCACTCATTTTAGCTCTATGACGTCCCAGGCTTGATTGGTGAGATGCTTCAAAGGCTTCTCCTTGAAGAAATTGGTCTTGCTTTACTTGAGAATGTGTCATTTCCTCATTCATTTGCTAAAATTGCCATTGATAAGTATGGTTAGACAGAGTATACATTGATGTATATGCCACATATAAGGTTGATAGCTTTGATGTTGTTTCAACACTTATTGGAAAAGGTGAAAAAATTGCTGCAAAAAAAAATCTAAATTAATACATGGAAACGAAGAGAACTTGAAGCAAAACGAAAACACTTATTTGTAATAAAATAATATAAAATTCTCTTTGTTCAATAGGTTGCTTAGAAGACATTAGATAGAGTGTGTGTGTTTATGTGTGTGTATTATATATTAGTTTTTTTTATCATAACCAGAACCTAGCAAAAAATCAGAAAAAATCTGTGAAAACATAGAATTATTAATTTAAAACTACTTTGTTTAATAAATTCCCTGTTAATTTTGCTAATAACTTGATTAGATTCATCTATTGGATCAATAAGCACTTCATGGCCTAATTATTGCAACTACTAAAATCGGAAGCTGTAGATCTAGATAAAACAAAGTCAACTTAAAACAGAGTTGAAATAAACTAAGGATGCAACTATCTACCTAGAGTTGATGTTAAGGCTTAATCCCTTGCACGCATAGATGTTAAACTCCAACATGTATATATAAAATAGCGTATGTAAAAACACATAACCTAATTTTTCAAATCAATATGATTAATAAAAAACCTAATGTATAAGAGTAGTAGGAAAACGGTTTGGGGATGGTGTGCCTGAGCAATCATGAAAAGTAAATGATTGATTGCAAATAAAAAGGCATATGGGGCTAAACAAAAGGGAACAACACCGTGTATTTCTTGAAGAAACAAAAAAACAATAGTAAAATAATAAAAATGATAAATATTTTGCTAACATAACCATATGTAATATCTTATTCAAATGCATTGAAACTCATTATATTAATTATCAATCACAACATTTATGCAAAAATATTCCCATAAATGGTATTGTAACTTACCTTAAAAACTGACATCAGAATATCATTACCAATACCAAAAACTTTGAGCTCCATATAGGATAAAATGGTAAAAGGAATTGGAAAAAAGCTAGCAACTCTCATTTTGGATTCTTTTTAGAATTTATTAAACAATACTTGATTTGATATCATTAAACGTGTTTAGAAAAATAAAATGGTGTTCCAAACTTTCATTGCCGCCATTTAATCTTCTAAATAAAACCAATCCCTATTTCTTATAAAAAAAAATAAAGCAATCATGGTTAACTATAGTTGCATCTAATTATCTGAAAGATAAAAGAGAAGAATATATTTGGCTAGTTCACATAGATTATTCATATATTCATGATAAAAGATTAACAAAAGCTGTCCAGTAGGCACTTACACCATTGATATGAAGTATCTACGCAATCATCGGTTGAAAGTAGTTAAGCCCTGTTATACCATATTGCTGACAAAAAAAAAAAATCCCTTGATATGCCATATTGTGCAGATTGCATCCTCTTCCAACTTTAAGATCTTCTAGCTTATTCTAGCTCAAAATTAAAATTTTAATACACGTATAAAAGAATAAGGCAGAATAGTAAAGAAAACTAAAATTTTCTTTAGTTCACCAATTTCAGAGGGATCATCCTGTAGCTTATTCCATCTCAAATTACCAAATCAAAAACAGAAAATTAAAGAAATACATCAATTCAAAGATTAAAAAACCTAACAAAACTACCTTTTATTCCATAATCTTAGGTTCTAGCTACGGACCTGATGAACATAAAATGTTTGATGAAAACTAAGAGAACATAAGGAATGCACAGTATTTTAAGAAGTTTGAACCTTCTGGTTTGAGGAGGAATAGGTCCAAGCAGCCTGTTATTATGTAAATCATTGTCGTATGCATTAATGAGCAGCTAAACATATCACTTTATTTTTTATTTTATCTAAAATTGTTTTTTTTATTCACAAATTTGATCAAGGAAACAACAAACATAAACTATAAAGGATGAAAATTGAGCCCAAAATATACCTTGAACAAACCAGCACAAATGCCCCAAAATTAAGAACCTGTTGTTCTAAATCCTTCACTTCCTTGTTCTTCCATTTCTCTATAGCATCCTCTATCCTTTTATTTATCTTGAATGCCCTGAAGGTGAAAAGTGAAAGCCAAACACCAAAACTCAAGCCGATATAAACCACAAAGCACCGCGAACCTCAGACCACCGTCGATGATACCACCACCCTTTTTTCTTCTTCCTTTCTATCCCATTTATGAAGCCTAGAAAACTTTTTCAAAAAGAGTCTAGCAACTGAACCCAAAATAGATTAGGGCTTTGAGAAAGGAAATTATGGTTTTGCAGAGTCATAGCCATGGGAAGAAAAGAAAGGAGATTTTTTTTGGAAGAAAATGAAGGATTTAAAGGAGAAAATTAGATTTTCTTTTTCTCCTTTCCCTATGACCTACCTCTTTGGAGAAGCTTACCTTGGTTAGAGAAAAGAAAACCAAAGCAAGAGACTTCCAGTCTCTGGGAGCTTCGCTCGGGTGACAAAGGAACAGGAAAAGAGGGAGAAAAGATCTGAAAGTAAACGGACCCCACGACTTAAAATAGAGGGAAAAACCCCAACCTAACCAAACCAATTTCCTTTTTTCCCTACTGCAAAATACGAAAGGAATATAGCTTAAAGGGCAAGGGATGTAAAAGAGAAAGGGATTGACGTGGTTGCATGAGGGCTTGATTTTTTCTACAACTTTTATTATATGATTGATATTTTTCCTTAAGTTACCGCTCTGAAGGGACCAATTATTGGGGGGCTTGAATTCGTGCAGATTTGATTTGGCTGGCAATGGACGTTTTGATGGTGACAGAGATGGTGACAGGAACTGGTGGCCGGCGGTGATGGGATGGCTGGCAGGAGATTGGACATTAGACAAATAATAAAATAAATAAAAAATAATAAAAAAACAAATAATAAAAATAAAAATAAATAAAGTATGTAAAAATAAAAATAAAAATAAGAAATAATATGTATAAAAACAATAATAAGAATAAATAACATAAAAGTAACAACAATAATCATAATAATAATAGGACAAAATTAGGTGTCAACAGCTGACAAGAGACGTTTTGACTTTTCAAACTCCCAAAAAACAAGGTCAAATGATGAAAAACGAAACAAAGATAAAGAGGAAAAAAAAAAGCTAATAAGTAAAGAAGTGACGTGGTTGCACGAGGAGCCACAATTTTCTACAACTTTTATATAATAGATTTTTCCTTGGAAAGGTATGACTAGCGTAGCATAGAATCTTTGTGGGATACGACTAGGACATAAAACTCGGAACCCAACATCCTTAACGTTAACAGAACAAGAATTCATTCTTGGTTTCTGTTCATGATTCCACATTTTATAGTTTTTCCCTATTAATTCAAGATTTCAAGAATTTTGTTGGAACATTTGATTGTTTCTTCTCTTGTAATCCTAATCTCTGTTACGCTTCTTTGTTGGCTAATGCTTAGTACAAGAAACAAGTTAAAGTAGAAACAAACCCCTGTCATAAATCCAACATTCTTGTCTTGACACCAATTTTCCTCTATATTTAATTGAGAAGACTTTGTAATGAAAGATAGATCGGTAGTTGTCAATTCAGTTGATCAATTAAAGTAAGATATTTAATTTTTGTCATTAGGAGGATAAATATGAAAATAATTTTACATTCTTATTTAAAAGATTACATTTAATGTGTTAATTTTACTAAATTCAAAAAAATTGGTATATTAATTATATATTTTTAAATATCATCTTAATCATTATTACACTTTGAATTTTAATTTATCTTTCATGACAAAGATAATTATCATTGTAAGTAATTTTAATTTATTATGATATCAGTGATCAAAACTTAAAAAAAAAAAATTTACAAAATCCAAAAATATAAGAAAAATACCAATTTAACACCGAAGCTAAAATTCCTACTGCCCTTCACACGAGTGGGATTTAGTTTCCAGAACAAAGAGAAGTAGAGCCGTTATGATCGTTGGAACCATCCAGAACCATGTTCGCGTACTCTCGGAGAAGTCTCCACGTGGCTTTTTCTTATTTGTCGAAACCATAAACTGGGAAATCTCTGAGCAGTCGTACATCTTAGTTAAATTAAAAATTAAAATAAAGTAATTAACTTTCCACTTTGGCCGTCACCTCTCGGTTGAACTTGCAGAAGGAAAACTCTTCTTTGATTGTCGCTTCATTCAAGCTACAGCGAAAGGTAAAGCTTTTTCCCTCAAAACTAGGGCTTACTCCGATCATTGATTTTGATGATTACCGAAAATGATTCTGAGTGGATTCAGCTTCGATTATTTTCTCTCAATTTTCAGTTTTATTGGCAGTTTCCTTTAATATTAATTTCTGGTTTACGTCAATCGGAAGCTATGCCTTCAGCCGCGTCGCAGCAGTGGCAGGAGAAGGCGACTGGTTTTATTTCTTCCTCAGGTGCCTTTTAATCTATTAATTTTTTATTTTCTTTCTTATATATATGTTAATATTTCTATTGTTGTCATATCAGTGATTTTTTTTTTTGAATCTTGATTGCAGGGGTGAAGCTAAAGGAAGCTAGCCAAACGGCCGGAACGTTTGTAGGAGGAGTTGCCAAGGATGCCAAAGGGAATGTCACTGACGTGGCGGAACGAGTTGGTTCCGTGGTCAAAAGCCGTTGGGCGGTTCTCCGGCAGCCGGCGACAAGACATGCTGTACAGGAGAGTCTTATATCGGCTGCTGCTACAACTGGAACATTTCTAAGGAAAGGCATCACTGGGACAAAAGACAAAGTTGCTGTTGGGAAAACAAAAGTTGAAGAGGTAAATTTTACCTCTAAAAATAATTAAACTGATATTTTTTTAAAAAAATTTTCATATATATATATATATATATATATTGTTATTTATCTTGTTCAATGTATTAATGACATTGTAAGAGACGAGAAGCTATCATGTAAAGTTTGAGGTTTCCTGTTTCATGTATGATAGCTGTGTAAATATCTCCTTATCATGGTGTTATACTTTTCCTATCTTCTTCCATGATTGATCGTTTGTTTTAATTGTGATTGTTCGCTTTTCGACTCTTGTCTTCTGTCTTGCCCTGCTTTCTAAGATTTTCTTTCGCTCTCTTCTTTACTCTGATAGTTAAGTAGGTGTTCTTATCAAAATTTATGTTATGCTACAGAGATATCCTTTTGTTCCCTACGGAAAGGGTTTTTTTTTTTTTTTTTTTTTTTTTTATCTTGGTTTTGCAATTGGGCTTTACTTCTGTTATTGCAAAACTTCAAGGAACTGATGAATTTTGGATTTTAGTGCTTTTCCTTGTTATTATGGTATTTGTTGATGTTGTGTAGCTAAAAATGCAATCTACTGATGCTTAATTAGAGGCACTGAATATAATTTTCATTTTTATTTATGACAGACTAGGCTTGTCTAGGCTTCTACAGAAGGTATTGTCACGAATGACATATATATGTAATGTTGACTTTGTTACAGGTGGCAAAAAAGACAGCACAGAAGAGCAAGATAATTTTAACTGATATAGAACGATGGCAGAAGGTATACGATTTTGTGGTTTGCTATCTTTTGTCTTTTTACATGTTCTTTCTACCTTCTGAGTTCTTATTATTCGTTTTTCATCTGCAGGGTGTGGCCAGTACTGATGGTAAGTTTCTTTACCTTGCCAAGTATATGTTTTCCCAAATGGTGATATTGGGATCCTTGTCATTTCTCTTTCTTTCTGAAAATATTGAGTACTTTTGGTTCTACTAAAAATATCAACATGAAGAGCAAACTATTGAATTTAATATTTCCTATACTTACCATTCCAAAATCATTACCTAGCATCAGGAGCTTTTGACACAGTCACAAGTTTTTCTATGATTCTATCAAGTGATAAAATCTTCGGTTTTCTGGATTCAGGTGTACAGAACTGCTTTGAATTGTAATCCTTGTTTCTTATTGCCCTAGCACTCTTGCAGCTCTTAATTCCTAGTCATGTTGAGAAAAAGCTTCTGATTTCAACTAGTACAAGTTTTAAAATGCACTAGTTTTATACTTTTTTACAACTTTTTCTGTGCCCAGTGTTTGTTCCTATTGCATTCCAGTGCTCTACTATTGTCTTAATTGTCAGTTCTTCTCCATGTCCAAGGCTTCGCTTATTAGTATTTACTGCAAAAATAACATTTGTTTTGAATTGGTTTTGTTATCATGGTTTCTGATTTACTTAACAGTTACAGGGCATAAGTTTTTGCATTTTTTTCATTCATGCTCATTTACCGATATACTATGACATAATGATGATTAAATTAACTATGCAAGTAGTCTATGGATATTTCCGGCAAATGCATAATGCTAGCTGCTTTGTTTTTTCCATGTCCTCAGTATTTGGAGTTCCTATTGAGGTTACTGTGCAACGGCAGCAATCCAGCAGGCCCATTCCTCTTATATTGGTGAAATGTGCAGATTATCTAGTACTATCAGGTGTCTCAGATGAAAGATTTTGGTGCTTGTTTAGCAAATGTTACTGCAATATACATTCTTTTCCAGAGGTTAACATTTTTTTTTGTCTTTTAGGTCTAAATGCTCAGTACTTGTTTAAAGCTGAAGGAGATAACAAGGTCATCCAGCAATTAGTTTCTACATACAACCAAGGTTTCTTGCATGTTATCTGCTAAACTTTGACGGGTAGTTATATCTGTTTTGGATTGCTTCATGAGTTGTTCTCATATGTATATCACAGATTTTGATGCCTCTATACCAGAGGGGCTGAATCCAATTGATGTAGCTGCTCTAGCCAAATATTTCATTGCTAGTCTTCCTGAGCCATTGACTACCTTTGAGCTTTATAATGAGCTCAAAGGTGCCCGTTCTAGCATACGTGCTATAAGAAATGCCTTAAAGAAGCTTCCTACTGTAAACTACATGACTCTTGAGTTAGTCACTGCATTGCTGCTTTGTGTTAGCCAGAAATCAGTCCTTAACAAGGTAGGAGTTCTCTTTCTCTTGCTCTACATCCATGTGCATACTTTAATGCATACACTAATGCAAACGTACATGTATCGCCGGTAAAACTTTGATTTGAATGAGGCTGAATGTGATTGTAAAAGGCTAAAAGCTTATATTTCTCCACATATGCAAAAGTTATCATTGAGATCTTGCAAACCTTAGTATTTTACCTTAACTGCATGAGAAACAATTTGATTCCTCTTATGCACCACTGATGGGCTAAAACCTACTTAATGGTCAAAATGATCTCCGCTGAAGATTTCATGTACAATTTATTTCTTTGAGGTCATTGTTAGCTTGCTTGTTTGCAGTCATTGTGAACAAAATGCCTATATGAAACAGTTTTTTGGTTCCTTTGTAATGGTCCTCTGCCCTCCTCTCATCCTCCATCCCTCCAAACAAAGGATTTGCTGTCATCTGCATAAGTTGGTATCTAATAGGTAAGTATTAACAATGTTTAATGGTTGTTTATCTTCCAACAGATGGATGCCCGAAGCCTTGCCATGGAAATGGCCCCTGTTATTATGTGGCAGAAGGGTCAGAAACCAGAATCTTATAGAAAATACTGGAGTCATCCACCCAAAAGTCCTTCCAAGGGTAGCATGGACTCGACCCCTACTTATAGTGCTTGGGACATGCTTGCTGGTACCTTATCTGCTACAATCTGTCCATATATCACTGTATTTTGCATGACACGCCAATAGGACTCTGACTCCATATCATTCGGAGATAGCTAATCACCTAATAATTTATTTGCTAGATTATGGTCTCTACTGATGGAAGCTATTTCTTAATCACAGGATTGAAGAACTAAGTGAAAAATGTTATTGTGCTGTTTAGATAGTTTAAAAAGAACTGCTGTCTGGCATCCCCTTTTCCCCCTTTCTTTCTTGCTTTCTCTTAGTTCCATTTCTTGGGACCCAAAACCTCCTCTGCATTCCAAAATTTCCGCAATCGATGTTCGTGTTTTCTTTACTAATGGTTCCCTCTGTTGCTTTGGCCCTTCTATTTAATTGGATAACACTGCATCGACTAATTCTCGCCACGAAGAAATGGTAACTAAAGATGTTTTGAAACAGCTAGAAGGTTCTCATTTTCCTTTGTCTTGTATATATGATTGCAGATGAAGAAGAAGATATGGATGCTTCCTCCCAGATTCCTTTGGATGATGGCATGCCAGTTGATTTTGGTGCCATTGAGGTTATTCAATGCCTCATAGAACAACACAATCCCATATTCACAGATGCTAACGAGACAGTCTGGAGATGATCGAGATGAACCCCTTTCCTTATGCAACGTAGAAGGTGCCCGGCAAAATCAATCATCTCTGTCAATGAAATTTAAATTGTGGTCAAGATGATTGTTGTCCAGTACTAGATATTTTGTTGGCAGCCAAATCTGGTGAAGCACTCGCATGCGTGCCTGTACATTTTAGTCATTAGGGAGTTTCTCTTTAATACCCTTGTATTTGAAGAAAAACTCATTCATCAATGTATTGTCTATTTTGGGATAGCGACTGCTTTGAATGGAAGTGCTGGTTTGTTTTCCAGTGAAAAAAGAGAGTAAAAGTTACTTCTTTCATGATATATTTGTAATCCGAGTGAAGGATGGATAATGAATAACTATATACAAAGCTTTCTGGCAATGTGAGCACATGAATAAGTAGGCAGTATCGTGAATCCCCTACACGTAGTTCATTAAGACTTCATCCTCCCCAGCAGTCCATGGCTCTTTCTTTTTGTATGTTCCATCACTTTGTCCATTTCAAGACTTTTCTCTTCTTTTATTACTTAATCACAATTCTATGGCTTCCCTTTCATTTTGTTTCTGTGAATCATACGAGTTTGTTGACAAATGGAACCAATATAATCTTCCCAAGCCGGCAACAACATTCGTTTCTACCTCCGCTTTATCCTCAAAATAACACAGATGACAAAACCGAAGTGGGTACCATTCACAAGATTTTTGATTGGTTTGTCACCCGGACGTGGTTAAGATAACTGGTGACGGCAGCCTTTACAACCTTCACCTGCAAGTCCACTTATGTTTCTTTAGAACGAGTGATCAGAGCTCATGATCCAAAACAGGATCCTCAACTCTTCCGTCACAAATGGCTCGCAGGAACTTGTTCATCTCACTTGTCTTCCTCTTCTTTACCTTGTTGTCCTTGGTAATTATTGGAGAAAACATGTTCTTTAATATGGTTTCGGACCTCTCGGCTCCACTTTCTTCAGTTAATGATCTTTATTGTGTCATTTGGTTACAGGACAAGAAGGGGTTGGGGTTTCAGGAAAGTACCCTATAGTGGTGAGCACATCGCCTTTCCTGGAGGCTGAGGGCTGCATGGGAAGCAGTAGACGAGGGGTTCTGCGCTGTTGATGCTGTGGTGGAGGGTTGTTCTGCTTGTGAGGTATTGAGGTGTGATGGTACAGGTTGGTAGCATAAACTCTGGAATTTGTTTTCTTTTTTTGGTTTAATTGTTAGGATATACCTTGCGTATGGAAAGTTGGGTCTAGTCTTTCTTCTTGAATATTCAAGAATTTTGAACTCGTTTGCTAGAATGCTTAGGTTGAGCAGAAATTGCATCTGTAGATTAAAGGTATGATGTTTGTACATAAGATATTACTACTTGAAATCAGACTATGAATCCCATTGACCAGCATATAATATCTATGCTTATTTTGTGTAATCCTTGAGAAGATTCATGAAGCTCAACATATACTATGTCCTCTTTAATGGAATTTACTAAATGCATTGTCAATCTCGGAAAAGAGTTAGAATGTCTGCATTTTTGTGATTTTGTTTAGCATGCTAATGCCCTGAACGACATGAATTTGACTGTAACAGTGGGCCCTGGTGGAAGTCCGGACGAGAATGGAGAAACTACAATTGATGCCTTGCTCATGAACGGGGTAGACAACATTGTGTCTTAAATGTTGTTTTGATCCATGTTTCTTTGCTCTTATTGAGACAAACAACTAAATCTTCTATGTTTGCTAAGGATTTGCATAGGCTACAATGGAGGTTGGGGCTGTTGCTGCTATGAGGTACGTGAAAGATGGCATCAAAGCATCAAGATTAGTCATGCATCATACCAAACACAGAATGCTCGTTGGCAATAGAGCTTCTGCCTTTGCCATTTCAATGGGTCTTCCTGGACCCACAAACCTAAGTTCATCAGAGTCTATGGAGAAATGGACAAGATGGAAAGAAAATCAATTCGGAAAAATGTTGCACCTGTTGATACCTGTGGCCCTTTTCAGCCAAAGGCTAACATGGGGCTTAACAAAGGGATTTGTTCTGAAACCAATTCAATAGGGTTTGCTGAATGCCGGACATCTCTTGTTGGTCCTTATAATCATGACACCATATCAATGGCTGTTATCAATAAAGTACGTTGATGTAACTGCTGGTTCATTGCGATCTAGGCACATATAAGCAGAGATCTGCATTTGTTTTAGACGGATTTATTTTTCTTGCATAGATGGGACATGCGGCTGTTGGTAAATCTACAAATGGTGCAACCTTTAAGATTCCTGGCAGGTAAAATTTCCCCTGCTACAAGGAATAATGGCAGTTTTTTTGTAGATTGCTTGACCTGATTCCTCCCCACCCCCCCTCTTCCTCCTGCCGGTTCAAATGTTGTTGTATTTTGTAGAATTTTCTTCAGAACTTGGTAAATTATTCTCTCATAAACCATTAGCGGAGATTGAATTATTCCAAATAAAATTCTATTTCCATGTGAACTTGCTGTTCAAATTAGTTTTGTTGAAGTTGTGCATCAAGTAGTTGCTTTCATGGAAGTAGTGGATTTTAGTGGCAAGAGACTAGTGGCAAGAGACTAGGAGAACATGTTAGTTGTGTAGTGGCAAGAGACTAGGAGAACATGCTAGTTGTGAAGTGGATTGTAGTGGCAAGAAAGTAGGAGAACATGCTAGTTGTGTAATGCATTTTCTTAGGAATTTTCAATTATTCGTTTATGTATTTAAATCAGATTTGGCTTGTCAAAATGAAGGAGTAAACTTTTCAGCCTATTTTCTTTGTGTTATTTTCCTTCTCTTTCTGCAGTTACTGCTCTTCTTTTCTTTTTAAACTAACAAAGTGGTATCAGAGCCTATTTTCTTAAGGGACCATAAGCCAAATTTCTTCTCTTGAAAAGCCATCAAAACAATGGACACAGAAACATCATTTGCAGTTGTTGCTCCGCCTGTATTTGATGGAGAGAATTATCAAGTTTGGGCAATTAAAATGGAAGCATATTTGGAAGCATATTTGGAAGCAAGTGACCTCTGGGATGCAGTTGAAGAGGACTACGAGATTCCTCCTTTGCCAAACAATCCAATACTTGCACAGTTGAAGAATCACAAGGAAAAGAGGCAAAGAAAGTCAAAGGCAAGAGCCTGTCTGTTTTTAGCTGTCTCACCAACAATCTTCACCAGAATTATGACCTTCAAGTCAGCCAAAGAGATCTGGGATTTTCTCAAAGAAGAGTATGCTGGCAATGAGAGAATCAGAGGAATGCAGGTGCTGAACTTGGTCAGGGAATTTGAAATGCAGAGGATGAAGGAGTCAGAAACAATCAAAGAGTATTCTGACAGACTTCTAAGCATTGTCAACAAGGTAAGATTGCTTGGTACTAATTTTCCTGATAGTAGGATTGTGCAAAAAATCCTTGTTACTATACCTGAAAGATTTGAGGCAACAATTTCCTCTTTGGAGAATTCTAAGGACCTGTCAAGTATCACCTTGGCAAAGTTGTTGAATGCTTTACAGGCACAAGAACAAAGGAGAATGATGAGACAGGAAGGCTCAGTGGAAGGAGCTCTGCAAGCACAGTTGCAGATCAATGAAGGCAAGAAAGGAAAGAAAAAGAAATGGAAGAAAAGTTCTGCTAACTCAAATGATGCTGCTGCAAACAATGATAGTAGTAGTGAAGGCAACAACAACAAAGGAGTATACCCTCCTTGTTAGTATTGTGGAAGAAAGAATCATCCTCAAGTCAAGTGTTGGAGAAAACCTGATGTGAGATGCAGAAAATGCAATCAACTAGGCCATATTGAGAAAATCTGCAGGAACAAAAATCAACAGCAGAAGAATGAGGCTCAAGTTGCAGATCAACAAGAGGAGGAGCAGCTATTTGTGGCAACTTGTTTTGCAACCAACAACTCAAGTGGAAGCTGGCTAATTGATAGTGGCTGCACCAATCACATGACTTATGATGAAGAGCTTTTCAAGGAGCTTGATAGATCTGTAACATCACAAGTCAAAATTGGTAATGGTGACTGTATTGCTGTTAAAGGGAAAGGGACTGTTGCCATTGAAAGCTGTTCAGGTACTAGAATCATAACTGATGTGTTTTATGTACCTGATATTAATCAAAATTTGTTAAGTGTGGGTCAGCTGCTAGATAAAGGCTTCAAAGTGATATTTGAAGACAAGATATGTTTGATTAAGGATGCAGATGGTCATGATATGTTCAAAGTCAGAATGAAAGGTAAAAGTTTCTCCTTGGACTTAATGGAGGAGGAGCAAGCTGCATACCCAAGCTCAATCAATACTACAGAACTTTGGCATAAGAGGCTAGGGCACTTCAATCATGTAGCACTTCTATACATGAAGAAAATAGAGCTAGTGCAAGGCTTACCTTCACTGGAAGAGTTTTCATCAAGTTGCAGTGCATGTCAATTTGGCAAGCAAAGAAGGCTGCCATTTTCACAGACAACTTGGAGAGCATCGCAGAAGTTGCAGTTGATTCATACAGACCTCTGTGGACCTCAGAGAACTCCATCCTTAAAGGGAAGTAAATACTACATTGTTTTCATTAATGATTTAACAAGAATGTGTTGGATTTACTTCCTTAGGTTCAAGACAGAGGTTGCAGAAGTATTTTGGAAGTTCAAAGCATGGATTGAGAATCAGAGTAACTGCAGAATTCAAGTCTTGAGATCAGACAATGGCAAAGAGTATACATCAAAACAGTTCAATTTATTCTGTGATAAGGTTGGCATTGAGCACCAGTTGATTGCTCCTTACACTCTACAGCAGAATGGAGTGAGCGAAAGGAAGAATAGAACCATAATGGAGATGGCCAGATGCATGTTGTACGAGAAAGGGCCTCCTAAACAATTTTGGGTAGAAGCAGCCAAACGTGTTCTTAGATATGTCAGAGGGACTCTTGATTACGGAGTTTTGTTTTGTTATAATCATAATTTTCTGTTTCATAGGTATTCTGATAGTGATTGGGCAGGGTCCTTAGATGATATGAAGTGTACCTCAGGGTACTTTTTCACTTTTGGCTCAGGAGTGTTCTCATGGAGTTCCAAGAAGCAGGAGACTGTGGCACAATTGACGGCTGAAGCTGAGTTCATTGCCGCCACTGCAGTTGTGAATCAAGCCTTATGGCTTAGAAAAGTCTTGACTGATTTGCATATGGAGCAAAAGGAGAGAACAAAGGTGTTTGTTGATAATCAAGCAGCAATTGCAATCTCCAACAATCCTGTCTTCCATGGGAAGACAAAACATTTTAATATTAAGTTGTATTTCTTAAGGGAAGTACAAAAGAATGGTGAAGTATGCTTGTTGTATTGCAAGACTAATGATCAGATTGCTGACATATTCACCAAAGCACTCCCTGAAAACAGATTTGAATTGTTGAGAAAGAAGCTTGGAGTCTGCAACTATTGAAGCAAGGAGGAGTGTTGAAGTTGTGCATCAAGTAGTTGCTTTCATGGAAGTAGTGGATTTTAGTGGCAAGAGACTAGTGGCAAGAGACTAGGAGAACATGTTAGTTGTGTAGTGGCAAGAGACTAGGAGAACATGCTAGTTGTGAAGTGGATTGTAGTGGCAAGAAAGTAGGAAAACATGCTAGTTGTGTAATGCATTTTCTTAGAAATTTTCAGTTATTCGTTTATGTATTTAAATCAGATTTGACTTGTCAAAATGAAGGAGTAAACTTTTCAGCCTATTTTCTTTGTGTTAATTTCCTTCTCTTTCTGCAGTTACTGCTCTTCTTTTCTTTTTAAACCAACAAATTTAGACAACTAGATGTCTCTCAGCTCTGGATATTTGTAGCTGGTGGACGAAGAGACTATAAAGTAGGTAGAATGGATCTCATTGCTGAAACTAAAAAACATTAAGGAGCAGCAATCGTGTCTTTCCCTTGTTGCTGGGTGGGTAATGGACCTATTGCTGGATCTTCTGCATATGCTGATGACGAAGTTGGTGCTTGTGGTGCAACTGGAGATGGTGACATCATGTTGCGCTTTCTTCCATGGTATGTTACAAACTTGAAAACATTGAACTTCCAACATTTGGTCACCTTATTACTATTCTAATATGGGAAAAAATGAAGTGGTATTTTCTTCTTTCTCGGATCAGGCCCATTAATTGAAATATTTAAGAACAACGTTCTTAGAGTTAACAATTCTTTACAAGGACTGCAAATGACTAAGATGTACTCTTTGATTAGCATTGTTTGGTGTTATGCTTAGTTAGCACGTTCTTCATGATGGCAAATATTTTGCTCACAAAAATCCAGCCTGACCCAGCTTTTTTACTCTGTTGTTTCCTTTCTCAATTCACCCTTTGCAACTGTTCTACTTCAACCAGTCTTATGTGCTATGTGCAAACCTTATCTGATGCATACATGTGATATCATGCTTTTATCTGTTTTCAGTTACCAAGTTGTGGAGAGCATGAGACAAGGAATGGAACCCAAGCTTGCGGCGATGGATGCTATATCACGAATTGCAAGAAAGTTTCCAGATTTTATGGGAGCTGTTGTTGCTATCAGTAAGAATGGTGTTCATGCTGGTGCTTGTCATGGCTGGACCTTTCAATACTAGTCAAAAGCCCAGATATGGCCGATGTAAAGGTTTTCACGGTGCTGCCCTGAAATCTCTGCTGCCTATGCACTGGGAAAATTGCCATAACATGCCTTGAACAGTTCATCCAAAGGACATCTATTCTTGTATGTTACCAACGATTCTTCATTAGACCTCTTATTGCTCAAGAAGCAAGGACGATCTTCATATTCTTTCTTCGACATTTCATCACTACCATTCAATACTATAAATCGTCGTAGCAGCGTCACTTGATTTGCAGCTTAAGCTATACTTCAAGATCAATGTTAGCCTAAGAATCTCGGGTTTTTGGCTTTTTCCATCTTGTCGTCACTGCCACAAGAATCTTGGTTTAACCATGTGCTTGTGTAAGGAAAATTGTAAGAAGACTTGGAAGTTATCCGGTAAACGGTAAAGAGATTCATTTATATGGACTTTATGTAAAAGGAAGCATGGTTCTTTAAGTAACCCAGGACTAAGTCCACTCCACTAAACCTTTTTTCTTCGAAGAACCGAGTCAACTCGGGGAAGAGTAAACTTTCAAACACTGAACCGACCAAAGAGTTTCCAATAACAGGTCACATCACACTCATGCTCGTCCCATTGGCCAATGGTTGGTCGAATGAGCCGAGACCATTGAGAGAAGACTTAGAATGACACAGTTTTCTCTTTTGTTGTCATTACTCACTGGTCTTTGCCTTACTCAAAAGTCAAGCTTTGGTATTTCCACTGCAAAAGTTCTAAACCCATTCACTTTTTGACTCATCGTAATCCTACCCCCATTTTTTACGATAATTGACTGCTTATTCCTCAGAATTGTGGTATAAATAAATAATAAAAAAAAGGTAGGTTTAGAATTTTTCTTTCCACTGCCGCCATTCAGGACGAGGAACGCAAATCCATTCAGCATAACACGCAAATCTATCTACCTCGGCAGTATCCAATCCATCCCTATTCAAGAGATATAGACTAAAGAGGATGGGGCCTGCAGGCACATTAGCCCAGTTTTCAACACACATTTCCTTATTGAGGTTATCATATAAGAGATTAAAAATTTTCATTTTACATTTATTTTTTAATTTTATGATAAAAAAAAGATTAGGAAAATTTTATTTTGTATTTCTCAATTTTATGATAGAAAAGATTAAAAAAAATTTTATTTTTACATTGTCTCCTTAATCTTACGAGAGAAGGGGTTAAAAAATATCATTTTGCATAATCTCTTTAATCTTTGGAAAAAAGGGATTAAAAAATTTCAATTTGTACTGTGTCCTTAGTCAGTCTTAAGATAGGAAAAAACTAAGAAATTTAATTTTTACATTTTTTTTCCTTAATATTATGAGAGAAGGGAGGGAAATTTCGTTTTCAACACACATCCCCTTCCGTACTTGTTTAGCAGTCCAGTCTGCAGTCTGCAGCTTCATTTGCCTTTCCTGTTCGCCCAGTTTACAACATTCAAACCAAAAGACAAGCTCTTCCTCTGTATATCCTTTATAACGGGATATATCCTCCAATTAAGCTTCCCTGTCTCCCTTGTAATCTCCTTATACACCACCTCAGAATCTGTTTCCATAACTATTTTCTGATAGTTATTTACAATAGCAAGCTCTATCCCCTCCTTTATTGCAAGCGCTTCTACCTCAGTTTCAGATCTTACGGTAATCTTTTTGGCTGTACCATTAACAGCCTTTCCATTCTCATCTCTTACAACCACGCCACTCCCATTTGCTCCATCTACATTTATTTATCCCCCATAACATTCAGCAACACATATTCCGTTTCATTTTAGCCCGCGCCGCACACTAGTCCCATTCTCTCAATTTTCAGATTTTTTGGCAGTTTCCTTTGATATTAATTTCCGGTTTACGTCAATCCGAAGCTATGCCTTCAGACGCGTCTCGTTTCTTTTCTTCCTTAGGTGCCTTTTAATCTATTATTTCTTCATTATTATTATTATTATTATTATTATTATATATATTGTTGTCATATCAATTTTTTTTTTTTGAATTTTGATTGCAGGGGTGAAGATAAGGGAAGCTAGCCAAACAGCCGGAACGTTTGTAGCAGAAGCTGGCAAGGATGCTACAGGGAAAGTCGCTGACGTGGCGGAACGAGTTGGTTCGACGGCAGGACATGCTGTTGCATCGGCTGCTACTACTACAGGCACATTTATAAGGGAAGGCATCCCCGAGACAATAGGAAAGGTTGTTGTTGCTGTTGGGAAAACAAAAGGTGAAAAGGTAAATTTTACATCTTCGGTAATTTGTATTTCTTGCTGAATGTTTTGCTCTCTTTTCCTCTAGATTGCTACTACTTAAACAGTGTGAAAGGTTAAGCAATGTGACCTCCGATTATGGAATACATGATTACCCATGTTCCTCTCTCTTTCAAAGGGTTTTTGAATCACCCTGATTGGAGATTCCTGCTATAAATTATGTGCGATTTAGTATGCGAAGGTTGGCTGACCAAACTGCCTGAACATGACTGCACATAGGCTAACTTTGAAAACTTGTTGGTAATGACTAATGACTCAAAATGAATTAGGATGTGAGCCTTATATGCCTGAAAAGATATTTAACTTTCATACAAATTTTACGGTTTGTCAATTGGATTCCTAAATCTCCAATTATGATTGAAACAGTACCAAAAGTTCAAAATTCCTTCTCACTCAATACCACTTGTAAAGTAAACTCTAATAAAATTTCAAATTTCATATGAATTGTTTGGCTATAAGGTACATGTTGTAAATCATGAACTAACTGTAATCTTGATGCTCCCTATATAAGGTGCAAGATAAAGATTGTCCATACATTAAAAATGTTGCAGAGCAACCGGGCTTGGAAGATTCCCACACTTACATTAAAGAAATCCAGCAAAAGATTGTAACTGATGTTAGGGTATGATTTTTCCAGGCTGATTATAAAATTTTTTAGCTCTGCATGGTGCTGACTCAAGAAATATGCAGGCACTGCCCGATGATCCGAAGACAGAGCCTAACATTTATGATGACTCAGAAAAGGTAACAAAAACCTGGCAAATCTCATTTCATTAACTTATGATGAACATAACTCTGTAATATTTATTTATTTATTAATTATATGCTATTCAGTTTCCAACAAGCATCTGGCTTTTGTGTTATGTCAAGTGAAACAATGGTTGTTTTTTTTTTTTAATTTAGTCAGTGCTACTAAAACAATTACAAGTCCCCATGCCTAGATATGATTCTTGTTGATTAACTCTTTTTTCTTTTTTTTGTTGTCAGTTGCCGTTCCCACAAACTCCAGATTACATCCCCATCAACATAGGTGACACAGAAGATATTGGCAGGGAAGGTGGTTCAAGTCTAAAGGTCACAGAAGATATTGGCAGGGAAGGTGGTTCAAATCGAAAGGTCACAGAAGATATTGGCAGGGAAGGTGGTTCAAGTCGAAAGGTCAAAACTGGATATGAAAGAAACTGTAGCCCCCTTTAATCATAAAACCAAATGATCCTGTCTTGCAAGATAATTTGATAAAGAATATGCAAATCATTGTGGCTTTAAAACCTCCTAAAATATGATCTACCATCATATGCATGTCTAATCAACTAATTATCACCTTCTGAATCTCTAATTTAGATATTTAGATTTAGCTAAATATGATTGTTCCTTTTCTTTTTGTCTCTGTTCGTTGGATAGGTTTGGATCTTCCTCATCGCCAATTTAGGAGTAGAGATTCTATCGGCAGCTTTTGAACAGCTTTCTTCTGTGCGTAAGCCTGAATGTGCTATAGTAGCAATGTTAATGGCTTATGTAGGTCTGCTCGGATGCATTGCAGAGCTTGCTTTTAGGGCCGGAAAGGAAAGAGTTAGCTGGAGATGGGATGGGGTGATACCCTGGTTTTATATTTCAACTACAACAATGTACAGGCCTTTTGGCACCTTTTCCGAAATATTCGGATTAGTCTGTGCCATACTTCAAAGTATTTCATCAATGGTTGCTCATGCCTTGTACAGTAAAGGCGCTGATAATCCCATCAATGGGTCTTTTTCGTCAGTAGTCTTTGCATTTGGTCTATTGTGCTCTCAATTTCTAAAGGATCGAAGTCGAAATATGGCTCGGGCTGATCATGAAGATTAGAATACATACTGCATGGTAATAGCATTTCCAACAGCTTTTAGTTCATGCAGATTATCTTCTGATTGGGCAGTCGAAAGTTGGCTAGGCCTCTTTATGGAGATTAGAATACATACTGCACGTCAATGGTATTTCCAACAGCTTTTAGTTCATGCAGATTGTTTTCTGATTGGGAACTTTGTGTCAGTAAGTTCTATTCTATCTTTCATGCTAAGTTTGTTCAAATTCTTGAATCTTTCAATAAAAAGACGTTTTAAAGTGTAACTTCTCCTCGTCATTTTGAACAATTACATTGATGGAAGTAAAAGTTGTTGGAGAAGAAAAATCAATTCTGTGCATGAATACTGAGATATATGTATGTATGTATGCATATACATATGTATATGTATGCATGTGTATACATGTATAATAAAGACTAAGCGGGTTAAATGGAGTGAAAGAGAAGGTTTTGATAGGGAGCCTCCCTAGTGAAAGCAGACAGATACATGAGACAAGGTAGTAAATTGCAGCATACTACAATAAGCAAAGCACATTCCCTGGGAAGCAGAGAGTTGGATGACAAAATCAAAGCTTATGTGAATATCACAACAATTTTTTTTTTGTTAATTAAAAAAGGGAAGATAAGCTCAGATACATTGGCTATTATCTGGCTATAATCGGGCTTTATCTTCTCTTGTTCCTCGGGGCCTAGTTCCCCTTTGGTGGGCTTGGTGAGCACCAGAACACAGCATGTTGGTCTCTTGGTAGGCCCTGCAGTAGCAAGATCCTGAAATGGCAGAAGAAACTAATGAAACCAGTTGCATGAGAGAGAGCCAATTGCTAGTTCATTGTAGGATGTATAAGTGGACTAGAACTGAGTCTTTAATCAAGCATATAGAAATCTAGGTTCACAGAAATTAGCCATACACAACATCCCGAATCCGTTTTTGAAATGCTTTGCGTAGTTTCAAATATCACGAAACAAATTTTTAAGGATAAACAATTGATGATAGAAATATCATAATGCAGGTAGAAATATTTCTTATACGTACAAAGCTTTAAATCATTAGCCAAAATATTTCATATGCCACAACCCTTGAATTCTCTGGGTATATTGGTAACTGTTTGTTGGCCTAGCATAAAAGAATGCGACTCAAGTAAATAAAGAAAATGGAATAGAAAACTTGGTTAGACCTAGCCCTTTTTTTTTTTTTTTACAAAGGTGAGATTGACACATAAAATGGATGTTAGAAAATCAATAAGAAATTAGGTTCTATGATTTTTAATAGTCAAGCGGGGCAAGAATTAAGCATGCAACACCACCAAATTAGACAGAAAAGAGAGAGGAGGTCCAAGCTTAGTTCTTGTGAGGGAACATATGTTGGCATATTCTTTGATCACAGGTTGACAAAATCTGGCTATTGCCATATATAACCTGTGATAATTAATGCCAAATAAATGGTCCATTATTTCACTGATTCTATGATCATAAAAGGATGTTCTGTGATGGTTTGAACGATCGTTTTGAGTTGGTCAGAATTAAAGAGGCTCCGACTTCAAAAACAAGAGCTAGAATCCGGTCCCCAAGCATCACTTTCTCTGTTATACACCATCTAGTGAGCATTCGAGTGCTTGAAAGGCCTGTGATCGACAGAAAGAAGATTGGCAGATTCAAGAATCGCTTCAACAGCAAAGTTACAGAGTGCAATGGCTGGAGGTTAGATCCTGTCGCTTCCGCATTTAATCGTTTTAACATGTTTTATATAGTGTAGAAGCATGTGTAATCTGTATGATGTACTAACATTTGGCATCAAAGCTTGCAAATAATCTCAGTCTTGCATGAAGAAAATACTCTGTAATTTTGTTATTCTGCTAAAATCGGCTACTTGTGTTTCTATATGTTCTTGGCCATAACGAGATTTGCAAGAGTTTTTCGAGCTATCTAGCAACTAAAAACAGAATAAAAAGTCACGGAAGAAGCCATAAAAACCCATAGTTGAAACTTTAAGTCTCGGGTTCCTTGAAACTCATTCCGTTTTCATGCGATTTTGGCTCAAATATTTTAGATCTATTGTTGTAAAGCTCTAGGGATGAAAAATACATGAAAAACAGGACTGTTTGAAGGAGTTTATGCTGGGTCGCGTCAAAAGACCCAAATTTCTGCAAAATTACCCATTCGGGAGAAGGAGCTGCGGGCGCATGAGATCCATGCGCCCGATGTTGGAAGTTTGGCACGTGAGATGCACGCGCCCGACTGTGAAGAGGCAAAAAAAAGAAAAAAGGAAACCTTTTTGGGCCATTCGATTTTGGGCCCCTGTTTGGATTTTTTTTGTTAGTGTTGGGCCGTTTTGGTTAATTATTTTGGCATATGGATTAAATAAAAGGCCATTTGGTTTATTTTAATTAAGCCTTAAGGAATTATTTAATTTAAGTAATTAAAATTTTTTAATTTAGGCCAAATAATTATATTTTTGATAGTTTTATATCAAATTTTCAGTTTTGTAATTTTCATAATTTTATGAATAATTAGATCATTTTCACAAAATTAATATAATTATGAAAACTTCTCATTATTTTGAATTTAATGAGGATTTTTCATAAATTTTGGAATTTTTATAAATGCTGTAATTTTAAATTGAATAATTTTGTGAAAATTATCATAAAATTATGATTAAATTATGAAAAATTGATTTGAATGTGTATATGTGCTCATTTTGAATATGTATAATTTTGTTTTTCTTATACTAAAAGCACATGTAGCTAAGTTATTCATATTATTTGGAATTAAAGTTGCCTTGTGATAATTGCAATTTTTAAAATATGAATAAACTTAGAATTTTACCAATATGTCTAAGTGATTTATAATTTATTTAATTAGGGCTTAGCCACAACAACCTTGATTAAGTAAAATTATATTTGTAAAAATCGCATAATAGTATTAGACGTAAATTGTGATTGGTTATAAAGTTATAATAAATTTTATCTCACAAGAATTTTTATTATAATTTTATAACTGATTAGGATAAAATATCAAATTAGTTTCTTAATTTAGCCACAAGAATTAGGAAATGATATAATTTGATAGTTTTATCATTATGATATGAATTTATTAGAATTAGAACTTTAGCCCACAGGTAAGTTTTATGTCTGATTCATTAATAAAATATGTTTACATTGGTAGACATAATTAAGTTTGCCTTAAAAATTCTAGATACATAAGCATGTTGTTTTTTTATATGCAGTGTTTCCTCAGGCTAGTATTAACCTTGAAGTTCCTGAGCTGGATGGAGAGAACTACAAGGTTTGAAAAGAGAGAGTTCTCCTCCAATTAGGGTGCATGGATATAGACTATGCTATAAGGAAAGACGAGCTCGTATTGACTGAGACCAGCACTCCTGCTCAAGTAGCTTTACATGAACGCTGGGAGCGATCTAATCGCCTTAGTGTCATGTATATTAAGACAAAGATATCTGCTGGGATGCGTGGTTCTGTCGAACAGTATACCAACATTAGGACCTTACTGAAGGCCATAGATGATCAGTTTGTCACTTCAGACAAAGCGTTGGCCAGCACCTTGATAATGAAGTTCTCATCAATGAGGCTCACCAGTGTCAAAGGAGTGCGCGAGCACATAATGACCATAAGAGATATAGCGACCCAACTCAAGAAGCTAGAGGTGGTGATGTCTGAATCTTTCCTTGTGCACTATATACTGAACACTTTACCAAAGCAGTACGGACCATTCAAGATATCCTATAACACACATAAGGGTAAGTGGACCATCAATGAATTGATGATCATGTGTGTTCAAGAGGAGGGAAGACTGCTTGTAGAATCGGGTGAAAGTGCATTTTTTGCAAGCCAAGGAAAGACCAAGGATCAAGCCAAGAACAAGGGAAAAGGAAAAATCCCTGCCCAAGCTGACATTAAGAAAGAGTCCAAGTGTTTCTTCTGTAAAAAGAATGGACACATGAAGAAGGACTGTGCCAAGCTTCAGCAATGGCTCGTTAAGAAAGGTAATCCACTCTCATATGTTTGTTTTGAATCAAATATGGTTGAGGTTAATCATAACACATGGTGGATTGATTCTGGATCTCCAATTCACATTTCGACTTCCTTATAAGGTATGACAAACCTAAGGAAGCCAGTGGGAAATGAGGAGAGCATCTATTCAAGAAATAAGATGTGCTTGCGTGTTGAAGGCGTTGGAACGTGCACTTTAGTTCTTAGGAGTTCAAAAATGTTTTGAAACAGCTAGAAGGTTCTCATTTTCCTTTGTCTTGTATATACGAGTACGACTGCAGATGCAGAAGAAGATATGGATGCTTCCTCCCAGATTCCTTTGGATGATGGCATGCCAGTTGATTTTGGTGCTATTGAGGTTATTCAATGCGTCATAGAACAACACAATCCCATATTCACAGATGCTAACGAGAGTTTGGAGATGATGGACATGAACCCCTTTTCTTATGCCACATAGAAGGTGCCCGGCAAAATCAATCATCTCTGTCGATGATATTTAAATTCTGGTCAAGATGATTGTTGTGCAGTAGTGGATATTTTGTTGGCAGCCAAATCTGGTGAAGCACTCGCATGCGTGCCTATACATTTTAGTCATTAGGGAGTTTCTTTTTAATACCCTTGTATTTGAAGAAAAACTCATTCATCAACATATTGTCTGTTTTGCGATAGCGGCTGCTTCGAATGGAACTGTTGGTTTGTTTTTCAGTAAAAAAAAGGGAGTAAGAGTTAACTCTTTCATGGTCTAATTGCAATCCAAGTGAAGGATGGATGACGAATAACTATAATCAAAGCTCTCTGGCAATATGAGCACATGAATAAGTAGGCAATAACATGAATACCCTGCAATATTTACGCGCTTTTTCACGTAGTTTATTGAGACTTCATCCTCCTCAGCAGTCGATGGCTCTTTCTTTTTGTATGTCCCATCACTTCGTCTTTCCATTTCAAGAATTTTCTCTTCTTTTATTACTTAATCACGAATCCATGGCTTCCCTTTCATTTTGTTTCTGTGAATCATACGAGTTCGTTGGCAAATGAAACCAATAAATAATCTTCCCAAGCCAGCAACATCATTCCTTTCAACCTCTCAAAGATTGACAAGCCAGAGTACACCGTTAGGGATTTACAGAACTGGAATTGCAGAGCATCTGTTTTCCCACTCTTTTTCCAAGTGAAGGTAAAAACATACCCACTTTTTTATTCTTTCTGCCTCTTTTTTTTTCATTGTATTACTGTTCATTTGCACAGTAATGGGTATAAATATTGTATTACTGTTCATTTGCACAGAAAATGGGTATAAATAGAAAAAGAAAAAAAAAGTAGATTTTAGAATTTTTCTCAGGACGGTTAGTGGTACTCTCCGAGAGCTTCTATTTGCACCACGTTTTTTTCTCTTTACACTACACCAAATAAACAAAACTAAATCTACTCCATTAAATGACAATTTTAACCTCTATGCAATAAAATCAACATTTCCTCTTCCTCAGCCGATCCATCCAGCAGACGCCTCAATATCTCTTCTTTTCCACCCTTCCTCAGCCTCCTTCCTCCTTCCTCAGCCTCTTTCCTCCTTCCTCCTGCGCGAGGCTCGCCTCTAGACCTTGGCCGTTCGAGCTCGCCTGCACAAGGGCTCGCCAAGCTCCGCGCAAGCTGGGTTGCGCGCGATGGCCACCCACGCACAACCCAACTTGCGCGCTATGCCCATGCGCCCGCAAGCTGGGTTGCGCCATCACGCGCAACCCAGCTTGCGCGGGTGGCCATCGCGCGAAATCCAACTCTCACGCGGTGCTGTTACGACTTCGCTGCGCATTCTCAACTTTCCCTCTTCCTCTTCTATTTCAATTTTTTCAGTTTTAGTTTTTTCAATTTCTTCACTTCCATGCCAAAATCCGAAAGAGAAAGTAGACTGAACAGCAACAGCAGCAGCAGAGAAAGAGAACAGACGAGAGGAAAAAAAAAAGGAAGGAAGACTTAAGTTTTAATATAGGATATTAATGTCATTTTATACGAGGATTATTTTGTCTTTTAATATTTTGTAGTAGAAAGAGCAAAAAATGTGGTGCAAATAGAAGTCCTCGTACTCTCCGTTGTCCACCAATGAGCTAAGTGAAGGAAATCACAGAAAAAACCCTGCTTTATCCTCAAAATAACACAAATGACCAAACCCAAGTGGGCACCAGTCACAAGATTTTTGATCGGTCTGTCACCTGGACGTGGTTAAGATGACAAGTAACGTCAGCCTTTATAACCTTCACCAGCAAGTCCACTTATCTTCGTTGGAACAGGTGATCAGAGCGCATGGTCTAAAACTGGATCCTCAATTCCTCCGTCACAAATGGCTCGCAGGAACTTGTTCATCTCACTTGTCTTCCTCTTCTTTATCTTGTTTTCCTTGGTAATTATTGGAAAAAACTTGTTCTTTTCTTGATTTCTTTGATATGGTTTCGGACCTCCGGTTCCACTTTCTTCAGTTAATGATCTTTATTGTGCTATTAGGTTACGGGACAAGAAGGGGTTGGGGGTTCAGGAAAGTACCCTATAGTGGTGAGCACATGGCCTTTCCTGGAGGCTGTGAGAGCTGCATGGGAAGCAGTAGAAAAGGGGTTCTGCGCTGTTGATGCAGTGGTGGAGGGTTGTTCTGCTTGCGAGGTATTGAGGTGTGATGGTACAGGTTGGTAGCATAAACTCTGGAATTTGTTTTCCTTTTTTGCTGAATTTGTTAGGATATTCCTTGCATATGGTAAGTTGGGTTTAGTCTTTCTTCTTGAATATTCAAGACTTTTGAACTCATTCTTTGCTAGAATACTTGGGGTAAGCAGAAATTGCATCTATAGATTAAAGGTATGATGTTTGTACATAAGATATTACTACTTGAAATCAGACTATGAATCCCATTAACCATTATCAGGTTGTCCCAAAAGTATGATATCTATGCTTCTTTTGTGTATTCCTTGAGAAGATTCATGAAGCTCAACATATACTGTGTCCTCTTTAATGGAATTTACTAAATGCATTGTCAATTTTGAAAAAGAATTAGAATATCAACGTTTTTATGATTTTGTTTAGCATGTTAATGCCCTGAACGACATGAATTTGACTGTAACAGTGGGCCCTGGTGGAAGTCCGGACGAGAATGGAGAAACTACAATTGATGCCTTGCTCATGAACGGGGTAAACAATGTTGTGTCTTAAATATTGTTTTGATTCTTGTTTCTTTGCTCTTATTAAGAGAAACAACTAAATCTTTAGTGTTTGCTAAGGATATGCATAGGCCACAATGGAGGTTGGAGCTGTTGCTGCTATGAGATACGTGAAAGACGGCATCAAAGCTGCAAGATTAGTCATGCAACATACCAAACACACATTGCTTGTCGGTGACAGAGCTTCTGCCTTTGCCATCTCAATGGGTCTTCCTGGACCCGCAAACCTAAGTTCATCAGAGTCTATGGAGAAATGGGCAAGTTGGAAGGAAAATCATTGTCAACCAAACTTTTGGAAAAATGTTGTACCTGTTGATAGCTGTGGCCCTTATCAGCCAAAGTATAACATGGGGCTTAACAAGGAGATTTGTTCTGAAGCCAATTCAATGGGGTTTATCGAATCTCGGACATCTCTTGTTGGTCCTCATAGCTATGACACCATATCAATGGCTGTTATCGATAAAGTAAGTTGATGTAACTGCTGGTTCATTGCAATCCAGGCACATATAAGCAGAGATTCAAATTTGTTTTAAACTAATTTATTTTTCTTGCATAGATGGGACATTTTGCTGTTGGTACGTCAACAAATGGTGCAACCTTTAAGATCCCCGGCAGGTAAAATCTCCCCTGCTATAAGGAATAATGGCAGTTTTATGTAGATTCCTTCACCTGATCCTCTGCCTGGTTGCCCTACCTCCCGAGCCCCAACAACACCCACACCACCCCCCCCACCACAAGGTTCATATGTTGTTGTACTTTGTAGAATTTTATTCAGCATTTGGTAAATTATTCTCTCATAAACCTTTAGTAGAAATTGAATGATTCCAAATAAATTTCTATTTTATATGAACTCAAAATATTCGAAATAAGTTTGGATGACAAGATGACCCTCAGCTCAAGATATTTGTAGCTGGTGTACAAAGAGACTACCTAAAGTAAGCAGAATGGATCTCATTGCTGAACTTAAAACATCAAACAGCAGCAATCATGTATTTCATTTTTGAGTATCAAGGGTTCTGAGTGCCTCTTTGAAAAGAATAAACCACACATAAAATCTTCTCTAAAACAACATGGATAAGTTTTTTTTTTTTTCTTCTTACGTTATGTCACTGGAGTGTTTATGTTTTACACATCACCTAACATATTACCTTCCCTGATTGTAGGGTGGGTGATGGACCTATTGCTGGATCTTCTGCATATGCAGATGATGAAGTTGGTGCTTGTGGTGCAACCGGAGATGGTGATATCATGATGCGCTTCCTTCCATGGTATGTAACAAACTTGAAACGTCGAACTTCCAGCATTTGATCACGTTAATACTAATCTAATTTAGGAAAAAATGTTGTGGTGTTTTCATCTTTTTCAGATCAGGCCCATTAATTGAAATATTTAAGAACAACATTCTTAAGTTAACAAATCTTTACAAGGACTGCAAATAACTAAGATTAGTATTGTTTTGGTGTTATGCATAGTTACCATGTTATTCGTGATGACTAATCTTTTGCTTGCAAAAATCCAGCCTGGTCCATCTTGTTTACTCCGAATTTTCCCTTTCTCAGTTCACCCTTTGCAACTGTTCTGCTTCAATTAGTCTGAGGTGCTATGTCCAAACCTTATCTGATGCACACATATGATAACATGCTTTTATCTGTTTTCAGTTATCAAGTTGTGGAGAGCATGAGACAAGGAATGGAGCCCAAGCTTGCGGCAAAGGATGCTGTATCGCGAATAGCAAGAAAGTTTCCAGATTTTATGGGAGCTGTTGTTGCTATCAGTAAGAATGGTGTACATGCTGGTGCTTGTCATGGCTGGACCTTTCAGTACTCGGTCAGAAGTCCAGATATGGACGATGTAAAGGTTTTCACGGTGCTGCCCTGAAATCTCTTTTACCTCTGCACTAGGAAAATTGTCATAATATGCCTTCAACAATTCATCCAAAGGACATCTATTCTTGTATGTTACCAACGATTCTTCATTAGACCTCTTATTGCTCAAGAAGCAAGGACGATCTCCATCTTCTTTTTTTCAACGTTTCATTACTACCATTCAATACTATAAATTGTTGTAGCAGTGTCACTTAATTTGCAGCTTAAGCTAAACTTCACGATCAATGTTAGCCTAAGAATCTTGGGTTTTTAGTGTTTTCCTTCTTTTCCTTGCTGCCACAAGAATCTTGGTTTGACCATGCGCTTGTGTATGGAAAATTGTAAGAAGACCTGGAAGTTATCCATTAAACAGTAAACAGATTCATTTATATGGACTTTATGTAAAATGAAGCATGGTTCTTTAACTAACCCGACACTAAGTCCACCTTTTTTTCTTTGAAGAACCAATGCCATTGTCGAGTCAACTCGGGGGAAGAGGAAACTTTCAAACACTGAACCAACCAAAGAGTTTCCAATAACAGGTCACATCACACTCATGACTCAACCGCTCGTCCCATTGGCCAATGGTTGGTCGAATAAGCAGAAACCATTGAGAGAAGACTTGAAATAACACGGTTTTCTCTTGAATTGTCATTTCTCATTGGACTTTGCCTTACTCAAAAGTTAAATCTTCGGTATTTCCACTGCCACCATTCAGGACGAGAAACGCAAATCCATTCACCATTATCTCTATTGAACATATAATCTTAAACTCTTACACGACTAAAGGCTCTAGCTCTTGCAATGTCTACACCAGCACAGTAACATTTACTCCTCTGTCTGGATTGCATGTTTCTTTTTCCTTCATGTTTAGCTTTTTAAATTTGGCTCTGATTGTTTATTAGCTTCAAATTTGATCAGATATTATCAATCCTTGCCGCCTGTAAGCAAGTTCTATGGAGTGGCCTGTTTGATGACCACATCTGCCTTGTATCTTGGTCTTTATGATCCCTGGAACATAGCACTCTCTTACCAAGATGTATTTAGACGTTTCCAGGTAAACTTGTTATCTTTGTTTTTATCGAATCTACAACTAGGAGAGCTCAGTATGTGGTTGATCATTGATATTCTTCTGCTGCAGGTTTGGAGGCTTATTACCAACTTCTTCTTGCTTGGGCCGTTTTCACCCCACTTTGCCATTCGTCTTATAATGATGTGAGAAGCTGAGTCCTTTAAATCTTTTAATGGCTTCGAGAATCAAGTTTTTTAGTTGTAACTCCCCAATCTCATGTTGAGATATTGTAAGATTATGTTATAATATATAAATAGAGACTTAAACTCATAATTATGATGTGCCTTTCGGTGGTTCAAGTCTGCACTTATATATCATAATAGAATCTTACAATATCTTGATATGAGATTGGAGTGTTACATTAGTACTTTTCCTTCGTTTCTGTTATTTTGAGAGCAGAGGAGGGGCATGGGAGAGATAGATTTGTAACATCATGATTAAACCATAAGCTATCCTGTTTAGTTAGCGAAAGACAAGATTAAGTTTTCTTAACATTTCAAGTTCAATTTCACAGAGCAAGATATGGTGTCTTGCTAGAGAGAGGGCCTTTTGACAAGAGAACAGCAGACTTTGTCTGGATGTTGATCTTTGGAGCACTGTCACTTTTGGTGAGTACAAATAAGAAACAGTAAAATGAATCAGCAGACCAATTTTTATTTTCTTTGATCTTCATTTCTGCATACAAAAGCTTGTTTTGCTAATATTGTCATCAATAAACCTACATAAAATGAAAATATTGCCATACAGGCCCATACTAATGATTG
The DNA here is from genome assembly GCA_031772115.1 of Heritiera littoralis. NCBI lineage: Eukaryota > Viridiplantae > Streptophyta > Magnoliopsida > Malvales > Malvaceae > Heritiera > Heritiera littoralis. The sequence continues at coordinate 4,050,152 of JAPDPK010000045.1, read as the reverse complement.
ATTGTTAGGTTATGGCTGCTATTCCATTTCTATGGACACCATTCATGGCAGGTTCATTGGTTTTCATGATTGTCTATGTATGGAGCCGTGAGTTCCCAAATGCACAAATCAGCATCTATGGTTTAGTGACATTGAAGGTATGGTGATTTTTTCCCTTGACTTTTTGTCACACCAGAGGTTTTGATTATGCTAATGCTAGTGTTAAGAAAAGCTCATACTGGAAAGTTCTCACAGTTTTGTCTCACCAAAATACGCTCACAAGTATGAATTTAGATCTTTACATATATACGATAGAAAATCCTCACAATATATGGATATGGGAATGGGACATTACAATCATATCATCAGGATCAATTGTCATCGTATTCTTGTAGTCCTGGGCTTTTCCACCCGTTGTCAGGTTTTTGTTGGAGGCCTCTTCTTCTCAGCTTAGCCTGAAAGATGCAATCCATGATTGTGTTCATGCTCACTCTTCTGCATCTAGTTCTGGTGTTATCTTAAGTATATATCTTGTAGAAACTCTCATTCCGAAGTCTATGAATCGGATTCTAACTGTTGGATCTTTGTCAATGCAGGGATTTTATCTACCTTGGGCATTGCTAGCTCTGGATTTGATATTTGGAGCTTCATTAATGGAAGATATTATTGGGATGGTTGCAGGGCATCTTTATTATTTCTTAACAGTTCTTCATCCTCTTGCTGGTGGAAAGTATGTTTTAAAGACCCCTCTTTGGGTGTATCCTTTTCTGTTACAGACATCTAAGCTCAATTGTAGAAGTCTAGGGAATGTCAAGTAGACTTGGCTATTCGTGTTCATGTTGTGTAAAACACGAAAATTTCGTGTCTCATGTTACTATGTCATGTTTAAGATTACCAGGTCATTGTCAAGTATCAGTAGAAGAAATCAATTAACAAGCTAAACCAACATATAATTGGAAGAAACTCGTGCTTATTGAAACTTAAACCCGAGCTCTAAAAGTATTAGGATCTCTTTCTTGCCATTGATACAAGGTCTCATTGGCGATAACTAACGGCTAATTGTTTGGGACATACTTGAGTGTGTTACTTAAAACATGAACTGTTTATGTAGTCCTTAATGAGCATTTCCAGACACAAACTAGTAGCACATTGGGGGGAGGGAATCCAAGTAAATTCTCCAATGCAGCAGGATCCATTTGCCGGAGTTGCTTTCCGAGGTCGAAGCTACCGACTAAATGGTAATCGAGGGCAAACAAGCACGCCATCGGAGCAGGAGCAGCAGAACCAGGCAAGCAGTTCAGCAAGCCAGCCTAATTCAGGTGCTGGTGTTGCCTTTCGGGGAAAAAGCTACCGTCTTGGTGGTCATTAACTAGCCTCTCTTGTACTTGATCTTGTGGACTATATCTTTACAAGGTCTTATGTTATAAATTACCATGCATTTGCAGCCTTAAATGTCAAATTTTATCCGCACATTCTGTGTCGAGTAAACTATGAAAATTTCTTATAATGTTATATAATATTTCAGTTGGCTTTTAGTGTTCTCATATACAAGATTTTATATTATGAATTACCGTGCATTTGCAGCCTCAAATGTCATGAATGTAAAAGAGTAGAATCTTGAAGTTTTAACCTTAATCCTTCTACATCTTTCGTATTCGTATTATGCAAAATCATGTTCATAATGTGTAAAATACCAAAATTTTATATTGACATGTCAAACATAATGTGTTCTAGTTTTTTGTCAAATTCATATATAATTTTTATCAAATTTTACCCTATTATATATATTTCATATCATTTTTATATCATCTCACCTAATCATGTTTGGAATTTCCAAATTTACCACTTTTCATTATCTCTTCCTTGTAGTTGTGGTTATCTGGAATTTCGCAGAAATCTCTCGGGAATTACTGTTGAATATGACTAGTGAACCACTGAATTCTGACATGCAATTGACTAGTTGAACCCTGCTGCCTCTTTTTGTCATCTTGCTATACCCTAAATCTTTCTTGTAGCTTACGACCTATTGCCTAGTCTCACCTTTTACCGGATATGGATTTTGGTATGTGTGATTAATTTTTTAATTTGTATCAAATTGTGTTCGTAACTTCGAATAATATAAGACAAAAATTTTATGTTAATATATCAAATATAATTTTTTTAAAATTTTGGTAAATTTATATATAAATTTTACTAAATTTTAATTTATATCACATTTTTTTTTGTTTTTGTATTATTATATTTAGTCGTGACTGAAGTTACTATGTCTACCTTTCACCCTTACTAAAACACACTAGCAAGAAGCAAGCGCTAAACTTATGATCTTCTCAGATAAAATGGGAAAGCTCAACTAACTTTTATTCGGAAGAATTAGAATTAGAATTAGAATTAAATGCTCAAATTTTCGGGGTACTTGTTCGTGAATACTGTGTCTACCGACATGTTTTATATTTCATCAGACGATCAACTTCACGATATGCTGCTCCAACATCAACATCTTTGTGTGTGTGTTGTCATCAAAGACAAGGCCATGGAAAGTAGGAGACCATTCTGCATGCCCATGTGTCTCACGGTTTGGTCAATACTTGCTTACACGTTCATAAGAACGGAGGTCACCTCCGAAGTCAAGCATCCATACCTAACGTTGCTGCACTAAATCTAAATTACTTCTCTAGGTTGTTAAAATGCCATCCTATGTCATAAGTCAATTTAGCCATAAAATGTCACTTCATTACTGAACAAAGTTAAAAATTATGTACATCTTTTAAAATAAATATCAATAAAGTTTTTTAATTTATGTTAAGAGTCAGCTTACTTTTTAAAAATTTCCATTATTGAAGTGATAGTTTGTAGTTGACTATATTAAAACTATAATTTGTAAGTGTTTGCACATCATATATAAATCTAAAAAATAAATTCCAATTTACTTTTTTTTTTATTTTAGTTTTGTTCGGAGATCACAAGGAAACTTTAAAAATTTTGATTAATTAGTACTATTTAGATTTTTTTTGGGGGGTACCTGCACTAATTAGATTTGTTTGACTGGCGAATAGGATAATAAACAAATGCAATTTGCAGCTTCCACTGTTATATCGCATCTTAATTTGGTGAACCATTATACTTGTGGTAATCTTATTACCTCCTTTAAATCTTTTTAAAGTCAATGAAACTGAAGTTTAATCCCCAATTCTTAACATAATTTAAAGTAAACAATTGCAAGTGCATGAAGACGGGATTATCTTAACCAAGATTCCAATAAAATAAACGGATGGGGACCAAAGCTGTTTTGACCAGTTCTAGAGATTAAAGATTTTGAAATTGGGTAAGTTTGGAAGTATCCAAAACTCTATATTTAGTAATTTTAGATACAGCTGGCAATAATCTATTTAGTAATTTGTTAGAGAAATTTTTAACTCTTCAAATCGAGTTAAAGTGGTGACAAATATCCATTTTATTTTTATTGTTTTTTAAATATTCTTAAAAGACGTGTTTTAATTTTATTTTGAATTCCGAAAACTCCACTATTAATATATTTATCGTTGTATTGAATAATTATATTTGAAAATATTAAAAAAATAAAATAAATTAAATTAGATATATATCATTATCATTTGTGGAATTTAATCCAGTAGTAGTACATTGAATGATTATCATCGAATAGATATGATATAAATGCACAGAAAGTTGGCCGTATCCGAGAATTAAATGCAATGTCACCATAGTCAACAATTTCACACCAGGCATCTTCCAAAGATATAAAAATGAAAGCTGATTTTTCTTTTGAAGTAAAAACGCGTTTGATGGGATTTCTTTTTCATTCGTCCCTACTCCTTTGTTTGGTAGCATTAAAATTCACGTGTCTTCTTCTACTCGATTTCATGACAAATGCTTTAACTCACGGTTTAAGGAAAGAGAAGTGCGAACTTGTGCTGACCATTTGTCCCTTGAAAATGACTCTAAAGTTTGAAAGGAAGGAGAGCTCCGAGAAACTGCCATTTTTCTTCTTAATCCTTTGTTTCCATCCTCTGAAAATTCAATGGTTAGTTCCCAGCAAAACGTGACAGAATCAGTTATATCTCAAACTCTCAGAAGTCTCCGAAAACAAGTGGACTCCTTGCTGTGTCGTTGTTTTTCTAGGAAGCAGCGCCTTCTTAACAAGAGACTTTCTCTCTGAAAACTATACAGTCAGAAAGATCCCCAGAGACAAACCCGTGCTTTTAGCAATAGATAACCAAAACCCAGATTCAAGTAGCTAGGCAAAGCAAATTAAAAAATTTCAGAAATTGTTGTTTTCTTCATAGAATGGCAAACGCTGCACGGCACAATTGCCTTTGAATTTTGGATTGGGAAATTTTATTTACGGCCTATATATTACTAAACACAATTTAAATAATTTTTTCTACCCAAAATAACCTTCTTTCCTTCGTTTTCTTTTTTTTTCCTAGTTTTCAAAGACTCACAGAAAAGAATTTCAATGAGCCTTTGAAAGAAAACTTCCGTAAGTTTTTAGAGATTTATAAAAAATTTTCACGAAAATTTTTATCTGTGGGCCTAACCAATTCTTTTTTATTTTTTTTAAGTTCTCAAATCTCACAAAATTTGCTTTGGTGAATTTTTTGTTGTAAGGGTAAAATGATAAATTTATTAAAGTATAGATTGTGTTTAGTCATTTTTGGTTGCATTTAGAAGCGCTCTTTTAGATTTATGCAGTACGTGACAACAAAAAGAGGTGTTTGGTGGGGACGTTTTGCTTTGCGTCATCTTCATCTATTACGGTTAAACTAACACCACATTATATGATAATAAAAAAGGAGGGCAACTAAGCTGTTGCCTTGGTTTGACTCCCAACCGAGCTGTAAAAATGTTGGGTTTCGAGCTAGAGGAAGCTTGAAAGTTTCGAGTTCCAGAAGAAACCGGTACGTTCTTAGCCACTCTCTTTGATTTTCCAGGTTTTCTTTGGATTTGATATTTGTATTCGTTGGCGGTTTTTCCAGACAAGTTCTATGTCTTCTGAAGTACTTTTGCTTCAATTTTTCATGTGTGTCTGGTTTTTCGTCGATTGCTGAAAGCTTTCTATATCATTCTTTTGACAGTTTTCAAACTCGGGTTCTTTTAAGCTTAAGCACCTTCGGTTCCAAAGTCTATGTTTCAGGTTGGGGATGTCTGGAATCCTGAAAGTGTTGGTCATTTATTTTTATCATATCTTTCTGATTGCCTCAATGATTTCTTTTGGTATTCTAGATTTATTTCCATGGAATTGTTTCTTTAAACTGCCTGGACTCATTGTATATTCAATCTCTAAGGATTTCTGGCAAGTCATGTACCATAAAATCTGATTCTATGCAATCTCATTCAGTATTTAAAACATGTTTTTCTTTTGTGTTTTTAAGACATGGCATTAAATTCCAAGCAAAAGAGAGGTTGGGTTTGGGGGAAAGTATTTTTCTCTATTCATGACATGCCAAATACTAGGCTTTTGAGAATGCATCAGTGATTGTTACACAAAAGAATCCTAAATTTGCAGTTTCTTTTCTTTCCTTATAATCCATCCATTCATGAATACTCTAACATGGTATTTCTTCTGTAAAGCTGCAGAGATTTGTTGTTACAAAGAAAGTTGCAGAATAATGGAGAAGAAAGAAATAGAAGAAGCAGAAGGTGAACTGGTTTTGCCACCCCCTCCATCTTTAACTATTGGAGTAGCTATCAATGGAGACAGAAAAAGCAAGTATGTGGTCAAATGGGCATTGGAGAAATTCATTGCAGAGGAAAATGTCGTGTTTAAGTTGTTACATGTGCGTGCAAAGATAACTGCTGTTCCTACACCGAGTAAGGATGATAGTTTACTTGTATCTCCATGAAAACTTTTTTTTTTATGTTGAATTTTCCGTTAGCTAATGTTAATTGACTATAATCATGTTAATTCTAGTGGGAAACTTGATTCCGATTTCACAAGTCCGAGATGATGTAGCTGCTGCTTATAAGAAGGAAGTGGAGTGGCAGACAAGTGAAATGCTTCTTCCTTATAAGAAAATGTGTGTTCAAAGAAAGGTACCCTTCTTTTTCCTACTGAATCTCATTTGGCATGTATCCTGAAAATGTGAACTGAATTTTTTTAAAGTCTGAATTTAGGTGGAAGTTGATGTTTTAGTCATTGAATCGGATGAAGTGGCAAATGCAATAGCAGAGGAGGTTGCCAAGAGCACCATCACTAAGCTTGTTATAGGAGCTTCATCTCGTGGGATGTTTACAAGGTATAGTGGAAAAAAGGCAATTGCAATGCTGACCATGACTGGTCTAGTAGCCTGACAGATGGTTCCTATATAAAATCATAGTTATTGTCGATTAAACTGGTAACGAGTAACTAAACCTTGTAGGATACCATGGAATATCTGAAAATCCTATGAATCATATTGTTAGAAACGATGTTATTTCAGCTTTTTCATTTCTTCATTATTGAGCAAGCATATCAGATTTTTTCTATTTGTCTTAGGAAAAGGAAAGTGAACATCAATAAGCTGGTCTTGCATATCTGTTTTCTTATGTGCTCTCTATTTGCAGTTTGAACTAGCTTCACCAATAATCTTATTAACATGATGATATTTGTAGGAAGATTAAGAAAAATAATTTGTCCTCAAGAATCTCAGTTTGCACTCCAAGCTTTTGTACAGTCTATGCTGTTTCAAAAGGAAAGTTGTCATCTATTCGACCATCTGATTCGGAGACAAATGAAAATACCAAAGATGACATTCGACCATCTGATTCGGAGACAAATGGAAACACCAAAGATGACAGTAGTGAAACAAGTTTATCTCCCCAGAGCTCATTAAGTTACACTTTCAGTTCACAGACAGGTACTTATACTTCACTGAAAGATTGACATACAAGTGCTCAGTGGAAAATGATGGAACATTAAGTATGCTAATCTTTCTTTGAGAAAAACAAGGACCGTTTTCTTTGTTGAGTTGTTATAGAAGATGAATAATTGATGACTAAGAAACCAAACTGTCATTTCCCTGCCAGTTTGACTATAGGATAGTATCATGCTCCACCCTGTAAAGCAATATAAACAGTTATGCCGTCCATTTATATTTTGATTTAGTCAGTAAAACTTATAACCTACCTCCATTTCTCGTTTTTCTATTTGTAGATTTTGGTTCACTGCCATCCTATGCTAGTTTCCATTCTCCTTCCCTACCAATGCAGCGATTTCAAGCACTTTCAACTATAAATCAGACAGTTTTACATACAAGAACAAGTTCTCTTGAGAGAAACCTGTCTAGATCGCTTGACTCCACCCAGTTTAGGTCTCCAGATATCAACCATTCTAGATGCCATTCTCTTGAGACTGTGGCAGGAAAGGATGATATAAGCTTTTGTCCTAGCAGTTCAGAAACTAGACAAGCACTCAGTCGCAATTCTAGCTGCAGAAGCTTGCCAACAGATCAAATTTCTACCTCAGATGCGCTGACAGACTATTCTTTGTCTGAATGTCAGGTAGGTTTTCCCTTTATTTTTCAACAAATAAGATGCACTGATGCATACGAGTGGTGCCTCCAATGAGATAAATATTGGCAATAGCTTAGATTGATATCTTGGTTGTTTGTTTTCTGTGATCATTTGTTCAGTTAATAATCTGCTTAAGCTTTTTAGTCTTTTAGAATAGGATAGTAACTTTTTTTTTCAGCAACTTGTCATGATATTTAGGCAGCAACTTAGCTTCAAGTAGGATTCAGCAAGGACAAATGTGATTTTACCAAAACAGCATACAGCCCTTTTGTTTTACTCTTGGAGGAGACTTACAGATGTTAATGAAGTTTGGGTTTTCAATCATGTACACAGGTAAATATAAACTTCGAGCTAGAAAAGCTCAGAACAGAACTCAGACACATTCGAGGAATGTATGCAATAGCTCAAAGTGAGACAATTGATGCATCTCGGAAGGTTAGTTGCATATCAACTTTGCCTTCTTCCTGAAACTGTTTATGGAGAAAATTAATCTTTTTTTTCCTTCATGGTTGAAGTTTCAATGGATCCCAGACTTCAAACAAAATTACATCTTTGTTGCCATTTAGCATCATTGCTCCTTCTCAACAAAGTTTTCATATTTCCTGATGTTTTATTTCCAAGGATTTTTGCTGAACTGTGCTGAGCTTCTTTACTTCTAGGTCGTTTTGACCATCTTCTTTTATAATCTGAATGCATAAACTTTATGGCAGTAAAGATATTGTCAAGTTATAATGAATTCATTAACTGATAGAAAGGTCAGCATATTCTAAGTGGGGTGAATTTCACGTTATGGTCTAATACTATTGTTAAGAACTAATTCAAACAAGGGTATTCGGGTTTACAAACTGATTCAATTCTTTCTGTCAAAACCAATGGCCTTCATGACTGTGTTTTTTCAGTTGAGTACTCTAAGCAAACATCGGCTAGAGGAAGCAATGAAGCTTAAGGAGATAAATTTGAAGGAGGAGAATGCTAAAGAATTAGCTAGACAAGAGAAGGAGAAGTATGAAGCTTCGAGAAGAGAAGCTGAGCATCTGAAGGAATGTGTTGAAAGAGAATCTTTACGGAGGCAACAGGCAGAGATGAATGCCTCTCATGATGCTAAAGAAAAAGAAAAGCTCGGGAATGCTCTCGCAGGTCACGTCGAGCAATACCAAAAGTTCACATGGGAAGAGATTGTGTCAGCTACATCCTCATTCTCGGAAGAGCTTAGAGTTGGGATGGGAGCATATGGAACTGTCTATAAGTGCATGTTGTATCACACAACTGCAGCAGTGAAAGTTCTCCACTCAAAAGAGAACAGTAGAAGTAAGCAATTCCAGCAGGAGGTATGAAATTTCTTGGATAAAACCAAACCATAATATTTCATTGATAATTAAACAATTGCAACTAGTTAATTGTCTTTGTTTTTTGTTTCAGCTTGAAATCTTGAGTAAAATTCGCCATCCGCATTTGCTTCTCCTTCTTGGTGCATGTCCCGAACATGGTTGCCTAGTTTATGAGTACATGGAAAACGGTAGCCTGGAGGACAGATTGCTCCGGAAGAACAATACCCCACCCATCCCATGGTTTGAGAGATACAGAATAGCCTGGGAAGTAGCTTCAGCTCTTGTTTTCCTCCACAATTCAAAGCCGGAACCAATCATTCATCGTGACCTGAAGCCAGCAAACATATTGCTTGATCATAACCTCGTGAGCAAAATTGGTGATGTTGGACTTTCCATGATGCTTAGCACAGATCCTTCCTCTACATCCATCATGTACAAGGATACAGGACCTGTTGGAACACTCTGCTACATAGATCCTGAGTATCAAAGAACCGGATTAATATCTCCAAAATCGGACGTTTATGCATTTGGGATGGTAATATTGCAGTTGCTAACTGCAAAGCGAGCAATAGCACTAACTCATGTGGTGGAAACAGCCATTGATGATGATAACCTGGCACAGATTTTAGATTCAGAAGCCGGGAATTGGCCAGTTGAAGAAACAAAGGAATTAGCCATCTTGGGGCTGAGCTGTGCAGAGCTTCGGCGCAAAGACAGACCTGGTTTAAAAGATCAAGTTCTCCCTGTTCTAGAGAAAATGAAGGAGGTGGCAAGCAGGGCTCGCGTTTCGATTTCCAGTGTGCAGTCTGCACCTCCTAACCACTTCATTTGCCCAATATTGAAGGTATGCCAGTGGAAAAATTACAAAATAATTACTAGTTGCAATCAATAGAAAAATCACAACATAGTTACTTGTCTTGAGCATATGATGGATTGTATAATCTATCTTGCAATTCCTTTGTCTCATTGAAACTGGCGTGTGTTACAGGATGTTATGGATGAACCATGTGTTGCTGCAGATGGCTATACTTATGACCGCAATTCAATTGAGAAATGGCTTGAAAAGAATGATACATCACCAATGACAAATTTGCCTCTGTCAAATAAAAATCTGCTACCAAATTATACTCTTCTGTCAGCAATTATGGAGTGGAAGTCCAGAAAACAATGATGATTTTACTCTCCATCCATTACTTGGCCTAAGCACTAAAGGAAATGCTTTCATTCTACAACTTGAAGTACAGTTAAGTTCTTGGTAGTGTTGTACAATCTACTATTTTTACCAAGTATTTCAGCATTTTGATCACTTTAGAAAAGATAGGTTTGTCTGTGAGAAGAAATGGAATTGTATATATAGAAGCTTGAAGAGATTGCTAATTGAAGTGAAAATTTTTCTTGTTTTATACTACACAAGCACGATTTAATACAATACAAATACAAATTATATACACAAATCACATGTCTACCAAATTTGAATAATACTTGTCTATCCAACAGGAATCTTAACAAAATGGAAAAGTGATTGATAGTATGTTATTATACTTTTAATTATGGTTTGGCTTGATCTTGAAGCAGTGTTGAAAGCATGTTATGCAGTATAGTTAGCCACCTGGAACAGGAAGTGGAACTAGCTGAGAAGTCCGCTAGGCCAGCCAGCTTATTGGACTTTTACATTTTTGGCATTTACAAAAGGAGGTTAAAGGTTAGGGGAGAAAACATCGGCTCAAATGATCATTGTATTTTCCTTTTCCTCGTTTAAGGATGACCAGAGAAGGAGAATTTGCAAGTGTTAAAGAGATAGAATTTCAACCTTGCGAGAAGACACTTCGTAAAGAGACGGATGAACCATTAGACTAAGTTCAGCTATTACCCTACCCAGAAGTACCACCAAGTGATAATTTGTTCTCTCTTAAGATCCGTATTATTCCTTCCTTCTGGTGCTTTTCTTGTCAATTTTTCCATTACTGTTTCCAGAACCAGCTTTTTCCGAAATCATAAAGAATAGGAGATAAGATAACCAAAGTAGCTGTTTTTCATATTTAGAATAAAGTTCTTACACCAACTTGGGTTAGAATCTGTTTTCCTTTCATCCAATCAATTTCCTCAACCTGTTCCTGCGTGTTGTGATGGTGGTCTCCGTTTTCATCCTCAGACCTCACCTGCATCATGTAAACTTCCCATGAAGACAGTGACCTAAAGATAAAGTTTCCTAACCCTTGCCATGAAAATGATGCGATGTTTTGCATTACCAGAAGTGTGCTTGCATGCAGATTCTTGCGTCTACCAGCACGTTCTCCATTATTTTAACAGGACCACACACCGCCAAAGCCATCCTTCGCTTTTGCATTCACTGTGATGATTGGTCCATTGGTCCCTGCCTGATAATAACTGGAAGGTCATTAACTTAAGCCATTAATTCGTGTATAAAATTTATGTTTGTATTATATAAAATCATGTTCATTTTATGTAAAATACAAAAATTTCGTATTAAAATTTATGTTAGCATGTCAAACATAATTTTTTTTTAGTTTTTATCATATTTATATATAATTTTTATTAAATTTTAATTTGTATTATCATATGTCTTTTATTCACATTATTTTTATATTGTGTCCGTATCATGTTTAAGATTACGAATCTACTTTGGATAAGCTAAGCATCTCTCTTCTTTTTCATCATCGTACTATTGTTTACTACTACTTTTCCCACGGGATTGGATGCTCTAACCCTAGAGATGGAAAATGGAAAGGGAGGCAATTGAGGATTGCTACCCATCATTCATGCTGCCTTGCTGTTAAGGCAACTATGGAGAAATTATTATGGGAGTTCAGCTGTTTATCATAGATTTTAGTAAAGGGGATATCATATTTATCAATTGCAGACGGAACGATGATGGAAATGTAAATAATTGCTTAATTGCTTCGATTTTGAATATCAATGAGTAGAGCATCAAATGTTGAAATTTTTTCGATCTCTTCATTGTTTATGGATCTGACCACTCTAAATATGATAATATAATATAAAAATAATATAAAAATAATAAGAAAAAAATGAAGGTAATATACATTAAAATTTGATTAAAAAATATATATAAATTTAGTAAAGCTAAAAAAACGTTTTGTTTTTGACGTGTTATCATAAATTTTAATATAAATTTGTAGTGTTTTACATGACATAAACACAAAAGATACATGAATGGCTAGATCTAATCACTTGCTAATAATATTTTTCCTATGAATCAACGTCACTTTTTTTTCTTGGTACATTAGAATAAGAAATGAACTTAGATAATGTTTATTAAAAACAATGAGATGCAAACAATCTTCCTTTTTGTTAAAAAAAACTAAAAAAATATTTTAGTTTTCTTTCTTTGTGTTTTAATTGACGTAAATTCTCAACTTTAGATTTTCCAAGATCCACATTCTGCATGTGTCATGTGTTTCATACCAATATATATAATAAAATTGAAATGAGGGATTAGAAAGATGCCAAGATTACAATGGTGAGAGATTTACATCCAACACAAACCAATGGTTTTTAAGCAACTCAATTTCAAATCTCTTTTCCTTTTGAGTGTGGGTTCATGTGATATTGTGCTGTTGATCTGAGAAAAATACCAAACACAGTATGAGTTGGATTTGGAATTTGGTTTGGAAGAGAGAATTATAATGTCCCTTTAGCACATGTGCTTCTTCTTCTGTTTTAATCATAGTTTTCACTGTTTTTCATGATATCACTTAACAAAATTCCAATCATGATATTAAAATAATGAAAATGTCATCCTAATTTCTAGTTAAATCACGACTATTCGTTTGCTTTGTCGGTAAGAGAATTTTAAAATTTATCCGTGTATATATATATTCTTTGAATCGATTCAAGTAAAAATATTTATATTAGATCATATGAATTCATGAGAAATTATTTTTTCGCTGCCTTTTAACGGAATGAAAAACATCAGTATATTCTTTTATGTTATAACTTATGTGTTGAATTATACTATTCCTTATAAATATAGTTATTTAATAATTTCCTTATAATAAAAAAATTAATTTGAGTGTTTCATGTTCAAATGTCACTGGAAATAAAATTTTATAAGATTAAAATGATTATCTTCGTTATTTATTATTAAAAACCTTTTCTCATATCATGAAAAAGGTAAAGTCATCCATCATTTGTATTCATTAATTCATATACTTTGCAATTACTTCAATATATATATTTGAAGCAAAAGGAATTACAAAGAAAGTAGACCTAATAAGCAATTAAGCAATTGCTTAGAACAAACTACTTTCATAATTTTTCTCTCAATTGCTTACTTGACGTGTAACCCTCTGATTTCGGTATCTGAAGGCTGATGGATGGTGACAGGTGAACCAACCACCTTGATGCTCCCTTCAAAATCTCTTTTTCCCATAAGTTGAATTAAATCATTGTCGACATGTACATTTTATAATTACTTTTTTCACTTTCTCAATAAATTTGAATTCTAAATAATTAAGAAAGGAACAAATTTTTTGTCCACTTGAATCAATATTGATTGATATTTAATTGGAAGAGTTTAAAATGAACTTTTGTAAATATAAATTAATTTAACATATTATCATTGTTTAATTCTATTTAATTTTTCATCGACATTATTAAATCAGGGATTATAATACCTCAAATAAAGTAATAATAGAAAAGATAGAAAAGCATTATCCTAAAATGATTTTTTTTCACGTTAATATATTTTATTTTATTCAAATCAAACTATTTAATTACTTTATCAAAAAAATAAATTTGTGATATGATTTGATTTAAAGTGAAAATAATAGACGTAAAATAATAGTTTATAATTTCTTTTGCATTTATTTATTAATTTGGCCATCACCATCTCAGCTACAAATCAGCATGGCTTTGCCTGATTATGTGGTGGGGCTGGGCCCCTAAAACAAGAAGTCATCAATCTGCGCCGTTAATTTACATTTTGATTTCTGTCTCAACGACCACCAAACTCTACGTTTCAAACTGTCCAATGCAACTCACGACACATCTCCAAAGTCTTACCATTCCATCATTTTTATATCTCCTCAATTAAATAAATCTAATTTTTTTTTTATAAATAAATTTGATTTCAATTTAGATTTTACCGTGATTAAGACATGTTACGAAATTCAATGATTGATATATAAATTTTTTTGCGTAAGTCCAATCTCTTTTAGATAAAAAAAATATTTTTATTTCATCTTTTGATTAAAATAATTTGGTAAATCATAAACTCAATTAAGTTTTTATTGCGCGGTGGCATTATTAGATTACAATGACATAAAAAATACGAAATATAAGTTTTCAATTAACTATATGAATCACTCTATTAATTCACGAATTCTCTTTCTTAATTTTTTTTAATAATCATATCATCATTACATTCTAGTTACCTTGTTGTTATCATTTTCCACAAGTATTAAAGGATCAAACAGTCGTTGCACCAAAAAAAAAAGGATCAAACTGGGGTTGGTTTAAATTTATTGTTCTATAATCATTGATTTGATGGTGATGAATTATCCACTTGATGATGATTATTGGAGTAGAAAATTTAGCCAAGGTGTCTCACAGAGGTAATAAAATGAATTTGGACCACCTTTGGTCCCCAATGCAATTAAAAGTTTTAATTTTATGCCATAACAATTCATAGCTTAGAAGTCCCCAAATTATACGTATATGAATAAATTTCTATTGACATGACCACCAATGGGCGTCCAATGGAATAAAATCATTCTAGTAGCATTTTTGTTCTAATACTATTTGTTGGAAAAAATATCCCTCAAACCAAACATCCACAAAAACAGAAGAAAACAAAAACAAACACAATAATTTTTAAAGTGATTTGGCCAAACCAATTTGGCCTACAACCATCCAACCAATTTAATAACCAATCAAATAATTATAACTGTGCAATTTTTAGAAGAGAAAAATCACAAACTCTTACAAGCCCAACCCAACTACCCAAAGAGCCCAACTACACCCTTTTATAATAGCCCTACTCTATAACTCTTTGAGATATTTTACAAACCAAGTCTGACATTTTATTTATAAGGGAATAGCCCTTATAACTTCTCCTATACTTTCGATGTGGGATTCAAGGCAAACCCTAATAAATCCTCCCTTGACTTGAATCCCCAAACTCCTCAAACTGCTCAACAACATCTGAAAAACTAACATGCCTCTGAATCTTCTTACTCTTGGAAACAACTCTACCATTCACATCATCAAGCAAATATAGTTGTTTCTCATCCCTCTTTCCTTGCAAATTAAACCACCATTCTTGTATACTTTGCAACAATCATTGTTACCAACATATGTGTACCCACGTGAAGCTAACTCACCCAAAGAAATCAAATTGTAGCTAAAACTGGGTACATACCTCACATTACGAAGAGTCTTGACAACACCATCATGAAGCTTGAGTTGAACACTCCCAATACCTTCAATCTTCACTCGATTACCATTCCCAACCGCAATATTGCCTAAACTTTCAACCTCTTTCAATTCATCAAACCGATCTTTATCATTGCAAATATGCATCGATGCAACTGAATCCAAAACCCAACTTTTCTCACAGTATGAGACCCATCTAAACAAGTTGCCAATACATCATCATCTGAATCAGTCAAAACAACACATGTCTCATTCTTTTTTCCATCATCACTCTTTTGTTGAGCCTTCTTGAATGCAACCATATCCTCTCTTAATGTCTTGCAACGTGCTTGAATATGACCCTTCTCTCCACAATAATAACATTCCACCTCACTATAATCTCTGAATCTTGATCTTGATCTCCCTCTTGATCCACCATGTCTCTCATTAGTCCTCCCTCGAGTAGAATCTTCCACAACAGCTAGTACACCTCCCGCAGATGAAGAATTTTCTTTGCCCATAAATCTTTCATTCTCACGCAGCAAAGCAATCACATCATCCAACGTCAAAGTAGTTTTACCTACCAATAAAGTCTGAACTAATGGTCTATAGGATTTGGGCAAAGATGACAACAACAGCAATACCTTCTCTTCTTCTTTCAACTCTTTAGAATCAATAGCTAATAATTGTGAAACTAATCTATTAAATTCATTTAAGTGATCATGGAGACTCGTACCTTCATCCATCTTTAGAGAATACAAATCCATTTTTAAACACAATCTATTCATCAGCGATTTTGACGCATAGATGTCTCCCAGCTTCTTCCACAATCCGGTTGGTGTTGTCTCAGTCAATACATTATACTTAATCTCTAGAGCAAGTGCCAATCTAATTGTGCTCACAGTCCTCTTCTGAATTCTAACCCAATCTTTATCAAACATTCCATCTAACTTATTTTCTTCTAATGCTAAATCTAGACCTTGTTGCACTAGAAGATCCTGAATCGTACTTTGCCATAATATAAAATTACTTTTACCATCAAATAAAGGAATCTTAAACTTAGGCATACCTCCAAACATACCTTCAGCTATAGCTTTCCTCCTCTCGCAGGATCACGAACCTTCAGCTCTGATACCACTTGTTGGAAAAATATCTCTCAAACTAAACACCCACAAAAACAGAAAAAAGTAAAAACAAACACAATAATTTTTAAAGTGGTTTGGCCCAACCACTTTGGCCTACAACCACCCAACCAATTTAATAACCAATCAAACAATTACAACTGTGCAATTTTTAGAAGAGAAAAATTGCAAACTCCTTACAAGCCCAACCTAACTACCCAAAGAACCCAACTATACCCTTTTATAATAGCTCTACTCTATAACTCTCTGAGATATTTTACAAACCAAGCCTGACACTTTATTTATAAAGGAATAGCCCTTATAACTTCTCTATATTTTCGATGTGGGATTCAAGGCAAACCCCAACGCTATTTTTTATAGAAATGTCAAATTTTGTTTGGGTTTATTTTTTATTTTTGAACGATTTTAAAAATACATTTTATATATGATACAAATGTGTGTGTATATATAAAAAATTAAATTCATACTTATGAGATAAAATTTAAAGATTTTTGAATTAAAACGGATGTCCCGTAAATTGAGTACGATTTTTCATGCCTTATCATATATCACAAGACATAAGGAATTTTTGTCATATTTTGAGAGAAAAAAGAAAATACTTACAGATATTTTTGTTTTTGTTTTTGTTATTTTCCTTTTTCAAAAAATAAAGTATAATTATGAAATCCTGGCATTCAGTTGCGTTAACATATCAATCAGAGTATTTGGACGGAAGTGGCACTAGGTAAGGTATGGTACCTTTTGTTTCCTTTTTCTTTTACAATCCCACAAACATCTTTTGCTTTTCAATTTTTAGAAGGAATACTTAAAGAAAAAAGTCTTTTTTTTTTTTTGAAAGCTGCATTTGTAAGTAATAAGTGAAGGGTCCATATGTCCCCAAAAATAAAGACTGCCCTCTAAAACAGGGTAAAGGGCCACTTCAAAGGTTTATGTTTTTAAATGGATGTTTTCTCTTAGTAATTTTGCTACTATTAAGTTTATAATCAAGAAGATTGAAAGCAAATAAATCAACAAAATGGAAAAAAAATTATATTAAATGATTATTTTTATTTAAATTATATTTCGTAATTATGTTAGTAAACAAATCATTTATTACATATTAATGTGATAATCATAAAACTCCATTGGAAAACCAATAGAAGTTGCACATGCATATATAGTATTAAACAAGGATTACAAGTATTTAAAGAAAAGCCGAAAAGCCAAAAATCCAAGGAAACGGTAAAATTTTGAAGAGCTCAGCTGCGCAACAACAATTGCATTTGCATATGGGCACTTGAGACAATTTTACAACGTCGCTAAGAAAATGGGTCAAACAGGTTACTACTAAATCTTGCTGTCTCTCTCTTCCACCATTGTTGACTCTGCAGATGCATTATCTTAGCATCCCTTCTCTCTCAATCCAAATTAAGTCTTTTGAGTGAAAATTTTTGTCCTGAAACATAGTATTAGTTCCCTAGAATTTTTGGTTCCACACCCCCACAGAACACAAAGTTCAAATCTATCTATACCTTCTTGTCTTCTGTATCCGACCTGTGCCTAAAAACAGAAATTTCCACTGAGACCCCAACTTTGTATTTTCAGTGTCTTCCATTCTCTAACAAGCTGTGAACTTTCTTTGTGAAAACCATAAAAGAATCGAACTTTTGATGCAATGAAAAACACACAGATGTTAAAACTAGTTCTTGCAGTATCTTCAACAGCTGTCTTGTTCATTCTCGTACTTGTCATCTGCTTTTACCGCAAGAGGACAGCAAGAAACGACCAGCTCGGCGACATAGAAAGCAAAGAGCAGAAGCATGGAGATGAGTCAGAAATGGAGGACTTGGTCACTTTTAGCGGCGGACAAGACCTCACCATCTGTGACATTCTCGATGCTCCTGGCGAAGTGATTGGGAAGTCTAACTATGGGACTTTGTACAAGGCCTTGTTGCAGAGGAGCAACATGGTCATATTGCTTCGGTTTTTGAGGCCAGTGTGTGCCTGGAGAGGCGAAGAGTTTAGTGATGTGGTTCACCTGCTGGGGTGCATCAGACATCCCAATTTGGTGCCTCTTTTGGGATTCTATGCTGGGCCTAGAGGAGAGAAGCTTCTTGTTCATCCTTTCTATAGGCATGGCAATCTTGCTCAGTTAATTCGAGGTGAGTTTTCTTTCTTTGATTCTGTTCATTTTAGTTTGTGTTTGGTTTGAAAGAAAATGCAGAATGGCTAAACCAGTTAGTTGGGCTTGTTTACTTAAGCTTCATATCTTTTCAAGCTCAAGATTCACTTATTTCTCTATTCTCCATTCAATCAAACAAGGCTTTTTTTTATATATATATATTTGTTTGTTTCATTGCTCAAGTTTTCTCATGTTCTACGAGGAAAGGAAGAAAAAGGAAGATTTTCCTTCTGATTCCTCCCAAACAGAAAATCCCAAAGGAAAATTTGATGTAACAGGGACTCTGTCATGGGAACCTAGTAAAATAAAGGATTTAATCTCATAAAAAATAATTATCTAAATGCTTTTGTCATTTGCAACATCTTTCTATTTCATGGAAACATTCAAGGCTTTCCAGTTGAAACTCTGGGTCGTATCACTATGCTCATTTGGTTTTATACTGATTTTCCAATTTTAGATTGATATATTTGTTTTGTTTCTATCAGGCTATGAAATCAAAATGGTCAGTGAGGGATTAACTATCTATGTTTTGACATTTTCCAGAATTGACAAATGATAAAAGAATGGTTAAATTGTAAACTTTTTTTTAACACCCCAATAGGAAATTCTAAGGATGATATATGCATGCATAGATCTAAATTCATACTTGTAAGACGTTTTTGTCAGACAAAATTATAAGATTTTTCGGTTAAAATGGAAATGCTTCACAGGTCGGGTCTCCGCACTTTTGTCCACAAGTTTTTGTCCTTAAGCTTTATGCGTTTCTGCAAAAAAAGGTTCTATATTTATTTTTCTTTTAATAGAAGGGAAGCAGAGTGGTTTACCTAGAAATCCTTTCCTCGATTCAGATTGTGGATTAACTTTGTTTTATCTGTAGAATGCACATTTCCTTTATACTCATTGCCTATCATAATTGCTTTCTTTGCTGCATCACTTTGCCTGTCGGTAGCACCTAACTCTGTCCTTATCACTTCCCTTTCTATGATTCTATCTCAATGTGAATGATGGTTTGAGTTTTCTTCACTATATTTCCCACTTGCAAATCTTATTCAAAAACCAAAAGCGCTTGTAGCAAAGTTAAAATGTTCTTTCTACATGATGAGTTTTAGCTAGAATGTGTAAGATTTTGAAAAGAACTGTTTGTTTGGGCAGATGGGAATGGTGAGTCTCATAGATGGACTGTAATTTATAGGATTTCCATTGGTATGGCGAGAGGGTTGGATCATCTGCACACAGGATTGCAAAAGCCAATAGTCCACGGAAATCTTAAGTCTAAGAACATACTTTTGGATCGAAATTACCAGCCGTATGTTTCGGATTTTGGCCTATATCTACTCTTGGATTCTACCTCTGGCCAAGAGATGCTCGAAGCTTCAGCAGCTGAGGGCTATAAAGCTCCTGAGCTCATCAAAATGAGGGATGCAAGCCAAGAGACTGACATATACAGCCTTGGGGTAATCTTTCTTGAACTACTTTCGGGAAAGGAACCGATAAATGAAAATCCAACGCCTGATGAGGATTTTTATCTGCCAAACTTCATGAGAAATGCTGTTCTTGATCATAGAATTTGTGATCTGTATCATCCTGACATACTTCTGAGGAACAACAATGATGAGGGAAATCCAGTTACTGAAGAATCCATTCTTCAATTCTTTCAGCTTGCTATGGCTTGTTGCTCTCCTTCTCCTTCTCTTAGACCCAATAGCAGACAAGTAATCCTGAAGCTTGAAGAAATCGGAAAGTAGGAACTGCTGCATTTTGCAGAAGCATGAGCAGTGGCATTGGTAGTAGTTCATTTTTCTATCAGTGTCAGGCCAAATTTCTAAAGTTAGATTTTGTTAATCGCCTCTGATAGTCAATGTAACATCGGTGACAATGACGATATTGATGCATACAGGAATGGCAATAGTGGTTAATCTCTTGAAACAATTGCTCCATGACAAGGGTTTTATAATTGGTGAAGTTGACATTTGTGGAGCAAGTATCTTCCCAGGGTGCTCCCACGAAGCAAATGTGTACATTTCAGCCAACCAACAAGAACTGTAGAATTAGTGATTCGGTTTGTTGGATTGCATGATTTCTTTACCACCAAATTATCTCTATCATGGTAGTTGAATCTCCATGGATTTTTGGTAATGGCCAAGTGAAGATGCTTGCCAAGAGCAACAGTTTGAAATGTAACTTTGTTCTTGTCAGCTACCATAGGTGATTTCTGGTCTGCCCCCATGCTCTGCAGCCTCTAGCTCAGTTTCCAACCTTTGTAAGAATGATATCCGGTGGACATAAGTTCTTAATCCCATGTTTGGTGGAATGTTCATTCATTGGCTCTATCCTTGGACAGCAACAGCATTGCCATTTTGATAGTTGACTAGATTTTCCCATTTTTTTAATTCTCAATTCTCGTTGATAAATTCATATCTTAGCAGATTCTTAATTGTATAGGCCAGTTTACATTCAATCGAATCTTTGATGCGTATTTGTGTGCTGTAGTGTTCCAATCGTTTAGCTGGCACAGGAAGTATAGACCATAGATGATTAGTGGGTGAAAATGAATGGAAAAGCAGAATGTGTAGTTGAGCTGTGATGGGATTCAATCAACTTGCATTGATTTCTGCACTTAATTTTTATCTGGCTCGATATAGATTATTGTGGACCCCTTGTTTTCTTTTCCTTTCTTTTCTGTCTGAACAATGAGACAATCTTTAAATGGGCATGGCTGCACTGGTTGTTAATGCCTATGAGCAAAAACTATTGTTCTGTTAAGGCAGTCTTTGCTAAGAACTGACAAATAAACAATAGAGAAAGATCAATCACCGTAAAAAAAAAAAAAGATTTACTTGGGTTCAGTAATTTATCCATGCTCATGGTCACACTAAGTTTTCTTATTAATTTTCTAGAACGTTTTATAAAGAGAAGTTACATATTTATAGTATAGTGAAGCTAAAGCAATTCAAAGTAATTGGACTTTATTGAGCTTAAGTTATGTACTCGATCTTTGCACTGTAAATATTTCACCAGCTCTGCTCTCAATCCCTCTGCTTGCTACCAACTCTGCGTTAAGTGTCAAACAGGGTGGATCTTATCAGATATCACAAACTTGAAAGCCTTTCTATTTTTTTTCTCTTTTGGAACGCTCGCTTTTTCATTTTGCATCCAAGGTTTGATCCTTCGAGTAGCATTGCAGAATGAGTGCCGCAGACACCGGTAAGAACATCACCTCAGACAAGCATCTTGGACTTTTGTGGAACATGTGTTTCTTCTAATCTATCTATTTAATGGAAACAGTTTCTTCACGTTGAATTTAATAAGCTGATAAAAGTGCTTTACAATTGCATTGTTGAAGACAAGTAAACCATGAGACAGATCATGATCAGCACTGAAATTCAGCCATATTTACACATAATTTAATTCAAATACCTGAAATAGAATCCAAATTGTAGCACTTCTCTAAAATTAAAACGCTAACAACAATTGTTAATCACAGACCCCTCAAAGACTTGAATGAGGGTGCCAACCATGTCATTGTTTTCCCAACAATTTCTAGGTTTGGCTTTAATCATGCCATATATTTGCATAAGTTGAATCCTCACAATATCCCGACACGAAATTACGCATTACACTTGAAATATTTTGAAACTTCTTGCTCTTTTTCACAGAAAACTCCTCTTTACCAACCAAGATTCTCAGATTTTCTAGTCAGCAGCTAAATAATTTAGCTCTTTGTACTCTTCCTTCACAAACAATCCTTCCAATAGTCAACCTTACCTGGTGCACAGAGAAATGTTCGAAACACAGATTCTTCCAATGGAATCCGAAAGGCCTTAAGAGGAGAAAGCTGATCATAATGTACATATAAATATATGAACCGACAAGGTTGATTCAGATTTGCACAAACATGTTCTCCCATAAGAGTCCTGTCCGAGTAAGAATAGTCCAAAGTTCAAACAGAAGTACTCAAAATCCAAGCACTGAAGCCATTGCAATAACTATGATCTCTTAACACAAATTCTTGCTCCCCTCCCTGTTAAGTCTCCTTAGCGTTTGATCCAACCAAGTCACCTCACTATGAAGTTGTTTGCGTTCGAACTCCTGATCCAGGGATAGACTTTTGGGAGGATATCTATAAAGAGGACAAAACTCAATTTATCTATCAGATTCAGATATATTTGTCCCAGACTTGCTCCATGATTTTTCATTTCATTCCTGAAAAGCCAAATAGACCAAATTATTGCATAGAATAGCATGTTCTAAATCTCCTTGATAGCTCGCCAAAGCCATAGGCCTTGTTGGCATGTTCCAATGGTCAACGTTATCTGGCGTGCAGAGAAATGCTCAAAACACAGTTCTATATTTTAATTGAATGTATGAATTAAGAATGGATATTCCCCAATTTCTTAATCCTGTAACAACTGTCTCTTGCTTCTTATAATAACGTCCACCTATCCATCCAGCTAGCAAGGCAGCAATTGCTATACCTTTCTGCATTGGCGAAAGGCTATTTTCATGATGGAAATTAGTGCCAAAGTATAGTGCCATGTGTGTGTATAATATACATAGAAGCCAACACAGATGAAGCTAGTATAGTTTTCTAGTTTCTACCCAGCCACTTGCCTGGTTTTTCAAAGATGATGATCTCTAGCAAAAGGCTTCAAACCTTACCAACAATGATCAACCAATATACTCCAAAGAGAAGCGCTGAAGCCATTGCCAGTAACAATGATCTGCTAGCAGAAATCCTTGTTCGCTTGCTTGTATAATCTCTTCTCAGGTCTAAATCCGTATCTAAAGGTTGGTATTCTCTCATTTCTGATCACAACTTCTCTCGCCGCCTTCTGCCTGATTCGGTGGCTGGCCTTTTCCTGAGGAAAACTAAACAATATGAGTTTGTTCCTCTTCTTGAGAAGTCATTTCATGCTCCCTTTAAATCCCTCACTTTCGATGATAATCCTGGAGGATTGAAAATACTGCAATCTTGTAATGGATTACTATGCTGTTCTTCCATCTATGCTTACAGTTCCAAACAATTTTATTACATTTATAATCCCACAGCCAAACAATTTTTCAAGCTTCCTCAACTACCTATTGAAGATACCATTAGTGTATATGTTGTTGGCTTGGCATTTGACCCTGCAAAGTCACTTGACTATAAGGTTGTCTTCATTCGAGAACCTGATATACAAGCAGATTTTTTGGATAATGCTGAGGACTCAAGTGATTATATAAGTTATCAGATTGAAATTTACTCATCAAAGACTCGAACTTGGCGTGTCTCTGGCAATCCTTTCCATGCAACCGTTGGTACAGGCTTTAAAGCTGGAGTCTATTGCAATGGTGCTATTCATTGGATTAATCATTGGCATAATTCCTTGTATTTCAATGTGGATGAGGAGAAACTTGGAGAAATGCCTACCATGCCTGCAATTCCAGAGGGTTGGGAGGAGAGGAGGGTGCGGTACTTTGGGGAGTCCCGAAACCAATTGCATCTCATCGAAATCTATGGCCCTCGAACGACACAGTTTAGTATATACGAGAACGAGAGAGACAACTCAAGTTGGTTTGTGAAGTACCGTGTCAATCTTGATGCAATACCAGTTGCATTTCCGGAGATGATCAGCAGTAATCTTGATCCATCAGACCTGCATTATTACATCTTCTGTGTTTTTTCTGTTGTAAGGAAAGCAAAAGATGAAGAGTCATACATGGTGTTACACATTCCTGGTAGGGTCTTTCGTTACAACCTCCAGAATGGGAGTTTCGAGACGATTTGTCATTTGGCTTTATATGAAGACAACAGCGACGGAATTCCTATTCGAGCTTTGACATACGAATGGTTCAATGCTCGTCAGTTTATTCCAACTCTTTCTTCTGTCTGATGTATGCTTTGATGGTTAACCATAGCACATTTCAGATGAGTTACAGATTTGAACTATGGTAGATTGTTCTCTGACGCATTCAAAATCTATTAATTGAAGGAGAAATGTCAAGACCCCGCCCGTTTCAATAGACCATTGGCGAGCATTTTTTGGGCGATCTCGCATGCCCCGAGTTTATCTTGACACGTGAGGTTGGTGGTCGTCCACTCTCACTACGTATTGTTCGCTTTGGCGGTCGCTCATGTAACGCCCTCGGAAGCTGGATTTTTCGGGCTAACTTTTTTTTTTCACTTCTTATGTTTGTCTCTCGCTCAGTGTAGCAAAAAACCTAATGAGTAGTCCTACTCTTATATTTGTTTAAGACTAGTTGTCTAAGGTCCCATTATAGTCTTATCGTAAGACATGTCGAAAACGACACTGAAAAACTCCACCCCTATTTTAGTCTAGTATCCATCCACATACTAATGTACATCATTGTCTCAACCTGTAGAAATTTCAAATCTCCATGTAACTTCTGAAATATTAGACCTCCAAGTGATTCAATATATAAATATATCGAGATTACAACTTAACTACGAATCACAGTATGTTTACAGACTCGATATCACCTAGTACTTACATCTCGAATCCTATACACTGTGTACACAAAAGAATTTAGTCTGGGATATAAACAAAAGAACAAAAGACTATACCTTGGCTCAAAATATAACTTTCTGTAGCTCGACAAAAAGACTCTCGATGCACCACGCTCGTGCCAAGTCTACCTGAAATAATCTGAGGTGGAAGGGGGTGAGCTTTGGGGAAAGCCCAGTAAGAAAACATACGCTAAGTGATATTAGGTGTTCTACTATGTTCGTGCATGTGTATGCGTGAATAAGTGCGTCAAAACTCATGCTTAAGTATGTCTTACAGAAAAATGCAAGTTGACAAATCATTGTTCTATAAGCTATAAAAACACTTGCATTCACGCATTTATAAAATCGAAATACACAATCAAAATATTTCCAAGAGACAAGCATTCATTAATAAGATCGGGTAATATAACCGGGATCTTTGAAAATAACCGACAAGCCTCTATGAAAGCATCCACTGTAGCTAGCAGTGGTTACAGTCCCGAACCAGATTCTATCCATGATCATGAATCATCCCAGCACCAGTGATCATCTAGTAGCTGAGGTACAAGTCACGACTATTTGTCGGACGCCTGGAAAACCACAAAGCATCCAGGACCTGGAAGACCACAAAGCATCCAGGATATTTCTCGATAGTTGCCACACAGGCTCACTAAATGCCACATAGGCATAATTTAAATGCCACACAGGCGAGCGCCACACAGGCTTAATAAACGCCACACTGGCGAGTGCCACACAGGCCTAATAAACGCCACACAGGCGAGTGCCACACAGGCTTATTAAACGCCACACAGGCGAGTGCCACACAGGCTTAATAAACGCCACGCAGGCGAGTCAAGTGCCACACAGGTAATTTCCAAGCATCCCTCGTCTCTTATGCCAAAATTCATGCAAGAATACTTTTATACGTATCTAGAGGATAGGAGGCATGAATTGTAGTAAACACTTTAGTTTTGATAACCTCATAGTTCAAAACACAGTTTAAAAAAGACGATATGTTGGTGACAAGAAATAATGCTTAAGATATATGAGGTTTTTAAATACATTGTAGGATTTAAATTTAACACCAAAATCCATTGAATAATTTCTAACGAAATTTCGGCATTATGACGGCATAGGTAGGACACTACCCAGCATCATAATCCACAACCAAATAACCTACAGAAAACTCCAACCAACAGTATATTCATTCACAAATCCAACACAACTCAAATCTCAAGACCATTTGTACTTTAAACTCAATTCAGTATGTATGAAATTCAACCAAGAATGCATTTAAACCCATAAGTATTAAATTACAACAATTTAGACTTACACAACATAGTAGACTAATAAACATTTACCGTATATTCCCTTACCTAGATAATATCACTTTGCACTCTTAAGCCAGTTGTTTAATCTCCACCTCCTCGGAAGCTTTCTCTATAATTTAAATGCACAAAGCCCATTTAATAATTATTCATAGTATATTTTCAAACTATATCTTACTCAAATATTTATTTATACTACATCCTTATAATTTATTTCATTTACTTAAAGCCTTGACCTTTAAGAGTCTCCCAACTCTAGCTCTTCCTTGTTATATATATTTATTCAGGGTTCCCACCAAGAACCTACACCATCCATACTTCAATATTAATATCCATCTCACTTATCATAACTAATCACCAAGACAAAACAATTTCTTATTAAATTCAGTACATTTATATGAATATAAATATATATATAAATATATATATATATATATATATACACACGTACACATCCTATTCTTAACTCTCTTTCAACGTTTTTATTATTTAAAATACCTTAGAAATCCTCTTATTTTTCTTCTGAAATTCCTTTTCCTTGATATCTTTTTCTCACTAGAATCACCACATCAAATAGCATTTATCATACTTTAACAAACATAGATAAATGAACTCTTACATCATATATATTAAGTTTAAACCCCTTTCATTTTAGTCATAATTTGGAAATCTTCCTCTTCAATATTTTCCTAGAAACCAATATCAAATCCATACTTAATATCACTCTACATCCTGGCATCAATATATTCATTTAAATATTTTACTTAACTACATTAAATTGGCCTTATTCTTAATCTCTAAGAATGCTGAACCCCTTTACTAAGTTTTCTCACTATTCTTTCAACAATGCTACATAATAATTCACCTCAACATCAACTTATTTATTTCACAAATTAAGGTCAATTTAAAAGCTTACCTATTCCTTCTCGGTTTGCCCTGCCTCCCGCCTTCAATTAGTTTTGGTTGCATTCCTTGAACACATTATAACCTATCTTGTTCCATTCAAATTTTGGTGACAATCAAACTTGCACGCCTTGCACTCTTAGCATTTTCTTAAATTTTCTTCCTCACTTAAGCCTCTAAACTCAGCCCAACACAAAGGCCATGCTTCAAGCCTTAGAACCGCTTGTACCAGCACCCACATTGTCCTGTTTTGGGGCCTCTGTTACACCCCATTTCAAGTACCACTGAGACCTCAAAACTCCTTACCTTTACAGCCATTTCAGCCTCTAAAATCTTCAGCAACCAGCCCTTGACAGCAACCTTCATCCGCCTGTTCAAGTCTTGTGTTTGGTGCTGAGTTCAGCCCCCCAAAAGTCAACACAATCGATCCCTAAAACATCACTGATTCCAGTCGAATCTGGTCTCCCTTGCTGACCACTATTTCACCTTGCTTTAGTGCCAAAGAACCTAACTCAGCCCCCTGGTTTGGCCCCCTTTTGGTCCTCTGTCTCCAGCCATGTCTGACGTCGATTTCTTCTTCCATTTTCCCACTCGTTTTGGCCTTGATTTCAGCCTTTCAAAATGCCATCAATCGCAGCCCCTTACAGATTCGTTTAGCAGCACTTTGTTGCTCCTCACGTCACTTCTCTTCCTCTCCCAAATTTTATTTCCTTTGTCAACCCCTTGCTCTAGGTTCTTTTCCTTTCTTTCTTCTCTTCAGTTCACTCTTTTCTCATTTCTTTCTCGGTTCTGCTTTGATTCCAGCCTGTTTCATATCTGGTTTCTCCTTTTTTCCACCCATTGCTGCTTTCTCTTCCCCTCCCGATCAGTCCTTCACTTTGCTTCTACTTCCATTTCCTTCAGACGTCCCCTACTTTTGTTTTCTTTCTTTCTCAGACTCTTTTCTTTTCTTTTCTTATTAATTGGCTTTGTTTAGAGCCAATCAATTCATAGTGGTCTGCCAAACGTGGGGTTGGTAAGGTTTGAGTCGGCTTCTTCAAGAAGCCTTTCCCCCCCCCCCCCCCCCCCACACACACACACACACACACATATATATATATATATATACTATATTTAATATGTACATTTTATTTTCTACATTCTTTCATTCATTATGTTAAATATGTATTATTTTTTTATATATTTCTTTTATTTCGCTTAATATATATACATACTTTACATTTATATGTATATATATATTTTCTTTACTTGATTAATACATGTATGTTGTATATTAATTTTATTTAAGCTCTCATCATTTATTTATCATATATATGTTTAAATCTTTTATTTCTTATAATTTACTAAATTTCTAGTATAATTAAATTTCTACAACTCCATATCAAATAAATTAAATTAATTTCTCCCAATAAATCACTAATTGAATCCTTTATTTCACTTTCCTTGTATGAAATTCGCAGTTATGACAGCTCACCTCTCGATTTTATCCCAAGAGTCTTGAAGAACTCAATAATTAATCCCTCGGAAGCATTTTCACTGAGGCTCAAACCCTGGTACTTATCGCATAAGTACCCGAGCCTTACATTCATGTTACCATTGATTAGTTGGAGGAGGGCTAGGTTTCCATAGCAAGAGAAGGTAAGTAGAATCTCACACACTTTGCTTATTTTGAACCCATATTATGTATGTATGTATGTTTTCCAAACAGCTGAATGTTTAAGTCCTTACTTTTGATATATGAAAATGAGGATCAAGCATGTGATTATTTTGCATTTGGCTATATGAGTGATGGATCATGAATGATTTATGAAATGAGAAATCTTAATGTTTTAAAGAATGATCATGAAAGCCACGTATGAATTCTTAAGTGGAATAATCAACACCAGAACTAGTGTTACGGCCCTCGCTAATGGGTTATAGTAGTTAGCATACGGCCCTGCTAACGGGTTATAATAGTTAGTGATGATCATACGGTTTCGCTAACGGGTTATAGTAGTTAGCATAGGCCCTGCTAACGGGTTATAATAGTTAGCTATGCTCATACGACCCTACTAACGGGATATAATAGTTAGTCATGACCATACGGCCCTGCTAACGAGTTATAATAGTTAGTGTAAACCCTGCTAATGGGTCAGAATAGTTAGCAATGGTTATGTGGATAATATTGTCGATACGGCCTTATTATGGGTTATAATAGTGACTGTAGCAAATAATGAACTAATGACTCATGACTATGAATTGAATGATAATGATAAAATAGTTTATGATGGTTCACGACTTTAAAGCAGGGGATTTCTACAGCAAGGTCGCAAAATATCGACCTTACTGTAAGGTCACGATATCTCACAAGATATTGAATATCTTATGAGATATTGAATAAAATTTAAAATTAAATAAATAGGTTAATAATGGCTTAACAAGTTAACAAGTAAACTAAAATTTAATTCGAAAGATTTAAATTACATTTTTATCCTTTTAAAAGGTAAGAAAATATTTATATTTACGTCTTTAACCATTAAACAAAATTAAATTACAATATTATCCATTAATATTAAAAAATATAAGGTAATTGCCCAGAAAAGTTTGGGAAGTCGACTGCCCATGTATGGAAGTCGACTTCCCTAGTTATTTTACTCGATAGATTGATTCTGGGAAATAGACAGTCGACTTCTTAGAAATGGCAGTTGACTGCCATATTTAATAAGGCATTTATTTTACTGTTAATTATCATTTATTTGAACTCTTAGTGTTTTTATAATTAATTACTTAAAATTTATCCTGAGTTACATTAATTTTTCTGCTAATTATTATAGATTTTATTAATATAATAAAATTTAAGATGTCATATATTTTATGATAAATGTCATAAATTTTATGATCAATCAGATAAATTTTACTATATATTACGATGAATGTAATAAATTTTACGATAAATCTAATGGATTTTACGATGAATGAATAAAATTTTATGATAAATCTAATAAATTTTACGATGAATTTCATTTAATTTGTGATGAATCTCGTAAAATTTACGATGAATTTCATTGAATTTACGATGAATCTAATAAAATTTACGATGAATCTAATAAAATTTACGATGAATCGCATTGAATTTACAATTAATATCATAAATTTTATAATGATTCTAATAGTTTTAATTTAATTCTAGTAACTTTACACTTATTATTATATTTTTATGGTAATCTAATGATTTCATGATTAGTAATCATAATTTTTACAATTATTGTTATCAACTGCGCTCTACTTGTCTTAGTTTAACGATTAATTATCATTGTTGATGAGAATATGTTTGGGATTTGCAAGATTGAATTAGAGAGAAAGATGTAGGAGGAGTGTCTACAAGAGAAGGTTTGATTTAAAGATTTTCTGCCTAAAAAATCCTATATAAAGGCCAAATTTACATGGAGAGTTGACTTCCCGAGAAAGGAAGTCGACTCCCCATGTGCATTTTGTTTCCAAAATGCTTCTCGCGATGAAGCAATCGATTGCTATTAATTAGCAGTCGACTGCTACATCATTAGAAGCATTCTGGAAACAAAATGCACATGGGGAGTCCACTTCCTTTCTCGAGAAGTCAACTCCCCATGAAAATATCTTTTTAAAATATTTTGTTATTATATAGTTTTTTATTTATTAATATTGTTATGATTTTTTTATTGTTATATTATTTTTAATAAATATTTATTATTTTTGTGGTTGAAATTTTAGTATTATGATGAATCTTATAATTTTTACGATTATCCTTTTTAAATTTACAAACAATCTACTTAAATTTAC
The DNA here is from genome assembly GCA_031772115.1 of Heritiera littoralis. Classification (NCBI taxonomy): domain Eukaryota; kingdom Viridiplantae; phylum Streptophyta; class Magnoliopsida; order Malvales; family Malvaceae; genus Heritiera; species Heritiera littoralis. Next base: position 4,019,121 of record JAPDPK010000045.1, on the reverse strand, counting down.
GATGAATCTCATTATTTTTACGATTATCCTTATTTAATTTACGAACAATATACCCAAATTTACGATGAATCTAATCATTTTTACGATTATCCTTATTAAATTTATGAACAATCTATCTAAATTTATGATAAATCTCATCATTTTTACAATGAACATTATTAAAGCTACGAACATCTTCTATTAATTTATGATGATCCTTATCAAATTTACATTTAATTTATCTAGTTTTACGATAATTCTAATCTAAGTTACACTAGTGATGTGAGAATTACATTTAAAATACATGGAATGTCGAATTTTCAATAATAAAAGTCGATTTTACATAAATTTATTAAGAATAGTAGGCTTAAAAAAATTAGGAAATCGATTGCTCGAGAAAGGTAGTCGACTGCCCATATGCATTCTGGAAACAGAATGCATCTGGTAATGAACCAGTCGACTGCCACTTATTAGCAGTCGACTGCTTCATTATCAGATACATTCTGTTTCCAAAATACATGTGGGCAGTCGACTACCTTTCTCGAGAAGTCGACTCCCAGTATGAATTTTTTTTATTTTGGTATTATAAATATATTTTTATTTATTAATGTTGTTATGACTTTTTTTATTATTATATTATTAATAAACATTTATTAATTTTTTAGTTGTATTTATCATTATTATTATTACGATAAATCTAATCATTTTTATGATAAATCCAATTAAATTTACAATGAATGTCAAAATTTTTACGATTATCTTTATTAAATTTACGAAGAATCTACTCAAATTTACGATTATCCTTTTTAAATTTACGAACAATCTACTCAAATTTATGATGATCCTTTTAAATTTACAATAATCTTTTATTAATTTACGATGATCCTTGTCAAATTTACGTTTAATCTATTTACTTTTACGATGAATATAATCCAATTTACGCTAGTGATGTGAAAATTATGTTTAAAATACATGGGTAGTCAAATTCTTAATAATAAAAGTCGACATCCTATGAATAAATTAAGAATAGCATGCTTAAAAATTTTGAGAATTCGACTGCTTGAAAATATCAGTCGACTGCCCATATGCATTCTGGAAATAGAATGATTCTGTCTATTTAAGAAGTCAACTGCTTTATTAAGGCAGTCGACTGTTAAATCACTAGAAGCATTCTATTTCCAGAATGCATATGGGCAGTCGACTGATATTATCGAAAAGTCGACTCCCCATTATAAAATACTCTTCAACGATTCTGTTGTTGTATTCCGATTTCATAGGCAGTCGATTGCTTTATTTAGCAGTCGACTGCTTAGGCATTCTAACGTTCTGTTAAAAAATTTCTCTTCGGAAGTCGAATGCTTCAATTGAGCAATCGACTTCCCCAATAAATTTTGACCACTACTGCACAAACATTAACTATCATCGTTTTATCGAAAACACTTATAAAACTAGGCAGTCAACTGCCTGCAAACATGTAAAGATTTAAAAATTTTACTGGTAAAAAATATAACGATTTCTTGGTCGCTTTGGATGACGCTGTTTGTAAATCATTGGTTCTTCGCACTTTTCATCGCAGTTTCCATCATTTATGCAATTCTCTTCCACAAACTTACTCATTGTTAAAAATATAAGTGGAGAATAAAGATAAACAACTATTTGACTGAGGTTAGGCTTAAGGTTTAGGATGTATAAAATATTGAAACAGCTACAAATTGGATTAAAGGGATTTATGATTTAGAATTTACTGTTTATGATTTAGGAATTAGGGTTTATGATTTAGGAATTAGGGTTTAAAAACAATAAAAAGGTTTATATAAGAAGAAGAATAGTACTATAATTATAAGAAGGTTATATTAGTAATATAATACTATAATTTTAATAATATTTAGTAAATAATGTTAATTTTAATAACTGGTTTACCAGGTTACCAGGTTAAAGAGTTTTTTAATTTTTAAAATTTAATCAACGATTTATATTAGATTTGACTAATCCAATGGTTCTAATTCAATGACCTTAAAATAAAGTCAATTTTTGTGATCTTATTGTAGAATTTGCCGCTTTCAAGGTCCTAAACCCTTCCAAGATGGAGGCGCTGCATATTTCCAACACCAGATTTATCCACGTCACCTCCATAACTAAAACTAAATGTCGTAGTTCGCTTATATGTTCTGTAAACATGGTAATCTTAAAACACAACATACACGTTAGATACAAAATTAAAAAGAAAAAAATGACACCAGTTAAAATTTAATAAAAATTAAAAAATACTTTTATGTTTAATGCATCATACACAAATTTTAATAAAAAAGAGTAAATTTTAATTAAAAAAATGAGTAAATTTAACTAAGATCTTCAAAATTTTATCATAATTCAAATTTTAATCCACTAATTTGAGAAATTGACATTTTGATTCAAAATTAAAAATTTGATGGTATAAAAAATTGAGTAAATTATTATAAAAAAAATCTATTAACCTTAATATTTGTTATTTAAGAAATATCCATAATACTCTTTTTGGTATTAAAAAATGAAAATATTATATATAATAATTTTTTAAAAATTATTTAAAAATAATAAATAGTAATAAATTCATTATTGATATTTGAAAATACAATATTATTAATTCAAGTAATTTACTGATATATATATATTAAAATCATTTGTGATTTTCAAATCAAATTGTTTATTTTCAAAACTAATGGACTGAAATTGAATTATTATAAAACTTTAAAAATATTAGCGGATTTTACCAGAAATAAACACTTATGAGAATAGTTGAAACTAATTTGCACGTGTCAAAAACTCCCATTCGAGCAATTGCCCTTGACTTCTTGGATTGAACTAGAGGTGGCAAAAGTTGACTCAAATCGAAAAATCCGTTCAAGTAATCTGAATCCAAACCCGACCGATCCGATTTGACTAAAAAAATCAACAACCCAAATCCAACCAATCCGAATCCAAATTGATCTGAAACGAAATTTATCCGAATTTACATTGATCCAAACCTGACCGAATCTGAACCCAAATTCATCCGAATTTAGATTAACCAGAACCCGAATTGATCCGAACCCAAATTGACCTGAATCCAAATTGATTCGAATTCAAATTTACCCAAACTTGAAAAGATTCAAACTTAAATTTAATATTATTAATAAATATTTAAATATTAAAATTAATTATCAAAGTATTTTAATATAGTAAAAATATAATTTTTTCAATAATATGAGTGTTATATATTTTTTTAATCTAGTTAAACTTAAATATTCACTTTTATATTGCATTCATTTGAACCTAATGTATAATTACTTAATGGCTAATCTATAATAGAGTACAGAAGCTATATCATCTACACTTAATATCTCCAATTATTCTATAAAAAATCAAGATAAATTAAAGAGATATATAGTACTGATTTATGATATTAAGTAGGGATTATTAAATCACTTTGATTCATAAAGTTATTAATTATTATAGATAATAAAAATAAAATGAAAAAATATAATTAATTTATGAATATTTGTAAATATATTATAAAGAAAACTATCATACAAATTATTAAATATTTTGATTATTTTAATCCCAATTGTACTATAGGTCATGTAAGAAGAAAATTTTATTTTTATGAGTTTTGTAATTCTTAGAAATATGGTTTCAGTTAATTTTCATACCAGATAAATAACATCGAAATGACCAAAACTTAACCCAAAAACCTGTCCAATCAACATGAATCCAAATCCGACTAACCCGAATTGACTAAAAAAGTCAATGACCCAAACCCGATTTAATTCGAACTCGAATTAATCCTAACCCAAATTGATCCGAATTCAAATTGATCCAAACCCGACCTTATCAAAATCCGAAATAGACCGATTTTTTCTTGACCCAAACCCGATTTTATCTGAACTTGAAATAATCCGATTTTTTCTTAATACAAAATGATCTAATCTAAAATGATCCAATTCAAATCCGATCCGCTCCGTCCATTTGCTACCTCTAGATTGAACCGAATCAAGAACCTATTGTATCCTTGATTATGCAATACTGTCCCAGAGCTGGAACATGTAAGTTCAAATATTACTGTTGCAAGATCTCAAGTCATCAATGAGAACTCCATTGACCCAAGAGTTTATGGCATGTTTGTTGTCACATGACAAAGTGCAAAATACTATTTAACCTTTCCTGAATCCCTAGGGGAAGTATGGAAGCTTCAACATCTACAACCACGTGAATTGCAACTCAAATCAATTTTTAACTGCATGTTAAGCTCGATTAGTCCCTATAAAGTTATCGTTTTTTTCCCTAAAAAATGCATATCAAACTCTGAACCAAAAAAAAATGCATATCAACCGAAGACAATGTTCATGGCTGTGGCACTAAGCTCTCCAAACTTTTCCAATATACTAATGTGAACACACCACATAGGGAGAATCAAGAAAGCTGGAAGCAAATACAGGGGTAGAGGGGAGAAAGAAGAAAAAACCATCATCGTAGTTCCAAAACAGTGAAACAACAAGCACTTGTCTTAAGTAGCGACCGTCATAGAGAAAACGTAGTAAGAGAGTCAGAAACAGCTTGTTTACGAGTGTTGTTTCTTTGTTGGCTTTAACTGCTGCTTTTCGGTTTCAAAGAATCTTCCTTTGCACCAATCTTCTGCTTGCCTTGCCGGTACCTTCCTTCATCGCTTCTTTATGTTTAAACTTTGATGGGTTATTGAGTTTTTGTAGAAGTGACTCTTCGGTGACTGGGAATTGACGGAATGACGCTTGTTTGATTGAATGTTGAGTGAATTTTAGGACTTTTTATTGATGGGGTTCTGTAGTTTTGAGGTAGGAAAACTAAAGTTTGATTGGATGTTTGTTCGATTACTGAATTTCAAGATTGATAGTTATGTTCATTGCTTATTCATAGTTCTTGGGAAAACGGGATTGTTTGTAATACGTAACTTCTAAATTTGAGTTTTTTCTTTACTGGTCTGTAGTTTTTGGAAAAAAAAAAGAAGCCTGTTTATTGAAATTATGTGTTGGTTTTTGAAATTGAAAGATTACTTGTGTTCAAGCTTGTGGTTTTTGAGAATTTGGAGTTTTTTATTCAGTGATCACTGTGATTTTGTCAATATGCTTCGATTGCAGTGCTCAAAGACTTGTAGGATATGAGTCGAAGAGTGAGGCAGAAATGTTCGCATGGTGAGGAAAAAGACAAGACAAACACTAGTTCGGAGTCCAAGAACAGTGGATGTTTGAATTCAGCTACTGTTTGTGGAGTTGATTGGACGAACTTACCTGATGATACAGTTATTCAACTCTTTTCTTATTTAAGTTATGGAGACCGAGCTAGCTTGGCATTAGCCTGTTGAACATTTTGGCTCATAGGTTCTTCTCCCTGTTTATGGGAGTCACTGGACCTCCGTTCTCACAAATTTGACACTGCAGTCGCAGTCTCACTCTGCTCACAATGCAAGAAGCTCCAGAAACTCAAATTTCATGCAGCAGGCTCAGCAGATGCAATAGTTAGTCTTCAAGCGAGGGCACTACGAGAAATTAGTAGTGATATCTGTCGGGACATTACTGATATTGCACTTTCAGTTATAGCAGCAAGACATGAGATGTTTGAGAGTATCCATCTTGGCCCAGATGCTTGTAAGCGAATTAGCAGTGATGCAATCAAAGCACTTGCGTATTGCTGCCCAAGATTGAGGAGGCTTTGGTGTCAGGTGTTCGGGATGTTAGTGGAGATGCCACAAATGCTTTGGCTAAGCACTGTGGGAAATTACAGGATGTTGGGTTTGTTGAATCTGGCAACATTGATGAAGTGACTCTTGGAAACTTGAGTTCTGTTGAATTTTTATCAGTTGCAGGAACTAGAAACCTGAAATGGAGATCTGCAGCACAAGTTTGGAGTAGATTACCTCACTTGGTGGGTTTAGATATTTCTAGAACTGATGTAAATCTTAGTGCTGTTACAAGAATTTTATCGTTATCCCAAAATTTGAAAGTATTATTTGCCTTGAATTGTCCAGTTTTTGAGGGTGAAGTTGACATTCACACAATGCATAGTCAAAAAGGCAGAATATTGCTAACTTTTTTCGGTGACATGTTTGAGGGAGTAGCATTGTTGTTCACTAACAACTCCATAAATGTTAGTGATGTGTTTCAGTATTGGAGGAAATTAAAGAATAGAGATAAAAACTTGGATGACATTGTTGTTTGGATTGAATGGGTCTTTTCGCTTTCACTTTTGCATATTGCAGAAGACAACCTGAAGGAGTTTGATGATTTCTGGCTCACACAAGGGGCAGCAGTATTGCTCAGTTTATTGCGAAGTTCGCAGGAGGAAGTTCAAGAAAGAGCAGCTACTGCTGTTGCAATCTTTGTATTCATTGATGATAAAACCATTGATTGCCAGAGAGCTGAGGCAATTTTAAGGAGAGATGGAATACGACTGCTTTTGAACCTTGCAAGATCTTGTCTTGAGGGGCTTCAGTCTGGAGCAGCTAAAGTATGCATTACCTCCTTTAAAAGAAAAAATTAAGTACCAGTCTATTCATTTTCAAATTAAAAAAAAAAAAAAAAGAACCTTCTTTACGATTTCATGAAATATAAACAATTTTAGAAGTCACTACGACTGAAGTTAGATGTAAAACTTTTTATGAATTATGTTTTAGAAGTTACGTTCTCAAATAATACTCCACTTAGGAATTTGTTTTATGAGTTGCTTGGAAACTGGATACTAGTCTGTTTTATTGTTGGGATGCAGGCTATAGCAAACTTGTCCATAGACTCAAAAGTTGCAAAAGCCATTGCTGAAAGTGGAGGAATCAGTATCCTTGTCAATTTAGCAAAATCGAGGGACAGATTAGTAGCAGAAGATGCTGCTAGAGGCCTGTTTAATCTTTCCTTTGGGGATGAGCATATGGTAGTGAAAACTGAAGGATTTTATTGACAGTCTTCAAAGTTTCTATCTTTACTCAACATTGTTCTTTCTCAGGGTGCCATTGCAGAGACAGGTGGCATAAAGGCTTTGATTGACCTTATATTCAAATGGCCTCCCAGCACTGATGGACTTCTCGTATGTATCTTTTAACTGTTCCTATACATGTTTGTAATCTTGTTGGAGACGGAATTATTAGCATTTGCTTAATGCTAGGAACATGCAACTGGTGCACTGGCAAATTTGGGAATTGATAAGAAATTGAGCATGGAGGTGGTTGCAGCTGGTGGTGTCTGTGCTTTGGTGATGCTTGCTCGGACTTGCAAATTTGAAGGAGTGCAAGAGCAGGTATTTTGGTTTTACTTTCTTTGTACATTGAGAAATGACAATAATCATTTTAGTGATGACAATGGTTTTATTTTTGTTGCATCATTTTAGTGGATTCCTTTTGTCAGAAATGAGTAGAATATCTGTGCACATGGGTATGTCTTGCATGTTGATTTGGTCCTTAACTTCATTCAGTTGCTTTCAACTTTCATCATTAATCAAATGTCCATCCTTGAAGGTGCTCAGTTGAATTATACATTATATGTACACAAATCTTATAGCAGATGGTCTCAAACTTTTCTTGCTGAATAAGATTTTCTTCGCCTCTTGGCTAGGCTGCTCATGCCTTGGCTACTTTTGAAAGCAGAGGTTGATGGACAGTAGGCTAATAAAAGAGAAAATCTCTAGGTCTGTTTATTCATGTCAAATAATTACAATATATAGACTAAAAGCTTAAACAGAAAGTAAGCTTTTAGAAATTCAAAATAGGAAACTAGATAATTATAAAAATCTGATCATATCCCTAAAAATAAGGAATCTGCAGGTAAACATTAAAACAGAAAGTTGACTAATAAACAATCCTGATCTTGGCATTTATTCTACTTTCCAACACTCCCCCTCAAGCTGGTGAATAGATATCAATCATTCCCAGCTTGCTGACATTTGAGTCAAATTCTGACTTCAATAAGGCTTTTGTGAGAATGTCTGCTTCTTGTGACTTGGTTGGCACGTAGTGTAAACTAAACGTTCCATTCTCAATTTCTGACTTGATGAAATTTCTGTCAATGCGAACATGCTTCATTCTGTCGTGCTGGACTGGGTTATGAACTATGCCAATGGCAGATTTGCTATCACTATAAAGACTCGTAGGTTCTTCCAATGGAATATGCAAGTCTTGTAGTAACCTACTTAGCCAAATTAGTTCACACACTCCTTGAGCAATTGCTCGGTATTCTGCCTCTGCGCTACTTCTTGCAACAACAGTCTGCTTCTTACTCCTCCAAGTGACCACATTCCCCCATACTTTTGTGCAGTATCCAGTGGTGGACTTTGTATCTTCAACCGAACCTGCCCAATCTGCATCTGCAAAACATTCAACACTTCGATGATCATTCTTCCTGAATAGTAGTCCTTTCCCTGGAGTCCCTTTTAAGTAGCGAAGAATATGATTCACAGCCTCTAGATGTCTCGTGGTGGGAGAATGCATGAATTGACTTACTACACTAACACTATAGGCAATATCAGGCCTAGTTAGTGATAAGTAAATCAGCTTTCCCACTAAGTGTTGATATCTTTCCCTCTCTACAGGAGGATCTTCCTCAGTTATTTTGTGCTTCCAACTCCGATCTAGAGGTGTCCCTGCAGGTTTGCACCCTAGTTTTCCTGTCTCTCTTAGCAGATCAAGAGTGTACTTCCTTTGGGAAATGAAAATGCCTTTCCTGCTCCTAGCTATTTCCATTCCAAGGAAGTATTGAAGGTGGCCAAGATCCTTTACCTTAAATTCAGTCTGTAGTCGACTTTTAAGGCTGTCAATTTCATGAGAATCATCACCTGTGATAACAATATCATCCACGTATACTATGAGAATAGATTTCTTCCCATCTTTTCCTTGCTTCACAAATAGAGTGTGATCAGCTTGCCCTTGTGTGTAGCCAAATTGTTTCATGGCTGTGCTGAATTTGGTGAACCAAGCTCTGGGAGATTGTTTCAGTCCATATAAGGATTTCTTCAACTTACACACCTTACCGGTTTTACTCTCTTCTTCAAACCCTGGTGGTAGCTTCATATACACCTCTTCTTCTAAGTATTCGTTGAGGAACGCATTTTTAACATCCATTTGGTGCAATTTCCAGTCAAGATTAGCAGCAAGAGAAATAATTACTCTAATGGAATTTAATTTGGCAACAGGAGCAAAGGTTTCTTCATAGTCTATACCATGAGTTTGAGTATAGCCTTGAGCAACTAACCTTGCTTTGTATCTGTCTATGTTCCCATCTGCACCAAGCTTTATAGCAAAAATCCATTTGCATCCCACAACTTTCTTCCCTTCGGGTAGATCCACCACATCCCATGTCCTGTTTTCATTCAAGGCAGCCATCTCTTCCATTACAACAGCTCTCCACTTTGGATCTTGAAGTGCATCATGAACATGTTTTGGAATCTCCATGTGATCTATTTTTGAAGTAAATGCCCTGTACTTTGGAGACAGCTTAGAGTATGTAAGATAACTTGAGATAGGATGCTTTGTGCAAGACCTAACCCCTTTTCTAATAGCAATAGGAACATTAAGATCATCAACTGTACAATTACCTTCCTTAGACAGTGTGTCTTCCTCTGGATTTGGCATCAGATCTAATGTTTGGCTTTGTTGAGGAACTCGTGGTCGCCTAGAGTAGACTCGAAGTTCACCTTGGAATGTCTTCTCGGATTCTCCCCCTTGATTTGTCACCTGTATGGGTTCAAACTGTTGGATAGATGACTCTTCTAGAGATGCAATAGGAGAAGGGTATGAGATTGGGAGAGAAATAGATGGATCCCAATGATTTTCTTCACTTGAATTCTCCCCCTGAAGAGAAGCATTGGGGTAAAAGGATTGGTTTTCAAGGAAGGTGGTGTCATAGGATATATAGAACCGTTTAGATGATGGACAATAACATTTATACCCCTTTTGTGAAGGAGAATACCCCAAGAAGATGCATTTTATGGCTTTCGGATCAAGTTTTCCTCGAGTGGGATTAGAATTATAAACAAATACAGTGCACCCAAATATTTTAGGAGGAAGAGAATCAAGGATTCTTACATGGGGAAATAATGTTCTTAGACAACTGAGAGGAGTTTTGAATTGAAGAGCTTTGGAGGGAAGTCTGTTAATAAGGTATGTAGCGGTTAACACGGCCTCACCCCAAAAACAATTTGGAACATGACTTGTAAACATGAGAGAACGAGCTACTTCAAGAATGTGACGATTTTTTCGCTCAGCAATGCCATTCTGTTGGGGAGTATTTGTGCAAGAGCTTTGGTGGAAGATACCATGCTCAATAAAATAATTTTTAACATCATGTGAAAAATACTCTCCACCATTGTCAGTTCGAAGAATCTGAATAGGAGACTGAAAAATGTTTGTGATAAGTTTGTGAAATTGTTTGAATATGGGACTTGCTTCAGATTTTTCTTTCATGAGATAAATCCAACACACACGAGTATGATCATCAATGAATGTAATAAACCACCGTGTTCCAGTGACATTTGGAAATCGTGCAGGACCCCAGATGTCACTATGAATAAGATGAAATGGTTTTGAGGCTTGATAAGTATGAGCAGGATGATTTTTTCGTGATTGTTTTGCATAAATACAATGCTCACATTGGAAAGAACGAACATCTTTATTGATAAATAAATTTGGGTACACATACTTTAGGTAGTTGAAACTAGGATGACCAAGGCGTTTATGCCAAAGAATAACATCTGAATTTGAAGAGGTGGACAAAGAAAATATTTCAGGTGACAAAGATCTTGAAGGAGAACCAGAGAGATAGTAGAGACCATTTCGTTCCTCAGCACTGCCAATCATCATCCTCGAGGACAAATCCTGAAATTCACAATGAGTAGGAAAAAAAGTTACTGCACAATTTTGATCTTTAGTTAATTTGCTAATGGAAATAAGGTTATATCTTAGATTAGGAACATGGAGAATGGATTTTAAAGTTAACCCAGAGAGATACAAATCACCCAAACCAACCACTACGGAGGATTTACCATCTGCCACAGTAATTTTTTCTTCACCATTACACCTTTTATATGATGAGAAACCAGCAGAGGACCCAGTCATGTGGTCAGACGCCCCTGAATCAATGATCCACCCTTCATGTATTTCCTTTTTTGACAAAAAAGATGACTGTGTGTTACCTTTTTGAGCAACATTAACAGTAGATGTTGCTAGGGCAGGCGACTCATTTCTAGGCTGATTTAGCAGGTTTTTTAACATCTCCATTTGTTCTGCTGTGAATGGGGAAGTGGCTGCATTTAGCTTCTTGGTTTCTGCAGTGGTTTCAGCTATATTTGCTGAAGAGTTCTTCTTTCGTTGACTCCTTGGCTTCCAATCCACAGGTTTCCCATGAATATCCCAACATGTTTCTTTAGTGTGGTATGGTTTGTTGCAGTGTTCACACCACAGCTTGTTTTCCTTTGACTGGTGGTTTCGGAAATTATGGTTGGAGTCTCCTCGAGTTGTTGCGAAGGCTGAGCCAAGTTGAGTCTCCTCGGTAGTGTTCGAATGCAACATGACTCTTTTTCTGCTTTCTTCCCTTCTAACTTCAGCAAATACTTCACGGATAGATGGAAGTGGCTTCGTTCCAAGGATCCTCCCTCTAACTTCATCTAACTCTTTATTCAGCCCCTGAAGAAAATCAAAAACTCTTTCTTTTTCAAGCATTTGGTTATACAATTTACTGTCATCCGGACATTTCCAGTTTACTGTATAGAACAAATCCATTTCTTGCCATAATTCAACTAGCACATTATAATACTCAGTGACTGACCTACTGCCTTGCCTTGTATTGCGGAGTGTGGAGCGGATTTCGAAACACTGTGATGAGTTCTGTAAATCAGAATACATCTCTTGAACAGTCACCCAAATTTCATGGGCAGTCTTGTAGAATAAGTAGGTCCTCGCAATTCTAGGCTCCATGGAATTAATTAACCAAGCCATGACAATTGAATTTTCAGCCTCCCATGTCTTATAACTAGGGTCTGCTGAATCAGGTGCAGGGACATCACCTGTGAGATAGCCCATCTTCCCTTTGCCTTTGATCACAAGAAGAACTGATTGAAACCATTCCCGGAAATTTAACCCATTTAATTTATGTTGGGTTATTTGAAGAGAGTGATTAATTTCAGAGGATGAGAAGGAACCAACGGCATTGGATGAAGGAATTTGAGTGGGTAAACCCCTAGATGACACAGCAGAGGAAGATGACTGGCCGGTACCAGCCATGGAAGCTGTTTTGGATTTCTGTTGGTGTTACAGAAATAATCTGCCAGCAGGAAAGCCTGGCTCGGATACCATGAAAGCAGAGGTTGATGGACAGTAGGCTAATAAAAGAGAAAATCTCTAGGTCTGTTTATTCATGTCAAATAATTACAATATATAGACTAAAAGCTTAAACAGAAAGTAAGCTTTTAGAAATTCAAAATAGGAAACTAGATAATTATAAAAATCTGATCATATCCCTAAAAATAAGGAATCTGCAGGTAAACATTAAAACAGAAAGTTGACTAATAAACAATCCTGATCTTGGCATTTATTCTACTTTCCAACAACTTTGGCTGCTCATGAGGATAGAAACAACAATAAAGCTGCTACTGGGCAAGAGGCAGGTGCACTGGAGGCATTGGTGCAACTTCCTTATTCTCAAAATGAAGGTGTAAGGTAATATATTATACTTCATATTGCTGACTTTAATAATAGCCATTAGCCGCTTCTAGAACGGAACTTTAATAGATGCCAATAAATCTCATATGTTTCATACATTTATTTCTACTTACTTTGACTCCTGAGGTTTCGCCTCAAATGTTCCATGGATTGTAATTGGATCTATTAATTAAGCTATATCTTGACTCATAAGCCCATCTTTGGAAATTCCATTTTATTTACTCATATCTACTCAAAAGCAGGAAGGAAGCAGCTGATGCTTTGTGGAATTTGTCATTTGATGACAAAAATTGAGAAGCAATTGTGGCAGCTGGTGGTGTTGAGGCATTGGTATAGTGAATTGCATGTTAAATCTTATTATTTCATGTTTTTCAGTAACTGTTATTCTGCTTTATTTTACGTCTAATGGATCATATATTAAATTATCTCAAGTTTTGCATCACTTGTTGAAGAACTATTAAATGGCTCTACCTTGCTTCTTATCTTGGTCTTAATTTGATCATAACCCAGGCTATGAGTATGTCCTTGATAATTCCTGTGTAGTTTGCACTTACAATTACTGTTACACTACAATATGATCCAATTGTTATGAACCATGGTTGATAACACATTTTCTGGCAGCAACTGCTTATGATCCCAGTAATCTCTCCTGATGGAACCTCATTTTGAGCGTTGACAAGATTTTTGTCATTTGCCTTTCTTTTCTTCTAATCTATGTCAGCATCCAATAACAGTGGTTCATTCACATAGCAACCAAGAGACTCATCTCATGCTAGTCATTATTTTCCTTAAAATGGATGTGACAACATTTTTGCATTAGCTACATTGAGATAGATGTTATGGAATCATTGTGTTAGCAATAAATTATATTGTAGAAGTGTTTATATTTGATGTACTAACAGTGTATAGCATCTATGGAATAAGAACTAATTCACCGGCAGTGTATGGCACTCCAGTTGTACTATTTTGCATTCTAGTTCCCCTTTCATTCTTTAGTGGATTGGAATCGATGTCGACTTTTTAATGTTTTGATGTAAAGTAATTGTGGCTATGTTCAAGAGTTCTCTGTGGTTCTATTAAATTGATGGTATATTGGAGAAAGTTATCAGTCTTCATCTATGGAATAAGAACTGATGAAAGTTTCATTTTAGTGAGGTGATGAAATCAATATCTGCTCAGACTGTTCATAAACGACTTTGATTGTGCTCTTTAGTTCATGAGTGGTAATGTTGGTGTGAATTGAGGGTTTATTGTAAGTTTCTTCCATAAATCAACGACAACTATGTAAAAGTCAGTGAAGATAATTCTGTCTGATGCCAAAATTGGAGGAAACAAAATTCCTAGGGATGATTTTGTTTGTTATTGTGAGAGCAATTCATGTTAATGAAGCTCTCTACCTTGATGATTCCATAGCAACTGCCTCCCACACAACCTTTGAACAAGACCCAAAGTTAGTGATTCCATGGGCTTGCACTGATAACTCTCACCTAGGCAGTGGCTTTGCACAAAGATATATTATTTGTCTATCAGTTTGGTTGCAGATTGTTGAAATTTTATTTTGATTTTGCATGATTAGGTTGCCCTGGCTCAATCTAGCTCAAGTGCTTCCCAAGAAAGAGCTGCAGGTGCTCTTTCCCAATTGTCAGTATCAGAAAGTAACAGGTATTCAAGGAAATCTTTTTGCTATAATTGCTCAATGTTTCAGTTATGCAATGGTATTTGTAGAACAAGTTCATATTTGCTTTGCTACCATGTACATTATCTCAATATCTTTCCGAGTAAACCAAATGCCCAAATGCAAGTGATGGTGGCCTTGTTTATGCTATTTGTTTAAAGTTTGAAGCATTTAATACATGTGTGCAATCCTTAATTCTACACTTATTTCATCTTTTAACTGAATGTTTGATCTACAATTATTTAGACTTCGGTTTTGTAATATTATGTCAAATTGAATCACATGATCTCTTTTTTCTTTTTATATATTTTTGTTATAAATGGTCATTTTGACATACAGTAAGATATGCATTATTATTTTTTTCTTAAAGGATCAATTTCTTAGCAATTTATGATGCACATTGATGTATTTCCTATTAATGTAGCATTGCTATTGTAAGACAAGGTGGTATAGCTCCACTTATTGCATTAGCACACTCTGATATTAAGGTATGTTTTTCAGTCCTGGCTCACTCAGATGAGTTGTTGTCAAAATTAGTTCAAGATGTTCTTTATATTTTGCATGATTGTAATCCTTTTTTGAAAGCTCTGTATACTTTCAGTGCTAGTGCATTTGCATTAGTCCTAGTTTCTATGAATTTAAAGTTGATTTAAATGGTCAGATTATATCATTGTTAAGCTTTGCCTACTGAGGGGAATTTAGAGAATAAAACCTACTTTTGGGGCACTCAACCTGAAAAGTTTGCTTTGAAATAAATGATATGACTGGTGAATACATCAAATATTTTTTCCTTTTTTTTTTGTTTGGTATGATGAATATGAGAAATCTCAGTGCAATCTGATCAGTGATGATGTTTTAATAATGCATCTTTGTTAACACATAACGACACGCAACATGCATTCCTCTGGATTGATAATTTGCTCATTCATTAATTGTCTAACTCAACTGTAAAATGAGGTTCTGGTATTTGTTTGATTTTCAGGATTTCCATCAGACTGCTGCTTGGGCACCTGGGAGTTTGGCATTTTATGGTGATAATGCTCTCTGTATAGTACAAGATGGTGGAGTTCAACGCCTTGTTCATCTATGCTCTTCGTCGATCTCAAAAATGACACGTTTTGTGGCTGCAGTAGCCTTGGCTTACATGTTCCATGGGAGGCATGTCAAACTATTTTCCGACTGTTGTCATGGATAGACAACAGCACATAGGAAAGGCACATTTATTTGTTGCAAAACCAAGCACTGACTAGTAATGATTCTAAAAATTACTTCAGAGGTGTAACTTTTTTTCCTTAATCTATTTACAGAATAGATGCTGTCCTGGTGGAGCCTTCATCACAGAGTGGTTCAAAGACTCTGCACATAGATGAGGTTCAAAGGATGGCCCCAAAGCATGTTGAAAATTTTATGAACTCATTTTATGATCCACAAACCTTTAATGCTGCTGCTGCATCATTAGTTCCCACAGCTTTGGCACCGATTGCTGAAGCCATAAGAATACCAGAGGCAGAGTTTCTAATATACTGGTTTGTTATTTTTGGCCTTTAGCATTTTATATTTGAAATAGGAAACTAGTAAATTCATATCTAAGTAACGCCTAGTATTTGTGCAATTGCCAAAGAGCTCTTTGAAGAGTTTCTGCAATCTCCCGCTCTAAGCAGTGAATTTATGGTGCAAAATTGTTGAAGCTTTTAAATATTTTAGCATGCATTTCTACTTGCATGATTATAAATGCAAGCGAGGTTTGCATCAAAAAGTTAGTTAACATTCCTTTAATGTATGGTAATATTGCCTCCTTTTTCTCGGCAAACTGACATTTTGACAAGTTTCATTTCTTAATTCTTACCTTCAGGATTCACCTCTGCATTCTAATATGTTTCGATTCATTTTCCTTTATGCGTCTCTCCAGCGGAGCTGAGATTGACAGATATGTTGGAATGTTAACAGATCCTTCTTCTATAATAAAGTCATGTTCTGCATTTGCTCTTTCACAGGCAAGCGCCTGTTCTCAGTCTCCTATTTATTAAAAATATTTATATTTGTTTAATTTCCATTATGAAATTTAATGAACCACAATTCTACAACCACTTAAGATTTTTTTTTTCCTTGCAGCTTACCATGCTTGGAGGACCGCTTGCAAATTAGACTTGTTCAAGGGCCGGGCTACCCGCCCAAGCCGGAAGGCCCGTTCGATATTTGGGAGGGCTTGGACAAAAATATTTGATGTAATTATCGGGCTTGGACAAAAATTTTAGGCCCGTTCCCGGGCTTAGCCTTTCAAAGCCCGGATCCGGACCGGCCCGATATTAATATTAAATATATATATTTTTTAATATATTTATAATATTAAGTATGTTTTTTATATATTTATTAAGTATAATACAATTTTATATATATAAAAATATTATTAATTAAAAACATGATTATAAAATTTTTAATATGAAAATTGATAGACAAATTTTAACAAATTAAATTAAATTTTAAAGGAAATAAAATAATAAAAAATAAAAAATAAATAATTAAAAATATAAAAAATTAAATTTGGGAGGGTCGGGCTCGGGCTTATTATATAAAAAATAAAACGGGCCTGGACTAAATATCAAGCCCGTTTTATCGGGTCGGGCCGGGCTTGGGCATTACTTATTACTCTTATTACCTGTCATGGGCTCGGCCCGAACCCGGCTCGGCTCGGCCCATGATCAGGTCTACTTGCAATGTACCATTCAGGCCTCCTTCAAAATGCAGGTGCACTAAGGGTTTTACACGCTGCTGCTGCATCAACAGCCCCTATTCAAGCCAAAATTTTTGCAAAAATTGTGCTTCGGAACCTTGAGCACCACCATGAAGTCTCAACTTAGTTGTGAAGATAGTTTCTGCTGAACTCTGCATTTTGGAATTCATCGTCCTCAAAAATGCAGTCTTCTTCAGTGTTCAACCAAAGATGCTGAAGCTTCGGAATAGGGGAAGGATGCTGGTGATAGGATTTGAATCTCAAACTTGCTGGATGCCACTTTTTAATAATGACTGCATGAACCATTTGAGGCTGGATTTGGGAGTCCGATTAGCTCGGTGCAGAGCAGTCGGCCCAAAAAAGACAAAAATGCAGGAGGGTAAAATTATACTCCTATTCCTACTTTTAATTTTTTAAAAATTATTTTATTAAAAATAATATATCTTTAAACGTTTTTTTATTATTTTCAATCTTGAGTTAAGCTCTTTTAGTTTTTAGTTTGCTTCCTCCTGCACCGTTTCTTGCAAGTTGCTAACAACTTTCTTTAATCCATAGAACAATCTCACTTAAAGCTTTCATTGGTTGTGATCTGCACAATTCTTTTTACTGTTACTTTCCACTGGTAAACTCTTTAGGCTGGCCCGAGAATGGTTCTTTTCCTTTCTGGTAGAGCTGGTTACGGGTAGGACCGGGCCAATTCCGGACCGGTTTTCACCGGTTCCGGCCCTAACCATGAGAAAACCGGTCCGAACCGGTATCAAACCGGTCCGGTTCGGACCGGTTCTATTTCTTATAAGAGGCGAACCGGCCCGGTTCGCTGGACCGGTTCGCCTCAAAACCGGACCGAACCGGTTTAAATTGGTTCGGTCCATTTTTTTTTTTGCTTTTTAGACTTTTTATTTCTAAAAATTTATATTAATTTATTTTAATATATATTAATATATTTTAATAATTTAATCTAATAAATTTATTTTTATAATAAATAATGTTAATAGTTTAATTTAACAATAATTTATTATAAAGTTTTATTATAATTTATTTAATTAATGTAACAATAATGTAAAAATAAACTATTATAAAATTATCTAATAAAATTATTGTTATAATAAATTAAAGTTATATTATGAATATAATATTATGATAAAATGATATTTGATTCAAAATACAAATAATGATATTATGAATATTATTATTATATTCATTTTGCATATCTTTATTTATATTCATTTATTATATTCATTTTGCATTTAAAATAATTTATTATATTTGAAATATCATTTACTTAATATTTATTCATTTATTTAATATGTTTTTAAAATATTAATTCATTTTGTATTTTAAATATTTATTTATTTTAAACATAAATAAGTATAACATTAATTAATTTGGTATGTAATAATAATAATAATAATAATAACAACAACAACAACAACAAAAGAGAAAAAAGCAGAGAGTAGGAGACCAAAGATTTTTTACGTGGAAAACCCCTTCAAAAGTTAGAAGGGTAAAAACCACGGGACCGTAGTCCATAAAAATATTCACTATGACTAAACTTATTTACAATTTTACATACAATTTACAAAAAAAAGATTATTCTTTACTCTTCATAATTTATACGGATTGCCTTGGAAATTTCTTCCTCCTCTTCTGAATTATTATCAGCAAATTCATTGGTCATTCCAAGTTCGACATTGCGCGATTCCGCATCAAACCAATCTTTAAGGCATGTTAACATGCACAATGAATCTGGATTAAGAGTGGTTCGATGGTCTCCAATAATTCTTCCACACGTCGAGAATGCGGATTTCGAAGCAACAGAAGAAACTTGCACCGCAAAAACATCTCGGGCCATAGAAGCTAAAACTGGAAATTGTTTTTGGTTTTCTTTCCACCATTGGAGAAGATCAAAGTTATCATCTACAGAAAAATCTTGACTTAAGAAAAATCCTAGCTCATTGAAGCTAGAACTTCGTCGAGTTGTTGATCCCGATCCCGATCCGCTCGCTTTTCCTTTTAGCTTCATTCTTTTCTTTGCTACTTCCTTAATTGCGTTTAAAATTCCTTTTCCTTTTTTGCTACTTTCGGTTTCTTCGTATGAATCTTCTTCTTCTCGATTAAAGTTGAATTGCTCCCTTTCTGTTTCATAAACATTAAACAATTCTCGAAAAAGATTGTTAATTGAGGACTTTTGATCCTCAATAGAATCAAGACCAAGAAATTCTTTATAACAATCAAAAAAAATTTCTATATTTACCTCACCTTGACTAGGATCTAGTAAAGTTGCAATACAATAAATAAGAGGAATTATTTCCCAATATTTTTTAAATTTTTCCTCCATATCATATACAAAAGAACTTAAAGTTTCATGATTCCTAAATTTTACAAATTTATCAAACATTGTGTAGATAATAGGAATAAAATACGGTGTAGTTGGATAAATTTGAGTTGAAAATCTTTCGGTTGCATCTTTAAAAGTAGATAATAAATCAACACAATATTCAATAAAAGTCCAATCATCTTCAAAAAGTACTAATTGTGTGCTATTTGTATAATTGTTATAAAAAGGAGTAACAAGTTCTTTATAAGGTAAAATAGAAGAAAGCAAACGATGAAGTGAATTCCATCTTGTTTCCACGGGAAGTGGAAATGCTTTAACAGGTATATTATTTGTTATACAAATTTGCTTCCATTCACGTTTATTACTTGGTGTGCGAATCCATTTTGCTAAAATTTTAATTTTATCAATTGGACCTATGCCAGTACCAGTACCACTAGAACTAAAACCACTTTGAACACATAAATTTATAATATGACATGCACATCTTGCATGAAAAAATATGCCTTGCATAACAGGGTTTAAACTTTTAATTAAATTAAGAATAGCTGCAGTATTACTCGAAGCATTATCAAAAGTAATAGCAAAAACTTTATTATTTTCTAGTCCATATAATTTACAAACTTTAGTAATATATTTATGAATAGTATATGAATTATGTGCTTCTTCTATTACATCTAAAGATAAAATTCGTTTTTGCATGGACCAATCTTCATCTATCCAATGACAAGTTATAACAAGATAACTTATACCATTAGTACTAGTCCATATATCACTAGTTAAACTAACCCTAGATGAAATATTACTAAGTTTATCAATTAAAGCTTGTCTATATTCTTTAAACATATCCATGCAATCTCTTTTTAATGTATGTCTAGAAATAGATTTATATGCGGGTTGTAAATAGTTACAAACAAATTCTAAATATCCTGATTTTTCACAAATTGTGAATGGTTGTTCAGTCCTAATTACAAATCTAACTAAACCACGTCTAGCTTGAACATTGTCAAAAATAAAATTTTTTCCACCATCACGTGTATTAATTTGAGATTGTTTACCTTCTAAAATTTCATCTTCTTCGGCATCAGGATTAATTTTATGTGCAGTAATTAAATGTCTTTTATACGTACCTGTACCGCCAGCACCTTCACCGGACTTATAAGAGTAAACGCCTTGGCACAATTTACAGATAGCACAATATTTATTCGTCTCACCTTCTTTTGCTACAATATCGAAATACTCCCATACCTTGCTCTTTTTTTTTCGACTAAACTTCGGCCTTGATGATGTAGCAGCAGTGGTGGCAGCTGATGATTGTGTTTGAGCATGACCTCCACGTTGACCACGACCAACCGATGGCGCCGCCAAAGGAAGCTCCTCCTCCGGATGAATATCGGGTTCGATTTCATTAAATGATTCGTCACCCAAATTAGGAATTTCAGTGGAACCAAAAGGTCGAGAAACAGAGCATGAACGACGAAAAAAATTTGACATTTTTATATTTTTTTTGAAAATAAATATATGTTAAAAATTAAAAAAATAGATGTATGATATATATAATATATTGGAATTTGAAAATTGAAACTTGAAAATTAAAAGTAAAATTTGCAAAATTATAAAATAAAAAGAAAAATGAAATTTATAAAGAAAATGATGATATAAATTTGGAATAAGGAATATATATAATATATTAGAATTTGAAAATTAAAAGTAAAATTTGTAAAATTATAAAATAAAAAGAAAATGAAATTTAGAAAGGAAATGATGATATTATAAATTTGGAATAAGGGAATTTAAGTGAATTTGAGAGAGTTTGAGTGAATATTGAGAGAGTATGTGAGTGAAGAGAATAAGAGTAGATGAATATAGATAGTAGATTTGAGAGAAAATGTAGAAGAAATGTAAATGAAAATAGAAGATTATAGAGGTATTTATAGGAAAAAAATTAGAATAAAAAAATAAAAAAATAAAAAAAAGGATTGATGGGCAACGACCAAAATGGCCGTTGCCCATCAAACACAAAGCAGAGGCAAGCCTCTGCTCTGCATATTGCAGTTGCACTGCACTACTGCAGTGCAACTGCAAGAGGCTACTGCGCAGTGGCAGCCAAGCCTCTTTTTATTTTTTTTAAATTTAATTAAAATAAAAAAAAGAAAAAAAAAGAAAAGAAAGATTGATGGGCAACGGCCAAATGGCCGTTGCCCATCAAAAAACAGACTCGCAGAGGCAAGCCTTTGCGAGTCTGCATGCTGCAGTTGCACTGCAGTTTTTGTTTTTTTTTTTTAAACCGGACCGGTTCGAACCGGTCCGGTTATGAACCGGGCCCTTAACGGGCCCGGTTCTTAACGGGATAAACTAAAACCGGCCCAGCCCGGTAACATACCGGTTCGGATTTTGGGCCGGATTGACCCGATTCGGTTGCGAACCGGGTCGGGCCAACCCGGCCCAATAAGCAGGTCTACTTTCTGGTAACTTTGTTTTAGTTTTGAGAACCGTATTAAATTTCTGGGAATTTACCAAAAGCAGCATGAAAGAGAATCCATCCATGCGCTGGTTTTGGTATCTCTAAGTTAAGTGATATACCGATACCAGAGTGGCAGAGGTTGGAAACGTGCTAGCATACACGTTTATCCATGTCTACTTGCTCGCACTTAGGGATGGCAATAGGTACCTTATAAACGGGTATCCAGCACTACCCGTCTCGTTTAAGTAGGATTAAGGTAGTATATAATCGGGTTCGGGTAGGATTCAGATAGTTATCTTAAAGTACTCGCTATCCGAACTCGATTATAAATAATAATTAATTAATACAATATTTATATTTTCTATATATAAATTATTTATTATTAATATTGTATTTAATTAAATTAAGTCATTAAATATTATAATTATAATTTTTAACTTTAATTTATTTTTATGAGTTAAATTAAATTTATTAATTTAATTTTTTTAATTAAGTTATTCCAAAATTGATCTTTTCTAATATAGAGCATTGTTTGCTCTGGCGGCATACGTGCTGTTCACTTCTTTCTTTCTTTTAGTGGTTACACCCGCTGAAGACCTACCAACACCTATAAGATAATGAAATTAACTTGGCAAGGCAACTATCAACCTATGCTTACAGTCAGTTGGAGCTGTTGACGTATTCTGCAAGAAGAGAAAAGAGCCGGGAGAGTTTGAAATATCACTAAAAGTGCATTTTAACTCTCAAGTTAATCTAGGATATAAAAAATCTTTAGCAAATGAATTAAATCCAGAAAAAGAAAAGAAAGGTGTCGAAAGTAAAGCTTTGCTTGGTCTAGTAGAAAGAAAGGGGTGAGGAAAAAAAATTAGTTAATCAAATGGTTAAGTTACAAAGTAGAAAAATTGTTATGAAACATAATCATTTGATTAACTAATTTTCTTTTCTCATTCTTTTCTTTTCATCTTATCAAGCAAAGCTTAAGAGAAGAAAAAAAAATTATAGTCTGTTTGTCTTGGAGAAAAAGTTAGGACAGTATTGGAGACGGAGATTTTTTCTTCGACGTTTTCTTCTTCTTATACCATTGTTGTTTGGATTGTCAAATGTCATGCACGTAACTCGCTCCTTATTTTAGGAAAATTGGGACACGTGATGATACGATCTTGTGTTTTTGTGGCTTAACACAATCTTTTCTGGGTGCTGTTCTCAAAGGTGTTGTCAAGATTTCTCTGAGTTTGCTCCAATTTCTCTACAGTGAGCTGCATTTTTGCTTTCCAAAGTGGCAATTCTCCACAAAAATGCTAGTGGAGCAACAGTTCAGGACCAGCCTTGGGGACAGAAAAAACATCAATTGCCTCGCAAAGACAAGTCAGAAACATGCAGCTGTTGATCAGCATGTGCGACAATGGCCAGAGATTTTTCAGACATCCTTATCCAAAAGTATTACGAAATAATTAATTAATGCATGTGACACACGACGTTTCGACCAACTTCCATTAATGTTGTAGTTACCTAAACTCTACCGGAACAAACAGCAATGTGGATAGATGATTCTTGCAAGTCATGTATTCAGAATTTAGATAGTTTGTTAAATATTAAGATATTTATGTTTTAGATTTAAAATTCGAATGCGTTTTGATATGAATGATAGTAAATTTTTTTAATTTCAGTAGTGAATTAAGAAACTATTATATATTTAATTTTTAAAATTTTTAATACACATTGACAAATATGTGTAATTTTATTAAAAAAATTTATTGATGGCCTACGTGATATGATTTCTCTTTAAGAAATATATGTTGTTAATTTTTGGAATAAATCTAAAAAATTCATGATTACTCCAAATATCATGCGGATGATATGATAATTTGAACTGCAATGCAATGTTGCCAAAAAAAAAAGGGAATATTTTAATTATGATATAAATATGATAGAAAGATTATTTTTGGACCTACTTTTTATACAAAGCAATGAAGCAAAGGTCTTCTTATGGTTGCCTTAACGAAGTGAATTTGTATGGATGTGCCAAATTTTTACGTTTGGCCTTATTTAATTATATTGAGTAATTTTTCAAAAAATAAAATAAAAAATAGTGCTCACTTGGACACTCATCGCTTATATTAATTATTGAATTTGCTTTTTTTTTTTATTTTATGTGTATTAATTAAACTTAATAATTTTAAATACGATACAAAAAAATAAAAATAAAAAAATTTTATGAGTTAAAGTTTTAATAAATATTATATATTAAAACATTAATTATTTGACATGGGAAAATAAAAGTTATAACATGATAATTTTTTTTACTATTTGACACAAAATTAAATATTTATTAAATCTAAATAAAATTTAAGGAGTTTTTAATTTTTATTAAAAATAAGATTTGTCGGTCCAAAATAGAGACATTGCTTCAACTTTTTTCCACGTCACCTCTCTATCCATATCAAAGCGAGAAAAATGTGACGCGCTTAAGATCTAAACGCCCCTGTTGGCCTGTTAGCCTGGCCTCCCTCGGTTTATTTCCGTCGGTTATCAATAAAAGCAAAATTCGTTTTCGTTTTCGTTTTCCTTTTCGTTCAGTTTAATTTTTTTTTTAAATTTTCATTTAATCTCAAAAGTCAAAAGGCTAAAATTTTCAAATAAATTACGGACATTTTCATTAATTTTTTACGGCAAAAAAGTTATTCATGAAAAAACATTAATGTTTACATATAAAGGTATAATCTAAACAAATTAATTTAGCAAAAAAATTGAGCTCTAATTTAATTTAAAATTCAAAATCCAAATTAAACTTAATTGAATTTTATATTTTTTTAATTTAAATTCACTTCAAGTTAAAAATTGAACTGGTCAACATTGGCTTAAGTTTGCTTTTAAGTAAAAACAAAATTGATCTTAATATTTGACTTCAAATTTGAATATTTTTCATTCAAACTCAAACTTGTAAGATTTCTAACAAATATTATACGGTAAATAGATCAAATTACTTGAATTAAAATTAGATTAGAAAATAATTGAACATAATTTAAATTTTGTCCAAATAAAATTCGAGTAATTTTAAATATAAATTTTTTTATTTATATCTCTAACTATACGAAATAAAAACATGAAATTGATTTCTTAATATAAAAAATATTCAATTGGTGGGCCCCTTGCTGCGTTTACCCTTCCTGGTTTCCTTCGTCTTCAGGTTTTTCGTTTCTCTCCCTCCTTTTTTTTTTTTTATATTATTTTTTCTTTTCTTTTCGCAGCTCTAACTAGTTCTAACACCTCTCTCTATTTTTTTTTCCTCGCGCTTTTTCTCTCCCCAATTTTCTTTCTCGAGAACGTTCGATCTTCTCCAAACACGTTTCTCGTTTTCTTTCTATTCAAATTCAAATGCATGTTTGTTGTTGTTAGTGTTTGTAATTAGCAGGCGACGCTCGACGGCGCTAAGAATATATAATTTTTAAAGTAATTAACCAATTAATGATGCAAAACGACGTCGCGACGATCGGAGTTTGCTCGTCGGAGTCGGTGAACGGGAGTCGCGATGTCTGGAGTTGTAAAGATTCTGATTCTTTATCAGCTGATCATCTTGTTATCATGGTCCATGGAATTCTCGGCAGGTCATTTCTTTCTTTGCTTTGGAATCCTTTTGTTGAAGAAATTTTCAGATGTTTAATTTAGATATGTTCGTTCTTTGATTTGGATTTTGGATTTTTGCTTTAGTTTTGTGGTTGCTTAACCTTGTATTATGATTGTTTAATTTAGTTATGTTCGTTCTTTTTATGCTTGATTTACTTGTAATCGATTTAATTTGAAATGAATAAGTTTAAATTTCCTGATTTTGGGATTAACTCGACAAATGTTGGATTTGAGCTGAAAATTTGTCAGGTTTTGACTTTTGCTTATAGCACCAATATCTTTGTTTTCAGTACTGTGATGTTAAATCTGGTTAAATTCTATTTGAGATTTTTGTAGGATTTAATATTATTGAAAATTCTCTGAAAATGGTTTTGGCCCTGGCTTTATGCTTGCTTGTGCAGTTCGTCAGATTGGAAGTTCGGAGCTGAGCAATTTGTTAAAAGGCTACCCGACAAAGTATTTGTCCATTGTAAGTAGCATTTCTTTAGGCACCATTTTTTCAGAGAAAAAAGGCTTTTCCCTTTTACTCGCTCTTGGGGCTA
This sequence comes from Heritiera littoralis, assembly GCA_031772115.1. NCBI lineage: Eukaryota > Viridiplantae > Streptophyta > Magnoliopsida > Malvales > Malvaceae > Heritiera > Heritiera littoralis. The sequence goes on along the minus strand of JAPDPK010000045.1, from coordinate 3,993,086 downwards.
CTCTTTTGTATGTTACTTGTTCAGATCTTCTTTAGATTGCAGGCGATGATCGAACTATCAATGAATTCATAGTGGTATCAGAAACCATCAATTTGATTTTCTGCATTGCTCAAAAACTAGACTTTTAGACAAGGTTTTTGTTTATTATTAAGTAAGCTATTAAGTATTGAGGTTTTCAAGATCAGCAATGTCGATATCTAGGTTTTTGGCTGGAGTATTTCCGCTTGATTTTACTTGGTTGGTTAACATGTTCTGCAGGCAGTGAACGGAATATGTCTAAGCTGACTTTAGATGGCGTGGACATAATGGGTGAAAGATTGGCAAAGGAGGTGCATATTCGACAGTGACCCTGTATTTAAATCATAAAAATAAAAAATTATTACTTTTACTATTAGAGTATCAATTGCAAATTTTGATTCGTTATCAACAAAAATATTTGAATGCTAGGTCCTTGATGTTATTCAAGAGAAGCCAAATTTACGCAAGATCTCCTTTGTTGCACATTCTGTGGGAGGACTGGTGGCTAGATATGCAATTGGGAGACTCTATAGACCACCTAAGAAAGAAGTTAAAGAGGATATATCAGGAAACGAATGGAAGGAAGAACCAAAGAGTACAATTGCTGGCCTGGAGGCTGTGAACTTCATCACCGTTGCATCTCCACATCTTGGTTCAAGGGGTAATAAGCAGGTAGCTTTTTTGTATTAACAAATTTATGCATGTAAGAGCCAAAACACGTTATCTCTCTCTCTCTCTCTCTCACGTGTGCATGCTCGAACACAAACAGAGATAGTATGTTTCATATGGTGATTACAAAGCGTATTCTCTAACTTGGTTGCTTCTGAAGGTTGTTGTTTTAGTTGATGGGTTTCTGTTTTGAAGTAGTTTGTTGATTGTAGACTATGTTCTGTTGGTTGTAACACAGCATATTTTTGTTTTGTTACGACTTACCTTGCTTGTTATGCGATGTATCATCTCACATCACTGTTGGTATGTTAAGGATATTAGCCATTGTTGAGTTATCTTTACTTATCGTCATAATGAACTGGTTGTTTCCAGGTACCATTTCTTTTTGGGGTGACTGCTTTTGAGAAAGCTGCAAGTTGTGTTATTCATTGGATATTTAGGAGAACAGGTCAGCACCTTTTTCTTACTGATGACGATGAAGGAAGGCCTCCACTGCTTAAGCAGATGTTGGAAGATTATGATGAGTATTATTTCATGTATGCAACTTTCACCTTTGTGTAAATTGCCTTCCATGTAAAGTTACTTGAAATGTCTCACTTTGAGATCTGGATTCTTAAAATGACTGAAATTGTAGTAAATTCATTGGTGCAGGTCTGCATTGCGTTTATTCACACGCAGGGTGCTGTATTCCAATGCTGGCTATGACCGTATCCTTTTTCTGTTATCTGTTTAAATTTTTTTTTATTTCAACTTTTCCAATATGTGTTAAATTTGATTGTAATTGTTTTTATTAATGAAATATTTTAAAGATATTGTCGGCTGGAGAACATCATCAATAAGACGGGATAGTGAACTGCCAAAGGTATTATCATCTACATGAACTTTTTTCATTTAATTTCATGTTTGGAACTCTTTTTTGTTCCAACTTGATGACCAGAACATCTTTCCTGTTATTAGTGGGAGGAGTCTCTAAATGAAACATATCCACATATTGTGTATGAAGAACATTGCAAGGCCTGTGATGCTGATCAGTATGAAACTGTTTCAGCGGAGGATGATGGCTCATCTGACAAGCTAGAAGGTATACAAACTTAATTTCTGATAGAAGAAACTGTGCTTTTGCTAAGCTTAGTTTATTTTTATTGGTAGCCTTCTGCATTCCAAGTACGCTAGTTTGCTTGACCAAAAATTGTTTTTGCATACCTTTATTCTGTATATCTCTTTCTTCTGTCTGACTATTTTCAAATTCCTTGCTTTATTTTATGAATTTAATTACCATTGCATCTAAAGAGTTTTTTTTTTCTTCTGTTGCTAATGAATTTCCAAATAGATATTGTTCTTACTTGCCTGATTTCTCCCCTAAGAACCTTATATTACTTCCTTTTAATGGTTTCCAAATTTTACAACTCCTTAATTGGATGCTGTTGTGCAGAGGAACTGGTAAGAGGCCTATCGCGAGTTTCATGGGAAAAAATTGATGTTAGTTTTCACACCAGTAGACAGAGATTTGCAGCTCACAGTGTCATACAGGTCTCTCTCTTCTTTCTCTGTTATCTAAAGTTTATTTGTATTGTGCATGAGATCATTTACATAGTCGAAAACATTATTTCTTTTTGAAGGAGCAAGTTCTCATTACGCACATTTTGCAGGTTAAAGATGAATTTATGCATATAGAAGGTGCAGATGTCATCCAACATATGATCGACCATTTTCTTACTTGAAAACTTTTGGTCTTAGTAACACACATCATATGCCTGGATACGATATTCTCTTAGGTAAGCGAAGATTAATTTACGACTGAGATCCCTTATCCGTCAATTGTTGAGTCAGTGCTTGAACTCTCATTGATTGCAGTTCAACGGCTCAATACTCTGGTTGGTTCTCGGCAAAGGATAGGTATGAGAACTGTGATCAATCCAGCAGTCATGAAGAAATTTGGTTCATTCATTAATCATTTTATGTTCTATACATATCATTGTTACTTCTCTTTTGTTTTATGTGATGTAAAGGAATTATTCTGTAATTTACATTTTGCATGGAACTTGTAAGGCTATGCTTAATGATTTCTTGATATAATGATAAGCCTTGAGAATTTCTATTTTGCTCTTTCAAAAGGAAAACTTTATAAGAATTGTGGGAAGGTAATTTCTCATTAATTTGTTATTTTGTTAAGTTCCGATATTTGGTAATTGTAGATACTAGACACGATATGATGACATGATACAAAAATGATATGAAACAGGTTACCATTTGGGATTTTAACAAAAATTGTACATGAATGAAAAAACCGAAAATCAATTTGGTGAAAGATGTATTGACATGAATTATGATATGGTAAATTTTGTGCTTACAGTTGGACACATTATACGTACATGAATTATCAGATCTAATATAGCATAAATAAATGTATTTGAACAGCACAAATAATTTATTTGAAACGGCTCGAGAAAAGGACTTAAAAAAAATAATCTAGCATAAATAAATTTATTCGAACGGCATAAATAATTGATTTGAAACACTCAAGAAAAGGACTTAAAAAAATGTACTCGACGAAATCTAAGAATCTTTGGTATTCTATAGAAAAAATACCGATTAATATTTGTCTTAAAGAAGGAAAGAACTAAGAAAAAAAATAAGAAAATAAAAGTTAAAAGGAGTATAAATGTTGACCAATGATTTTATACGTGTTAACAAGATTAGGTGAATATTGGATAAAAATAAAAAATATATTTGTTTCTAAACAATTAACATATTTATTAATAGTATATATTTTTAAATGTTTTTTATTTAAATTTATTAACTAAAATTTTTAAAAAAATATATAAACAATATGTATTTAGATTTTTTTTAGGTTAAAAGCTTTTAAAATTGTATTTTAAATTACTTAGGTCATATTAAATTTGGATTGGGCCTAATTCAATTTTAATGCAAAATGTATCAAAATATCTCGTATATCATACGATATATATTGATTTGCTTGTATATCGATAAATATGTTATTAATTCATGATTAAATCGATTTTTTATATTGATACATATCGATTTTACAATAAATTGGATTGTATCTGACAAAATATATTGCATATCATACAATTTTGGTAACTATAAAAAAAAAACCCTATCGACTTAATCAACAAAATTAAGATTACTCAATTTTGGATTTGAAGGGCATATGCTTAGATGCAAACAAGTATTGTGGAGTCCTTCCTTGATCTTGATGGTTTGATGCACGTGCTATCTTCATCAAGACCTTGGGGGTGGCAAAAATTGACTCGATCCGAAAAATTTGTCCAATTAACTCGAATCCAAACCTGACCGATCCGATTTGACTAAAAAAGTCAACAACCCAAATCCAACCCGATCTGAATCCGAATTGATCTGAAACCAAATTTATCTGAATTCACATTGATCCAAATCCAACCGGATCTAAACTCAAATTGACCCTAATCCAAATTGATCCGAATTTAAATTTACCCAAACTTGAAAAGATTCAAACTTAAATTTCATATTATCAATAAATATTTAAATGTTAAAATTAATTATCAAAGTATTTTAATATAGTAAAAATATAATTTTTTTCTATAATATGAGTGTTATATATATATTTTAATCTAGTTAAACTTAAATATTCACTTTTATATTGCATTCATTGGAACCTACTATATAATTATTTAATGGCTAATCTATAATAGAGTACAGAAGCTATATCATCTACACTTAATGTCTCCAATTATTTTATAAAAAATCAAGATAAATTAAAGAGATATAGAGTACTATTTTATGATATTTAGTAGAGATTATTAAATCACTTTGATTCATAAAGTTATTAATTATTATAGATAATAAAAATAAAATGAAAAAATGTAATTAATTTATGAATATTGGTAAATATATTATAAAGAAAACTATCATGCAGATTATTAAATATTTTGATTATTTCAATCCCAATTGTACTATAGGTCATGTAAGAAGAAAATTTTATTTTCACGAGTTTCGTAATTTTTAGAAATACGATTTCAGTTGATTTTCATACCAGATAAATCACATCGAGTGACCAAGGCTTAACCTAATAAACCTGTCCAATCGACCCGAATCCAAATCCGACCAACCCGAATTGAGTAAAAAAGTCAACGACCCAAACCCGATCTAATCCAAACCCGATTTAATCCGAACCCAAATTGATTCGAATTCAAATTGATCCAAACCCGACCTTATCCGAACCTGAAATAGACTGATTTTTCCTTGACCCAAACCCGACCTTATCCGAACCAGAAATAATCCGATCCAAAATGATCAGATCAAAACCTGATTCGACCCACCCATTTGCTACCTCTAGGTTCAAGGGCTGCCAAAAACAAATCATCGTGGCTTCATCTCTTGCTTCTAATAACTTCACCAAAATCCCTTGAACATCTACACTGTAAAGTCAGCATGGTAGATTAAATTCAAAAGGCCTTTAATCTAGTAGATTTACCATCTATAGTTTAGCTCATATCTCGGTTGCTACATTCTTTTTTCTCAATTTGGATTGACACATTACCAATATATTTGTAAATTATACCGAAGGAAAACTTTTTAATTCAATGTGTATCAGCATATGTATTTCAAATACATTGATTCTGATGATTTATTTTTATTTAAAATTACAAATATGGCTATTCATTTTCTTAGATCCTTGTCTTTCTTTCACTGCTCCCTCTGTTTCTTTGAAAGGTAAGCAGATACATCCAAAGTAGCAAGAAACCCTTCCTAAACTGTATATTATGGATAAATGGTTGTTGGAAGAGCAGATTGACAATGATCATTATACCGATATTGCCTGCTCGAAGAAAATGTACGTGGACACTCCTCAACACCAAATGTTCTCTGTTGTGTCCTTTGTCACGTCACGCGTTTTAAGGAGTAGATAGAATACTTTAATTTTACATTAGATACGAAAAGGAAGGTTGTTGGGTATATAAGTTTCACTGGGCATATAAGCGGTGATGCTACGCACTTCAACAAATCTATTTTGAGAGGAGAGAATAATAATCATGTGACAAATGGTATGAGAATCAACACTTAACTATTCAACTCCACGTCGAACCCTATAGTGAGGGTAGGGAAGGTGAGTCAGTTCCACGTTAAGCACCTTAAAGAGATAAACAAGGTGGGTTAACCGTGACGAGAGCATCACGAGATTGGTGTCATGATAGACGCTCCAAAGAGGAGTAAGTAGAGTGCTTCATTTCCATATCGAATACGAAAAGAAAGATCACTGAGCATATAAATGGTGGTGTTGCATCATAATTAATTGGTTTTGGGAGGAGAGAATAATGGCCACGAATCACCTTACACTGCTATGTGGTAGTTGCTTCCATGTTTTCCTTATTTGATTTAAATTAATATATTTTTGGGATGTATACTTAGGATTTTAAGCCTTCACTTGGTAGGAAAGATGGAAATGAGTAAAGATGAAAAATTTAATAATCTAATGGTTAGGTTTCATAACCATTTTCCTATTTTGTAGCTTAACCATTATATTAGTAAATTTTTCATTTTCACTATTTTTCCATCTTACCAAGCAAAACTAAATGAGGATGAACTTTAGTGTAATGTTAGAAGTTGTTTTTTTGTGATCCAGATATCATGTGTTCAAGTCACGAAAATATTCTATTAATACGAAAGAAAGATTACGTATAGCCGTACATATTTAAGCATATTCTTTTTAGACTTTTAGTGCATTTGTCTAGATTTTGAAGGAAGGAATTGTATGTTTGAGAGATAAAACCCTTGTGAGCATGAATTATGGGATAGCTCAATTCAATCTATAGTACATAGTGTTGGATCTTGCCTTAAAATTGTTGGAGTTCCTCTCTAAGTTGTAGGTGCTAAAAGCTGAAACAAGAATAAGAAATTGTTAGTAATCAAAATAATATAAGAAAATATAAATTAGAATTATTTTATTGATCACGAAGAGTTGGACTGAGGCACGGATATCTCGCTCTCTTTAAGACGATTCACGCCTCTGCGGGAATTATATCACCGATGCAGCAGGAACTCTTAGTGTGTCGCCTCCAGAATACAACGACCCAACCTATCTTCGTTGTACAGTCTACAGTTCTGCACTAACATGTAGAGTAAAGAGCTCTAAAATCAAACACCCTTCTCTTGTCCAATAGTTTAGAGTATCTGTGTATTTCATCATGAATAGATAAATTGGTGTATTTTTGTTTGAGGCTTAAGGACTTCTATTTATAGCCTCACACACTTGTAACTCATATCAAATAATAAAGATCAATTTATTCATAGAATAATTGTCTAAAATATATAACCGTTTATCAATAATGTTAGTAACAGCAACACTATTATAGCAAACATTCAAGTTGATAACCTTCAAACATTAAGACTTTTTCAAAGCCATAAATGGGTACATTAATGATATTATAAGTTTATAACCTCCAATTTACTACTAATGAAACGGCTTAACATGTTTTACAACAATATTATTATAAAGTTTATTTTATTATATGTTATAATTTTTATTATTAAAATTCAAAGTTACAACAATTCCCTCTCCATTTTAATAATAAAATAATATTTAAAAAATTTTAATCATTTTATTAACTTGGACAGAGATGAATTATTATGCGTAATAAATGTGTGTGACTGCATTGAACCTTTACTTAGTGTAGTAGCAAATCTTGATCCTAAGCCAATAGTGTGCCATACGCATTGAACTTTGGCTGTATTGGGGAGACAAGAGTTTGCAGTACACACATAATAATTCAGGTGTTTACGAGCTTCTTATTAAGCCAGCACATTACGGCCTTGTGCTTGATCCCGGACTTAGTGAGTAATCTAGAAACTTGCCCAACCAAGCTTCATAGGAGTGGCCCCAGTCCAATACTCACACAGGTGAAATCTATCAAGAGTGTTCCTGTAACTAATACACCCCACTCATTACGAGCTATAGATTCCATTAAGATTCTTAAAGAATCAACCCTCCAACGTTACAAGATAGATACACTACTCTATAGGGATGGACAAATGAGCTTAAAGCTTCTAAGTGTGTATCTTTTGAACGATCTTTCTATGATTCGTTCTTCCCATTGAACCTAACTCTCAGGATCTCTGATCATTAGGTTGGGTATCCTCATAGGAGATTCCAGATTATTTGGGCAAAAAATCTCATCTCCCTCAATGCATACCAGATCTTTTCTTGAGCAAAGGCATTTATTATATAATTCACACTTATAATCTCATTATTCATATAGGATCTCACCATAGTGTTTTTCTTTCTAATAGATCTGGTTTTACCATTATAATAATAGTTATGCACTTTAGCAATTATGGCAGTGCTATCACAAATATATCTTATGATCTAATTTTAAGAACTGTCAAGCAGTCGTGCAGATAATGTATCTGATTTTCTTGCCACAACTATATTTATATGGTAGGGCTTGTAGCATTTTCATGCTCCATCATAATAAATCATACTACTAGGAACGTTATTATACCTGCCAAAATCATACTACTAGGAATCACAAAATTTATTGTGACCAGTAGTCTAATTTTATCAAACATACCACTAGGAATCATATATTTTATATGACCAAGTTTATCCAACATCAATATCATCTACTAGGAATCACAAATATATTGTGATCAGTAGCCTTATTTCATCCAACATGATTAACATCATACAAATTCCCATTTCAATGCTCCATCTCAAGTAACTTGTTCTACAAAGAATCTTTAATTTTAAAATACAACTCAAATGTATCATTATATTTCAATCAATGTCACTAAAACATTCCAATATAATAATTCTTTTTTATAACATAATTCAAAATTTTTAATATCACCATATTAGAATACAAAAGTCAAGAGCTTATATCTTTGGCAAGGAACACTATAATAAAATCACAGCTATTTTATCTCCCGTAATTAATTAAATCATAGTTCCCTCTACGCTTTCTTGAGGAACACATGAATTACAGGGCTTTATTTTTATTTTTTTTAAGGATAATAATATTTCTATAGGATGCCATGTCATGATTTCTATTGAAGTTAGGCTACTTATGTAGAGAATTAGAGAAAACTCTTAGTAATCATATGCTACCGCCACGGTTAAAATTCATACTCAATGAATCCTTTTTATTTCTTGTCTTATTGTGTTTGCTTCCATAATTAGCTGAATTTAAATGAATGGAACCGTGGCTTCATACTTATATGCTTTATCATTGGACAATGCAAGAGATCTTTAGAATCTAATGTGCTTCATTTTGCAAACATATATTTGCAGTAATAGATATAAAAATTATCAAACACCTAAAATTAATATTATAAGTAACCAACCCGTAAAAGCATCCTTTTTAACCAATTAACATAAAATACAAACAATAGTTTTAGTAATAGCAATATTAACAGCATTTCAAAGGTATAATAACGTTTTAACGTTTATATAATCAATACTTTGCACCATTACCGGATGTATTATTACTTGAAATATGCCCAGCAAGTAAGTCTTGTTCTCCTATTAAATTATAATGTTCAAAGCAAGATAACATACCTTTAGTTTTCTTCTTCTAGCAACAACACATTAAATAAACAAAAAATATGATCTCGCCAATATTTTACTAAAGAGAGAAATCCTTATTTTCTTGAGTTAAAATATTTTCTCAAGACTATTGAATCGTCTTAAAATTGTTGGATCTTGCCTTAAAATTGTTGGAGTTCCTCTTTAAGTTGTAAGTGCTAAAAGCTGAAACAAGAAATATGAAATTAAATTTAAATTACTGATGATACGAAGAGTTAGACTGAGGCACGGATATCTCTCTCTCTCTTTAAGACGATTCACGCCTCTGCGGGAATTATATCACCGATGCAGCAGGAACTCTTAGCGTATCGCCTCCAAAATACAACGGCCCAACCATCTTCGTTGTACACTCCACAGTTCTGCACTAACATGTAGAGTAAAGAGCTCTAAAATCAAACACCCTTCTCTTGTCTAATAGTTTAGAGTATATGTGTATTTCATCATGAATAGATAAATTGGTGTATTTTTGTTTGAGGCTTAAGGACTTCTATTTATAGCCTCACACACTTGTAACTCATATCAAATAATAAACATCAATTTATTCATAGAATAATTGTCTAAAATATATAACTGTTTATCAATAATGTTAGTAACAGCAACACTATTATAGCAAACATTCAAGTTGATAACCTTCGAACGTTAAGACTTTTTCAAAGCCATAAACGGGTACATTAATGATATTATAAGTTTATAACCTCCAATTTACTACTAGTGAGATACATATTATGACAAATTTCAAAGCAATTTCATATCCCAAAATATACACCACAAATTTCAAATCTCAAGTCTCAGAGCGATTAAAATCATACTTACGTACTTGAACAAAATACAGTTCAAAATAAATTCTAATAATTGTATATACTTTGCATGTGTTTTGTGAATACGAGATTTGGTTTGGTTGATTTACGAAATTTGTTTTGTCTGAAATATGTTATGAGATTGATAATACTGCTTTATACATTGGGTAATCTAAAATTTTGTTTTGTTTTGTTTTGTTTTGTCTCCTAGTATGGCTATGCTCTGACCTTGCCAATGGGGGTTAAATGTTGGCCATGTCGACATGTATTCTATTAAAAGAAACTAGTTTCTAACCGAACCATCGGTTAAGAATAGTGGCTCTTTGTTATGCTCTGTGCAACTTTTAGTTGTTTCTGATATCTCTGACTCGAGCCACCGGAGTTAATTGTGGTTTTCAGTTCTAATTCTGACCTGTGCCACAAGGGTAAAGCATGGCCATGGCATGTTACGGGAGACCTGAAAATTTTGAATTATGAAACTTTTGCTCAGTTTCGATATCTGTGAAATTCTGTTTAGTTTTAAAATAAGGATCGTCTTAAAATTGTTGGATCTTGCCTTAAAATTGTTGGAGTTCCTCTCTAAGTTGTAGGTGCTAAAAGCTGAAACAAGAATAAGAAATTGTTAATAATCAAAATAATAAAAGAAAATATAAATTAGAATTATTTTATTGATCACGAAGAGTTGGACTGAGGCACGGATATTTAAGAAAATATAAATTAGAATTATTTTATTGATCTAGAAGAGTTGGACTGAGGCACGGATATCTCGCTCTCTTTAAGACGATTCACGCCTCTGCGGGAATTATATCACCGATGCAGCAGGAACTCTTAGCGTATCGCCTCCAGTATACAACAGCCCAACCTATCTTCGTTGTACACTCTACAGTTCTGCACTAACATATAGAGTAAAGAGCTCTAAAATCAAACACCCTTCTCTTGTCCACTAGTTTAGAGTATATGTGTATTTCATCATGAATAGATAAATTGGTGTATTTTTGTTTGAGGCTTAAGGACTTCTATTTATAGCCTCACTCACTTGTAACTCATATCAAATAATAAAGATCAATTTATTCATAGAATAATTGTCTAAAATATATAACCGTTTATCAATAATGTTAGTAACAGCAACACTATTATAGCAAACATTCAAGTTGATAACCTTCAAACGTTAAGACTTTTTCAAAGCCATAAACGGGTACATTAATGATATTATAAGTTTATAACCTCCAATTTACTACTAGTGAGATACATATTATGACAAATTTCAAAGCAATTTCATATCCCAAAATATACACCACAAATTTCAAATCTCAAGTCTCAGAGCGATTAAAATCATACTTACGTACTTGAACAAAATACAGTTCAAAATAAATTCTAATAATTGTATATACTTTGCATGTGTTTTGTGAATACGAGATTTGGTTTGGTTGATTTACGAAATTTGTTTTGTCTGAAATATGTTATGAGATTGATAATACTGCTTTATACATTGGGTAATCTAAAATTTTGTTTTGTTTTGTTTTGTTTTGTCTCCTAGTATGGCTATGCTCTGACCTTGCCAATGGGGGTTAAATGTTGGCCATGTCGACATGTATTCTATTAAAAGAAACTAGTTTCTAACCGAACCATCGGTTAAGAATAGTGGCTCTCTGTTATGCTCTGTGCAACTTTTAGTTGTTTCTGATATCTCTGACTCGAGCCACCGGAGTTAATTGTGGTTTTCAGTTCTAATTCTGACCTGTGCCACAAGGGTAAAGCATGGCCATGGCATGTTACGGGAGACCTGAAAATTTTGAATTATGAAACTTTTGCTCAGTTTCGATATCTGTGAAATTCTGTTTAGTTTTAAAATAAGGATCGTCTTAAAATTGTTGGATCTTGCCTTAAAATTGTTGGAGTTCCTCTCTAAGTTGTAGGTGCTAAAAGCTGAAACAAGAATAAGAAATTGTTAATAATCAAAATAATAAAAGAAAATATAAATTAGAATTATTTTATTGATCACGAAGAGTTGGACTGAGGCACGGATATCTTAAGAAAATATAAATTAGAATTATTTTATTGATCACGAAGAGTTGGACTGAGGCACGGATATCTCGCTCTCTTTAAGACGATTCACGCCTCTGCGGGAATTATATCACCGATGCAGCAGGAACTCTTAGCGTATCGCCTCCAGTATACAACAGCCCAACCTATCTTCGTTGTACACTCTACAGTTCTGTACTAACATATAGAGTAAAGAGCTCTAAAATCAAACACCCTTCTCTTGTCCACTAGTTTAGAGTATATGTGTATTTCATCATGAATAGATAAATTGGTGTATTTTTGTTTGAGGCTTAAAGACTTCTATTTATAGCCTCACTCACTTGTAACTCATATCAAATAATAAAGATCAATTTATTCATAGAATAATTGTCTAAAATATATAACCGTTTATCAATAATGTTAGTAACAGCAACACTATTATAGCAAACATTCAAGTTGATAACCTTCAAACGTTAAGACTTTTTCAAAGCCATAAACGGGTACATTAATGATATTTTAAGTTTATAACCTCCAATTTACTACTAATGAAACGGCTTAACATGTTTTACAACAATATTATTATAATGTTTATTTTATTATATGTTATAATTTTTATTATTAAAATTCAAAGTTACAACACATAGCAAGTTGGCAACCTTTAAATTTGAAAAATTAAGAACACTTTTGTTCAAATTTATGAGATCATCTGAATAAAGGCTGGATGACGATAATGATAGTAATCTCGTCTCTTTTTTTTGGTTACATCTCTCTCTTTTGTCTCTTTGCTAAAAAGTGTCCTTTTCTTTTGCCAAGTTGCTCCGGGCAAATTGTCCCATCTCTATCATTTACAACTAGTTAATGCACCACCGTTTTGGATTGGAAATTGAAACGTACGGCACAATGGGACAAAACAGTGGCAACTAGATTCATTGAGGGCCCCCATTGCTGCAACTTGTTAGCCGATCGAGTTGTATCGCTTTCTGATTGAGAATTGGCTGATGCGAGACTTACTGCAAAGGTGCGGCTGTTATTATAAACCCTTCAAATTATATGCAATGTGCCAACATGAAGACCTTTAAAAAGAAAAAAAATGTACCAACATGAAGAAGATGCCGCGGCGATGGTCTGAACTCGACATCAAATGCTTGGCTTGACTTGGTTTTGTCTTCACCCTGACCTGTCGAAGGGAGTTTTGGGGTTTGGGGTAAGCTTTCTGGATTAAGTTATTGTAAACATAAAGATGCTAATCATTTTTCTTTTTCTGTCCATCATAGTGCATTTAAGTGAACTTTTTGGATAGAAAACCCAGGTGAAATCAGTCATAATTGATTTTTTGGATTAAGAGTTTGAACAAATCAAATTATTAGTGAAATATTTGTATTCGATTCAATGATTATTCGAGTTTATTTTATTATTTTCTATTCGAGTTTGAGTTAATTGAATACTAAGTGACAAATCGAATTGAATTTGAATATCTTAATCTCTTGTTTGAGTAACTCGTGAGTTTAGTCGATTTTTTAATATATATTTTTAATATTTAATTATTATTTTATTATTTTATCTTTGTAATATATGATTAAAGAATGATACATTAAATTTATGGAGTCAAGTTTAAACAATTAAAGTATTTTTATCAAATTGATCTCGAACTTTAAAATTAAACTCTATTAATATTGAGTCGAATTTTGATTTTTGGTTTTTCAAATTAAACTGAATTCAAACTTAATTCTAACTCATAAAAAAGCTTGGTCTCCTATTGTTGAAAAGCCCATATTGTGAAATTGGATATATGTTCATGCAGATATTTTATTGGATTGAAAATTTAGTCAAAAGCCATTTATTTATGAGCCTGATCAAGTCTTTGCATAAGCAAAACAAATAGCCTATAACATATCTAGACTTCAATCATTCTTTTCCATAGATGAATTAGAACTTTGGAAATGGAAGTTGCATTGAAATTCCAGCATATCCTGTCACCATTTTGTAGTACTAGCATCCATTGATGGCACTATCAGGCATCGACAATATTCCATCAGAAGAACACAAATTACTCCACCCCCACCCTCCCAAAAAACGGTGAGAGAAAAAACAAAATAGATTATTTTTCTGTAACTAGAATAATATCTAAAATTATGTATTTATAAATTGATTTTCTTTCTAAATCAATAAAAATTACGTAATTTTAAATATTATTTTAATTACAAATCGTAATTTCTTATATTGCAATTGATTACATATAATTACAAAATATTACCTTGACAATTCTATTTTAATTTAAGATATTTCACTTAAATTTTCACTCTTGATTTTTCCTAATCAAACTCATAGTGAACTTACAACTTACAAAAAACCAATAATAAGATTTAGATATGATTTGGACATTAATGATAGGCCTCACATTACAACTTATCCCTATTCACACTAACACGTCACTATAACATGTTTTCTAGTTGATGGTGACAGTTGGCTCAGATCATCAAGCTCACCCTCTTCTTCCTTCACCTCCCAAGCCAGTTCAGAACTTTCCGGTGACTGAATTCTCTTATCTCTTCTCCTTTTCCTGCCCTTAGTGGCGGGTGGGCTAGCCTCTCCGGCTTGGAGTGGAAAATTTAGTATTGCTTTGTGACCTCTCATTTTAAATGCTGCACAATCATAAGCCTTGGCAGCGTCAACATCACTTTCAAAAGTGCCTAACCAGATCCGACTGCCCTTCCTGCTCGGGTCCCGGATCTCCGCAGCAAATTTGCCCCATGGCCTTCTCCGGACCCCTCTGTAATGCCTTTTCTCTCCACGAAGTGACGCTTTTGGCTCCTGTTTTGACCCTGAGATGGAGCTTGGAGATCCCATGTCAAGAACTTCAGGTTTTACCTCATGGCTGTAGATTTCAAGGGTTTGGTGATTTGGGTCGGATATGGGGAACTCAAGTTCTAGTTCGGGAATTTGGTCTTCGGGTTTGATGATGGGTTGTAGCAGAGACAGACCAAAATCAAGGCTAGTTATGAAAGCATCTGCGGAGGCAAAGTCTCCGAGAAGGTGCTCTCGAATGAATTCAAGTGTAGTTGATTCTTCAAGGGTCGCCATTTTTGTTTACGACTCTTAGAAATTTATGCAAGCAGATGAAATTAGAAGTAGAGGTGAGTGAGGATATTTATACAGTAAAGAAAATATTCAAGTCCCCCACCCCGGTAGTCGACTTTTGAATGGTGTACATAATTTATGTTTGTATTTGATCATGCTTGTGTCGAGAATTTCATATTTTTATGTCAACAGTTGTACACTTGCACCAAACAAAAAATTTTTTTTATTAAATTTATATATCATTTTTATCAAATTTTAATCTGTGTGGCTTTCTTTTGTATCTTTTACATCTCATAAATTAACATTTATATTATATTGACCCCAGCAATTGACACCCTTTACTTTTCAGGGTGGGACTCACCTGAAAATTATTGTTGTTTTAGTTTGTCCACGATCTTCTGAGCATTCTGTACACGGTTTTCACCCCGACGTTGTGTGCTGGAAGTGGGATGATCTTATCCGTAGATATTAATAAGGCAAAAGAGGGACCCTTGAAGGCGAGTTTCAACTTGGTACTAGGCAGCAGAAGTGAAAAAGATTGCTCATGTCTTATCTTGCTTCTTGGGTTGGGATTTGGGACCTTCCAACTTGTGCAAGGCATCTATGGCAATTGGCAAGCTGTGGTGTATGGGTGTGGACATACAAGAAACTTTGGACACAAAGCTGTTTGCAACTGGATTACTTGGAGGGCTCCACCGGCAACCAACTTTTTAAAGGTTTGTCATTTCCTTTGGCAGCTTCATTATGAGTTTAAGTGTAAAATGACCAGATGCAAAGCAATGTGAAGCTTTTCTGCTTCATCCTACAGGAACCTGGCCTAATCATCGTACATGCATCTTGTTGCTAGGTTAAGATTCTTTGATATTTGAGTGTTTGACATTGATGTTAATGTTATATGTATTTTTGTAATTGAGAATAGAGGATGAAGTTATTTAGTCTCAAATCTAGGTTTTACAACATGTTACAATTCTTTTTTAATTATTCGATCAAAAAGTTATTGTTATTTTTTTTTATGATTGAGAGAAGGGAATGAAATTGCTTAAATTTGAACTTAAAATTTATAATATGTCATAGTTTTTTCTTAATTATTCGATAATTGGCATGCTAAATGTTGTTTGTTGTTATATTTATGCATATATAGTAATCAATTGAAGTTGCCTCTTCCATCACTAAACTATGAGCTTCAATTCTCAAAGACATTCAGTGATGCTAAATGGCTAGAATAAACCTACACTAGCTGTTATGTTGAGCAAACTCATACTCTTTTGGTTATTTCATTGGCATAACGGTTAAATTGTGTTAATCCAAACTTGAAATGATTCAATCTCAAAATAATTCAAAAAAAAACTACCCAAACTAGAAAAATCCTAACCTAAATTCAAAGCAAATTGAATCAGAAACAATCTAAACGTAATGATACCACTTGAACTGTGATAATCTATATTTGAAATGATTTACTTTCGAAATAATTAAAATCAGAAACGCTCCAAACTTGAAAAATTGAAACCCAAAACTTAAAACAATTTAAATCTGAGTAATCTGAAATTATATGTATTTTCATCCACTCATTTGTCACCCCTATTTATTAGTAACTGGCTTTTAGAGTATAGTTTCTTCTACTAATGAAATATCTGATGTCACATGCCCTGATACTTAAAGTAAATTAAACTTTCCAACTTTCTACTGAACAGGGCCATAGATATCCACCCGCTTATCACTACAGATAGGGCTGAGCAGAAAGAATACAGTTGCTAGCTCATCTTTTGGATCCTTGGTGTGGGTGTCTGGAAGCTACAAAGTTAGAAGTTCCATTGCAGTGAATCGGAAATGGGTTTCTGCTTAGGTCCCATAACGCTAAAAATCCTTGGGATAAATTTGCAAGGATTCAAGATTATGAATGTAGCTATGTCCTTCAGTTTCTTCCTTAACTAGAATTGATGTATGCTTGTAAACTTGCTGAACTACAGATATCATACTGCTAGCAATAGGATTTGACAACATCAAATCAAAGTTAATTAATTTTACTTACAAAGAGGCAAATCAGACAATAAATTGCTTGACTGTTCGAGAAGCATCATCAAAAAAAAAAAAAAATCATCAGCATAAGGAACTTACAGATATATGCCAGATTTTTTTGTCGCCACTTATAGTTTTTGACTTTCGTGATAATGTTACTCTTCGGCTAGTTAAATCTGCTAGAACATGTACCTTTGATATTAATTAAATAATACAAATCCTGCCTAACCTTTAAAAGAAAAAATAGCAGTATTCTAGAAGTATTTAAAATAACTAAGTTGGTTCAAATATCTCTCCTTTCTAGCGTCCACTCTACTAATAATTGTTATTATTATTAATTAATAGGTTTGGTAATGGGTAGCAATTCAGATTTAAGGTTCAGTGGGCTTACATGTTGATTCCATAATCAAGATTTGAGAAAAAAATTTCATACCAATTGATATTCTAATAGTCTTACCTACTCTATTAATTTTATTAAAGGGATTAATTAATTAGGTATTAATATTATCCGTCAAAATATCTTTTATTAATCCCAACTTGTAATAATTTTTCTTCTTCATTTGGATTTTGTTTCCTAATGACAGAGAATAAGCTGTTGTTATCCAAAGCCAAAGATTCCAAAACTACGAAAAATGAAATTAATTGTATATAATTTCAAACAAAAATGCTCTTTTTTCCTACATATCCAAGAAGAATACCTTGTACATCAATTCGAGAAATTATTTTATACATTGTCAATTTCACTTATAGCTAATTAATAAAACAAAACATGCATATGCTTTAAAATATATTAAAAAATAAAAATATATGACTTATTACTGTTAGCTTTGTTTGTAAAATTAAATTTTACTTCTATCATTAAGTTTGAATATCATAGTATTTTTTTAATTCAAGAAGGATTTTTCAATGATAGCAAAAGCCAATTTCATTAAATAAATCAAAGAACAAAAACAAATTTAATTAAAAAAAAAAAAAACAAAGCTGAGGCTTAGGATTAAGCTTAAGCTTAGGCATTCCTTCTGAATGCTGTACTCTACTTTATGTACACTAATAATTAACCACATTTCTTCACTAATTTTTCTTTTCCATTTGTTTTCTCTTTGCTAACAGTTGACGGTTAACTTTCCCCTTTTCGGTCTCTTCTTGGAAACTTCAGCAAACCTTTCCTGATATAGTAAACGGCTGCAGCAACCCCGTCAAAAGCCTCAACCCCTTACATAACCGCAAGACTAGAATACCCAAACGAAGGATACGGAGATAACGGCGGGACACTGAATATTCCCTTCATATCTTCGCAATCCCAAAACCCCGTCCAATTTGACGGCGTTAAACAAACCCCCGGCGTTACACTTTCCGTCACCGGTACCCTCTCCTTGGCCGCCGCCAAAATCACCACTTTTTCCTCCGTTACCTCCTCTCTTTTCACTGCTTTACTCTCCAGGCTCTCTTCTTCTTGTTCTTCCTCTTCCTCTCTTCTCCTTTTCCCCGAAAATGAATCCTCAGTTAATTCAGACTCTGCGGAATTTGATTTGCCAGCTTCAAGAGGGAAATTCAATATGGCTTTGCTTCCACGTAGCTTAAAGGCAGCTCTATCATAAGCTTTTGCAGCATCTATGGAGGTGTCAAAGGTTCCAAGCCAAATCCTCGCCCCTTTCCTGTTAGGGTCTCTGATTTCAGCTGCGAACTTGCCCCATGGTCGTCTCCTGACACCTCTGTAGTGCCTTTTTTCTTCGGATGATTCAACTGCAGCTGGCTTCGAGCTTATGTCAACTTTTGCTGGTGGGATTGTCAAGTTTATAGAAGGACGACGTTGGCTTAGAGTAGATTGCTTCAGCTGGTTTGGGTAAGAGACTTGAGTCGGTTTTAGCTCAGGTAACTTGGATATTTTCGGGGCTTCAGTGGTGGAGACCCTGGAAGTACAGTGATCGAGATTGGAAACAAAGGTTTCCATGGGAGCAAAGTCAGTCAGGAGGTGTTCCCTGATGAGTTCCAGGGCTGCTGTTTCTCCAGTATATGCCATTTGATACAGTTGGTCAATGATTTCCGAACAGAAATTGAAGTGAAAATTGGAAGTTTGGAGACTGAGTTGAGTGGAAAGTAGAGTATGGTGGGTATTATATAAAGGGTAAGAAGGGGTGAGATTTCATCCACACGAGCTTCCAGGATAGACACGGGAAGTATCCAGGGTCGTGAAGTTGGGGAACTGCGTGCAAGTTGATTTCTTTTGTCGTTCTTGTTGGAATTTTATATTCGTGGAGGGTCCCCAAACTCTCTTTCCAGGATGCTACTGCCTGGAACCGCGTGATTAAAGAAACATTAAAGATTTAATACGTTTGATTCTGAGCTATAATTGCAGTATTTTACAAATCATAAATCCCCACCCTGACCAGTAGACGAGAGATTCGATAATTTGCCCTGATCAGTAGATAAGAGAATTGATAATTTGTGAAGTCTGATAGGATTGACTCATATGACATTTAGGTAGAATTAGTACAACAATTTTGTTTGTAGAAAAGTGTTGGGCTCTCGAAAAATTTACGGTACAAATATTTAATATATAGTTTCAGTAAACTCAGTTATTTAAATTGTTCTAATTTCATTAAAATATGATATATATATAATTTTTTTTTGTAAAATGTTCCAAAATTTTAATAAAAAAACCTAACGTGATTATAGATGTAAACATATTTTCAAATCACATAAAATTTATTTTGTATGTATAATTATTCTTTTTTTTTATTTATTTACCAAATTCGTCCTTCACATTTACATCGTGTTTTTGTGTAAAACATAACTAAGCTATATATATATATATATTTTAAACATCAAATTTTATATTTTAATTGTCCTTTTTCTATGTTTTAAACATCAAATTTTATTGTTTAATGTTCTTTCTCTTTTGTTTATTTATTATATTCATTCTTGACATTTATATCGTGTTCTGTGTACACCGTAATTAAGATAAATACATATCATATCTCAAACATCAAATTTTATCATTTTTCCATCGTCTCACCCTATTATATTTGGAATTAGCGGGTGTAATCAATAATAATCACGTCTTATTCGGCATGTTTTGGCTTGAGGGCTTAGCTTACCTGAAACGTGCTAATTTGGATTAGCTGGTGTAATCAATAATAATCACGTCTTATTCGGGATGTTTTTGGCTTGAGGGCTTAGTTTACCAAAAACGTGCTATTGCGGAGACTGCGGTGAGTACTGTTTGCACGTGACCTGGATACGTTGAATATAGTGTTTTCTACTAAGAAATGTTGAAAGTTTGACCTTGGGGGGAACATTTTGACTGAAACGATCATTCAATGTCTTTAGAATTCAATAATTACCACGTTTTTCAATTGTAAATATAATTAATCAATAAACCAGTCAACAAATTTAATTTTTTATTTGTGTTCCGAATGGCATGAGAATTTCTAGTAAGATCATAAATTTTGACCTTATTATAAAGTTAACGTAAAAAATATATGATTAAGCATAAATTTAAAGTCATTAGGTATAAAAATATTAGACGTATCGTAAAAATGTGATTATCAATATAAATATTAGTGTCAATAGATTTAAACACATGATAATTTTGCTATAATATATGTTTATGTTAATTATCATTAATTATCATGTATTTACATACTTCTAACATATTTTACACCTAATAACTTTAGATTTATGCTAAATCATGTGTTGTTTACATTAATTTTAAGTTAATTATCAAGTATTTGTTGGGGTTTGCCTTGAATCCCACATCGAAAGTATAGGAGAAGTTATAAGGGTTATTCCCTTATAAATAAAGTGTTAGGCTTGGTTTGTAAAATATCCCAGAGAGTTATAAAGTTGGGCTATTATAAAAGGGTGTAGTTGGGCTCTTTGGGTAGTTGGGTTGGGTTTGTAAGGAGTTTGCAATTTTTCTCTTCTAAAAATTGCACAGTTGTAGTTGTTTGATTGTTTATTAAATTGGTTGGGTGGTTGTAGGCCAAATTGGTTGGGCCAAACCACATTAAAATTATTGTGTTTGTTTTTGCTTTCCTCTATTTTTGTGGGTGTTTGGTTTGAGGGATATTTTTCCCAACAAGTAGTATCAGAGCTGAAGGTTCGTGATCCTGCGAGAGGAGGAAAGCTATGGCTGAAGGTATGTCTGGAGGTATGCCTAAGTTTGAGATTCCTTTATTTGATGGTAAAAGTAATTTTATGTTATGGCAAAGTACGATTCAGGATCTTCTAGTGCAACAAGGGCTAGATTTGGCATTAGAAGAAAATAAGCCAGATGGGATGTCTGATAAAGATTGGGTTAGAATTCAGAAGAGGGCTGTGAGCACAATTAGATTGGCACTTGCTCCAGAGATTAAGTATACTGTATTGACTGAGACGACACCAACCGGATTGTGGAAGAAGCTGGGAGACATCTATGCGTCAAAATCGCTGACGAATAGATTGTGTTTGAAGATGGATTTGTATTCTCTGAAGATGGATGAAGGTACGAGTCTCCATGATCACTTAAATGAATTTAATAGATTAGTTTCACAATTATTGGCTATTGATTCTAAAGAGTTGAAAGAAGAAGAGAAGGCATTGCTGTTGTTGTCATCTTTGCCCAAATCCTATAGACCGTTAGTTCAGACTTTATTGGTAGGTAAAACTACTTTGACGTTGGATGATGTGATTGCTGTGCTGCGTGAGAATGAAAGATTTATGGGCAAAGAAGATTCTTCATCTGCGAGAGGTGTACTAGCTGCTGTGGAAGATTCTACTCGAGGGAGGACTAATGAGAGACATGGTGGATCAAGAGGGAGATCAAGATCAAGATTCAGAGATTATAGTGAGGTGGAATGTTATTATTGTGGAGAGAAGGGTCATATTCAAGCACGTTGCAAGACATTAAGAAAGGATATGACTGCATTCAAGAAGGCTCAACAAAAGAGTGATGATGGAAAGAAGAATGAGACATGTGTTGTTTTGACTGATTCGGATGATGATGTATTGGCAACTTGTTTAGATGGGCCTCATACTTATGAGAAAAGTTGGGTTTTGGATTCAGCTGCATCGATGCATATTTGCAATGATAAAGATCGGTTTGATGAATTGAAAGAGGTTGAAAGTTTAGGCAATATTGCGGTTGGGAATGGTAATCGAGTGAAGATTGAAGGTATTGGGAGTGTTCAACTCAAGCTTCATGATGGTGGTGTCAAGACTCTTCGTAATGTGAGGTATGTACCCAGTTTTAGCTACAATTTGATTTCTTTGGGTGAGTTAGCTTCACGTGGGTACACATATGTTGGTAATAATGATTGGTGCAAAGTATACAAGAATGGTGGTTTAGTTTTGCAAGGAAAGAGGAATGAGAAACAACTATATTTGCTTGATGATGCAAAGGATAGAGTTGTTTCCAAGAGTAAGAAGATTCAGAGGCATGTTAGTTTTTCAGATGTTGTTGAGCAGTTTGGGGAGTTTGGGGATTCAAGTCAAGGGAGGATTTGTTGGGGTTTGCCTTGAATCCCACATCGAAAGTATAGGAGAAGTTATAAGGGTTATTCCCTTATAAATAAAGTGTTAGGCTTGGTTTGTAAAATATCCCAGAGAGTTATAAAGTTGGGCTATTATAAAAGGGTGTAGTTGGGCTCTTTGGGTAGTTGGGTTGGGTTTGTAAGGAGTTTGCAATTTTTCTCTTCTAAAAATTGCACAGTTGTAGTTGTTTGATTGTTTATTAAATTGGTTGGGTGGTTGTAGGCCAAATTGGTTGGGCCAAACCACATTAAAATTATTGTGTTTGTTTTTGCTTTCCTCTATTTTTGTGGGTATTTGGTTTGAGGGATATTTTTCCCAACAGTATTTACGATATGTCTAATATTTTTTATGCCTAATGACTTTAAATTTACGTTTAATCATATGTTTTTTATGTTAATCTTATAATAAGATCAAAATTTATGACCTTACTATAGAATTTCCCACGAACCATAGCAGTGTTGATTATTCAAAACATAATTTAATTTTGTATTTTGGCTATGCTTAAGATTTTAGTCATAGGCACGTGTTTCAACTTAATTTGAGATATACAATATATATATATATATATATTCAGATGGTAATAATAATTGTTATAAATAAAAAATATCTCATATATAGTCAACAAAAATTTTAAATTAAATTGATAAGATTAAATGGATGAGACATATTTTTATAATGTATTAAGAATGAATTATTGTTATAATAAAATGCCGACCATTGTTTGGACTTATCCAACTTTATCAATTTTTTTTCATTGATCTTTTGTTAGAGGGTTTTTTTCAACAAATTAACACTTAAATAGAATAATTTCGAATTAATTTTAAACAAAGTTGAAGAGTCAAACTTGCATTTTTTTCAAAGAAATGTAGATTATTTTTTTGTTTGTTTCTCTCTCTCGGAAAACGAAATTAGAAAGCCAGGACTAGGGGTGTAATCGAGCCGAGCCGAGCCGATACAGCAAGGTGCTCGAGCTCGAGCTCGACTATGAAATCCGGTGCTCGGTACTCGGCTCGAGCTCGATCGAGTCGTATTTTTTGAACTCGAGCTCGACTCGAGATCAAAAACGAGCTACTCGAGCTCGCTCGATTAAGCTCGACTATTCGAACTCGATTCTCATGCTCGACTGTTCGAGCTCGAACTCGATCATAAGCTCGAGCTCGAGCTCGAATTTATTTTATATACATAAAAATATTATCAATTAACAACAACAAAATATAATAAATTTTAATAATAATATCAATACCACATCAACAATAATGAAAACCTTACAATAAAAAAAAAAGTAACTTACACAACAACATTAATCTATCTAGAAAATTATAACATCTTACATAATTTCGAAATCATAAGTTAAACAATATATAAAAAAAAAAGAAAGAAAGCAACAGCACATCCTTTACTAGCTTTAACAACTGATCCATCATCAAATCCACTTGATCCATCATCAAATTCATTACTAGCTCCAGCAAACATGTACATGACACACCACCTGTAGAGTAGCCAACAAGATCAAAAAGAATATCAAATCCAAGGCAATCCCAATCACATCTACCCAACAACTAGCAATCCATCCAAGTTTTAGTAAAGTTGAAGAATTAGTCTTTGAATCTGAATTTGAATCTAAAGCCTTCTGTGTTGACTGTTGAGGTTCAATCTAGAACAAAATGTAACATAAATGCTGATTTACTTTTTATACAGTGTACCATGACCAAGAGCAAGATAAAGTGCATAGCAGTGATGATAAACAGCCCCTGCCAGAGCAGAAACAACACCAGAACAAGAAAAAGAAAAAAGAATAAGCCATAGAAAGTAATCACAGAAGATGATTAACAGTCAATCATGACTCATGAGCACCCCGATAAACAAAACATAGTATTATCATCAACACATCAGCAAAGGATTCCAACAACATAGCATTATTATTATTATTATACATTGATTTTGAGAATAATTTGGCTTTTTTTTTGTTCTTTTTACATGTTTAAGGTATAGAACATTTTGGATAAAATTTTTTTTATTATAATTGATGAATATTCATTACCAATATTGCGAGAATCCTGGAAATTAGACCACGCAGACAACATCTTGAGCTAGTCTCAAGGGAACTCAAGAAATCCATCTATTACAAAAGCAAAGGAAATTCAGGAAATCTAAAAATTCATTAAAGAATATGCACATGCACTCACTTTCCTATACTCACGCATGTGAAAGAGAGGGAGATTGCAATATTTTACCAGTTCAAGCTCTTATTATTCTTCTTGCCTTAAAACCCAGAAAGAAATAATCCCAAAATTTCTCTCTGCCTTTCCCAGGAAACCAAAAATTCCTGCAACCTTCCTTCTATTTTCTGCAAAAAAAGGAAAATCATTACAAATTTTAACAAACAATAAATTTCGCAGTTTGCAACGGAAAAATATTTCACAAGAAATATATTACATGCAAAAGAGAAAACAAAAAACAAAAAAAAAAGCTTTACCACAGAAAAAAATTTCAAAAAATCTGATCTTGTCGGTGACAGAATGAGGGTCAAGCACACTTGCTAGTAGCTACTGCCTGCGTGCGTAAGTTAGGTGAGTGGGTGTGGGTGACTGAAGGAGAGGTGCCCTGCCGCTTGCGTGAGGGTGGAGATGGTAGCGACGCCATGAGGCCAACCGAGAGGACTTACTACGGCCAAGGAGAAGCCAGATCTAAGGGCTGACGGTGTCGTCCGTGCTAGATCTTAAGGCTGAGTGTCTCACTGGCGCCAGATCTGAGGGTCCAAGGTCTCGTCGGCTCCAGATCTGTGGAAGATGATCCTCGACAGTCGACACTGGTTCATCGTCCTCGTGTGGCACCAGATCTGGCATGGATGGTACTCTTCTGTTGAGGGGAAGCCGGATCTGAAGGCGAAAGCATCGCCGGAGCTGAGGGAGGTGGTGTCGCCAGGAGATGGGCGGAGCAAGCGGAGGGGTGCATCGTCTGGTTTAGAGAATTTAAAGTGACTGAACTAAATGGGAAGAGTCGAAAGGAAAAAAAATGTATAGCTTAATAGGGTTTTTTAATTTATGTTATAATTAAAATTTTATAATATTATAATAAAATATATATTAAAATATTAAATACTCGATTAGGCTCGCGAGCTACTCGAGCCAGATACCATATTACTCGAACTCGGCTCGCTCAACAGCTCGAGTAGCTCGAGCTCGAGCTCGGCTCGAAAAAAATCGAGTCGAATTCGAGTTTTTTTCGAGTCGAGCCCGAGTAGCTTGCGAGTACCAGTGTATCGTTTACACCCCTAGCCAGGACCCAAACCCACTTGTCCACCATGCCGACAAGGCCACAAGAGGTGGAACGCGAGAGTGGCCGAATCTATTTTGGCTATTGACACTCGATCGTTCATAGAGTTGTCAGAGTTTGTGGATCATGCGAAACAAAAAAATAAGGAGGACAACCATAAAACTTCATTCAATTATTCAATTTCTTTCTTTTTTTTCCCCGCTAAACAGGCTTTGATTTTGTTGATGATCTTCCACGAGGCGATGATACTCTTGAATACATGATTATTGAATCACATTGGAAATTCTGTCATTGAAACAAAGCGAATTGATCAAAGAACCATCAAAAATAACATTTTTAAAATATGTTTCAATGTTTAAATTAGTATAATATTAAAAAAAACAAAAAAAAGAAATCAAAAGAAACACAATGCTTTCTTATATCTGTTTCATTGTAATTCAATGACTTCATAGCTGTTAACAATTTAAAATTGTAAGTACAATATTTTTTTGTGCAAATGAAATTGTAAGTACAATTTGAAAATAAAACGAAAAAATTGCATATATTAAAATTTAAACTTTAAATTCATTGAATAGTACTTCTTAAAAATAATTATGTCAACCATTTTGAGTTAGATTTCATATCCCTTCTCGAAAAAGTAGCTTTAATGCACTGTAAGAAAGCTGAAGCTATCTGATTTTTTTTAAACACTGAATTCAACCTGTAGTAGCGAAGGTCAAGGCTTGTTTAACTAAATCATGTAAAGCTATTGTGTGTTGACTCTGAAGTCTGAAGACTGAATTCAAAATCCATGTGGTTTGAATTGTTGACCATGGAACCTGTGACAGAGAAGCAAACTTTTTCAACCTTCAAACGATTTAATCTCCATAGGAAAGCGAAACCAGCCTGCTTGGCACACGTAGCAGCAAACGTCGCAAAGCCAAAGGGGCCACCCTTATCAACTTGCTTTAGAAATCCTGACATCTGAGCAATTGAATGCTGTGGTCACCACCGTAGCTGCCTTGCGGTTGGAGCCCTATCCATAATGACTGATTTTCAAGATGATTGCTCAAAAGCATAAACCTTAAATTAAAGGGAAAATTATTTTATCCATTATCAGTAAAATTTTTTAATTTTATAAGTAAAATTAGGATAATGATATGTATTTCATTTTATTTATTTTTTATTTTTTTAATATTTTTAAAAGACACATGTTATCATTTTAATTCCATTTGTGAAGTTAAAAAATTTTACTGACAGTAGATAGAATAATAATCCAAATTAAAATTAATAAACATAAGTATATGATAATTTTATTTCAATATATATTTATGATATTTTAATATATTTCACATTTAATAACAGTGAATTAACATTTAATCATGTGTGTTTATATTGGTTTTATAATAAAATTATAATATTATTGTAAAATTTTTTTCGATTTACTAGCTTAGCTTGACAGCTATGGAACCAAGATTTCTCCTAATCCACACCGATTGTAGATTTCATATTAGTTTTCTTGTAATCTCAAGGAGGATAAGTAATGGCTGAGCAGCAATACTATGGAAAGTGAAGGAGAAATTTGGCTAGAGTGTGTGAGTTTAATTGCATCGATAAAATAAAAAATTACTAGAGTACTGACTTAAATGATAATAGTTTCATCTTTAAAGTGTAAGAGTTTATTAGATATGAGTTTCGAAATCTTAGCATCACATTCTCTTTTTCTAATACCAAAAGTCTCCATCGAACAAAAGAAATGATGGTAAAAAAAATTAAATAATTATTACATACATTACTAATGGAATTTTTTTTATTCCACAAGAGATGTTAAGATCGTGACATATATTTTATAAAATATTAAAAAATAAAAAAATAAGACATGTAATATAATTTTAACTTCACTTGTGAAATAAAAAAACTCTACCGATGATATATGGAATAATTATCCTAAAAATTTTAGATTTGACAAGGATATATTAAAATTAAATTTTCTCTTTTTTTTTTTTATTTATACACTTCTCAATCTTCTCTAGAGAGTTGAAGATATTTTTGAATATAGCCGTTAATGTCAAATGCCATGTTCAAATGAAATATTCTACAAAAGGGTGTCAGGTCTATAGATGGGAGAGTTTTTTTTTTGTCATAGATATGATGAATCCCTCCAAGTTCTAGAAAATGATCGAAAGAAGTTGATTTCGAGAGAATTTTAGTATTTTAGAGGGAATTGAAACTAACTACTTATATGTTGCACGGCAATGAATATATATAATACATTAATTATTGCTGTTAAAGCTGAAATTCTTGGTTTCCATTAAATTAAACCCTGAGTTCATATCCTTTTCATTTTCTTATTATCTAATGCACAAAGTCATGAATTCAACTTGCAAGTTTCTAAAAGTCTTTTTTTTTAAATTTCAACAACATTATTAAATTTTCAATTTTTCACCAGTATTCTAATTAAACAATACTGCATAATTTGCAAAAAATTATTTCTTTAATTGGTTAATTAATTTATTTTTTAATCTATATAAATTGTCGTGTACTGGCTTGACTTGAGAAAAATAGCTGCGGTAGCCGTGAGGTTCGTCGAAGATACGTAAGCTGAAAAGCACAGCCGTGACCGGCTGGCCGCAGGCTACCTAATAAAACAACACAGACAACACAAGCTTATTGGCAACTCGATCCTTGACCAGACTAGCTATATATAATTATATATGTAAGAAAATTAATACAGATAAATACATTCAGGATTTCATGTTCAATCATCAAGAAAAGATTAATACGGAAGCGTACCTGAATCTATTGGAATTGATATCTTGAGGTTAAAGTCTTCCACGTCTAAACCTTTTGAGAGAATCTGTATCTCACTCAACGATGGGATTTGATTGTGAGAATTATGTTATGTTTAGACTAGGGACCATAACCTATTTATACTTGAAGTATATTTTATTTTTTTTGGCCCATCATGAAAATAAAATAAAATATTAGGTCTCTACACATTGCAAAGCCCATACTAATTGAGATGTCCTAAAGTCCAATAACTTAAACCTTATTTGATCACTATTAAGTGGACTAAATAGATAGCCTGTAATGTACAATTAATTTATATATGTAGGCCCACTAAATAATTTCCCAACAATCTCCCACTTGGGCCACATATGTCACTTGTTTAAGAGCTCTAAACTTGCTATCATCACAAGGCAACATCTCCAAAAAATTTGGTCCATCAATTATACTAACATAGGATCAAAGCGATCTTCGTTACATATATTCCGTAACTAGACCCATCAATGGTCACGTATATTAATATAATCAACGACATAGATCAAGTATGGATGTGTAGCATGGAAATTACATGCAACGTGATCTCTTAAACATGCCTATTTCCAACTGGTCCTACTTTCAAAACTTTAGGCTCAACTGCAATTTGAAAGAATAATACTTTATTTCAGAGTTTCAGTAATAACAACAATACTTTATTTTGATCAGAAAAATGTCTCAATAACAAATGAATATAAATGAAACAAACTCCCACTATACAAGCATATCATCAAAGTGAACCACACCCATACGAGCTACATGCTCACGAAGCACCTTAGGTGGTACATCCTTAGTAAGCAGATCCGCAATCATGGAGTTCGTATTGATATATTCAATAGATATTTGAAGACTCTGAACTCTCTCCTTAACAACAAGAAACTTGATGTCAATATGCTTTGACTTCGACGAGCTTCTGTTGTTCTTAGAGTATAATTCTACGGCTTTATTATCACAATAAATCTTAAATGGCCTCCCAATGCCATCGACAAAGCATAGCCCAGTGATAAAATTCCACAACCATATTGCCTGGTTCGATGCCTCATAGCAAGCTATAAACTCTGCTTCCATGGTAGAAGAAGCTATGAGTGATTGCTTTACACTCTCCCAAGACACAGCTCCTCCAGCTAACATGAAAACATAACCAGAAGTGGATCTTCTGCTATCAAGGCAACCAGCAAAATCGGAGTTTGAATACCCAATGATCTCTAAATGATTTGACCTCCGATATGTAAGCATGTAATCTTTAGTTTTCTGTAAATACCTCATAACCCTCTTTACTGCTTTCCAATGATCCATTCTAGGGTCATTTAAATATCTGCCAAGATTCCAACTATGTACGCAATATTCGGACGCGTACAAACTTGAGCATACATAAGACTCCCTACTGCTGAAGCATAAGGAATCTTCTGCATCTCTTCCTTTTCAACATTATTTCTTGGGCATTGAAGTAAACTGAATTTATCACCCTTAGCAATGGGCGTGTCTCCTGATGCACAATTTTTAATGTCAAATCTGCTAAGCACCTTATCGATATAAGCCTTTTGTGATAAGCCAAGTATTCCTCGAGAATGATCTCGATGGATCTGTATGCCCAACACAAAAGATGCATGCCCAAGATCTTCGATCTCAAATTTATTTGAAAGAAATCTCTTGGTTTCATACAATAAGCCTATATCACTACTTGCAAGCAAGATATCATCAACATATAACACCAGAAGAATAAACTTGCTCCCACTGATCTTGTGATAAATACATTGATCAACAGTGTTCTCCTTAAAACCAAAAGAGGTGATCACTTGATCAAATTTTCGATACCATTTACGGGATGCTTACTTTAAACCATAGATGGATTTCTTTAATTTGCACACCAGATGTTTCGATTCATCTGACACGAAATTTTCTAGTTGCTCCATATAAATTGTTTCTTCAATGTCACCATTGAGAGACGCTGTCTTTACATCCATCTGATGTAGCTCCAAATCATAATGAGCTACAAGTGCCATAATGATTCTGAAAGTGTCTTTCGATGAAACCGGAGAGAAAGTCTCTTTATAATCAATGCCTTCCTTTTGAGTGAAACCTTTGGCAACTAGACGTGCTTTATATCTTTCGATATTGCCTTTTGAATCCCTTTTGGTTTTGAAAATCCATTTACAACCAATCGGTTTCACTCCTTTAGGCAATTCGACAAGATCCCAAACGTCATTATCCTCCATTGATTTCATCTTATCTTTCATGGCCTCAATCCATTTATGAGAGTGAACACCTTGTTTGGCTTCACTAAAAGATTTTGAATCATCTTCTAGTCCTATATCAAACTCGTGTTCTTGGAGATAAATGATATAATCATCTGGAATCGCCGATCTCCTCTCTCTCGAGGATCTCCTTAATGGCACTTCCAATTGAGGTTGTTGTTGCTCTTCAATATGATTAGGTGGTAACCCAGGAGTGTCTTGATAGTCCGGATTTGCATCTTGAATAATGTCAGACATAATTGTCTTATCATTCTCAATTGCAACTATAGGAACTGTAACATGTTCTTCCTCAAAGACAAAATTCCTGAGTTTGGCACCCTCATCATATTCAACATCCTCAATAAACTTAGCATTCCCTGTTTCAAAAAAGGATTATTTAAGGGATCATAAAACTTGAAACCCCTCAATCTTTCTGAGTATCCAACAAAGTAGCAGTTTATTGTTCTTGAGTCCAATTTCCTTTCGTTAGGCTTGTATGACCTAGCCTCAGTTGGACAACCCCAAATATGTAAATGCCTAATACTAGGCTTCTTTGCTGTCTATAATTCATATGGGGTTTTAGCTACTGCTTTGCTTGGAACTCGATTAAGAATGTACACTGCAGTCTTTAAGGCTTCTCCCCAAAGTGAGTCTGACAAAGAAGAATGACTAATCACACTTCTAACCATATCCTTTAGGGTCCGATTTCGTCTCTCAGCTACACCATTTTGACTTGGAGTCCCTGGCATGGTGTATTGAGGAACGATGCCACATTCTGCTAAATACTTTGCAAAAGGGCCTGGACGTTGTTAACCTGATCCGTCGTATCTACCGTAATATTCACCGCCACGGTCAGATTTAATGGCTTTAATTTTTCTACCAAGTTGATTTTCAACTTCAGCTTTTATAGGTTTTGAAAACGTCCAATGCCTGAGACTTCTCATGAATCAAGTATAGGTACCCATAACGAGAATAATCGTTTATGAAAGTAATAAAATACTATTGACCATTCCAAGAAGCTGTAGGGAATGGACCGCAAATATCAGTATGAATTAAATCCAAGACGTTTAAACTCCTGTTGGCACCAGTTTTCTTGATATTTTTTTGTTTTCCTTTAATACACTCAACACAGATTTTGAAATATGAAAAATCAAGTGAATCGAGAATTCCTTCTGACACAAGCTTCTTTATTCTTTGTTAAAAAATATGTGCTAAACGCCTGTACCATAACATAGAAGAATTCTCATTAATTAATTTGCGCTTTGTACCATAATTATTTATATGCAAGGATTCATTAATGTGTGAGGCATGAAGATCTAATTTATATAGATTATCAACTAAAGAACCTGTGCCAATAAGATTTGAATACTGAAAAAGACTAAATTTTCCACTTCCAAATGAACAAGAATATCTTGATTTGTCCAAAGAAGAAATAGAAATCAAATTCCGTCTAAATGTCAGTACATAAAAAGTCTCTTGCAAATCTAAATAGCAACCAGATTTTAACTTTAATCTAAATAAACAAACAGCCTCAACAGGAGCTTCTTCGCCATTTCTTACATAGATGAATCTTTCAGCATCAATTGGCTTTCTGCTCCGTAGACAACCCTGCATAGTCACACTTATGTGAGTAGTTCCACCTGTATCTATCCACCAAGTGTGATTGGGTACTAAAGCCAAATTAACTTCAGAACAAACAAAGTTAAGAAGTTTACCCTTTTTGGCAAGCCATTTAGCATACTTGGAACAATCCTTCTCTTGTTTCAACCTCTTTTGCCTCTTGCACACACTGAGCAATGAGCTCATTAAGAGTCCATTTCTCCTTTTGAGTGTTGTAACTTATTTTAAAAGGACTAAATTGTGCAGGAAGAGATATTAAGACTAAGTGCACGAGAATGTCCTTAGACAACTCTAACTTTAGTACCTTTAGTTTTGTAACAAGATTAGACATTTCCATAATATATTCCCTTATGTTTCCTTTACCGCTCTACCGCATTGAAACAAGCTTAGATAGGATGGTACTTGTTTCGACTTTTTTATTTGCAGTGAATCTATCTGCAATTCGTTGTAAGAAACTCTTAGCATTTTCCTCCTCAGGCATTGCGCCTCTGATGGTATCCGGAATTGAGTGCTTCATGATCATTACACTCAAGCGGTTTGAACGCTCACATTTTTCATAAAGTGCCCTTTCCGTAGCTGTACTATTATCAGCAGGGGCAGGAGGTTTATCAGACCTGATCGCATAGTCTAGATCCATACACCCAAGCACAATAATAACATGCTCCTTCCATTTCTGGAAGTTAGTGCCATTAAGCACCGAGATATTATTCAGATTGGCAGATATAGAAGAAACATTTACTGTAAACAGAAAAACAACAATAATAAGCTCACAATTAACAAATAATAATTTTGGACTATATAAGATACCAAGCACAACATTAAAATTTAGTCTTTGGACAGAAATTTTAATTTGTAAGCGGTACTCTCAAACTTTATTAGTAAATATTGATAACCAAATCCTTGCCAACAACATGCCTTCCTTTGGGCCGACATATTGCATGCATGGTAAAAATAATTTTATCACATACTTACTACCTTATTGTGTTTTTAATTCGGCCAAAAAAATAACCTTCCTTTGGGCCGATTATTTTTCGCATGGATTAAAAAACACAGTCATTTAAATTCTTAAATGACAACCTTAATTTTCAAAATAAATAAATTAACATAAAAGAGGTCACTTTGGTGGCATTTTATATTAATTTAATTTATTTTGAACTTTATTTATTTTTAAAATATTATGCACATATGCAAAATTTTGAGAGTACACAAATTAATTCACATCAATAGGGAGAAGAGTGAGTACTTTCAATCAACTCAAAATATTATGAAATATTTTATCATGAAATAAAATTTCAGAAAAATGCACACAATATATCAAAAACACCAAAATAACAATGAATATTAAATAATAAATATTAAACGAAGTCAAAAAAATTCCATAAAAATCACCAAAAATTAGGAAATAACAAAATATGATGATTTGGAAAAAATTGTGGCCGAGAGATCACCGGAGGTAGGCGCATGGAAATCACGCGCCACTTTTTATTTCTCATCTTCTCTGCCTAGGCAGGCATCTTGAACAGACCCGAACGGGTCTATTCTAGTTTTTCTTCAAATTTTTGACCTATTTTTAGTGATTTTTGACAAAATTTAACCTTTAATCATTTAATTAAGACCTTTTCTACAAAACCCAGGCCAAGAAACAGATCAAAACAACAAAATTTGTGATGAATTTGATCAAGAAAGATACAAGAAAATATCCATGAATGACTCTTACCCCTTTTCTTGATTTCTTTCAACCAAAACAAAAAATATACCAAAATCGTGACTTTGATTCAACCATATAAGTCACAAGAAACAATTATCATCAATCAATTTGAATTAAAACACATAAAAAATTATTGTTTTGGTTAAATTTTAATTTCGGGATTTAAATAATTTTGAAAATAAAATTCATCAAACATGAGACAAAATTCCAGAACTTGTTCACATGATTTTAATCCTTATTCCATAAGGAATAAAAGCCCTAAGGTTTTACACCATAATTTTTAATTCTCAACGATCAAACATGATAGGCTCTTGATACCACTTGTAGGAAAATTAATACAGATAAATACATCCAGGATTTCATGTTCAATCATTAAGAAAAGATTAATACGGAAGGACCTGAATCCATTGGAATTGATATCTTGAGGTTAAAGTCTTCCATGTCTAAACCTTTTGAGAGAATCTATATCTCACTCAACAATGAGATTTGATTGTGAGAATTATGTTATGTTTAGACTGGGGACCATAGCCTATTTATACTTGAAGTATATTTTATTTTATTTTGGCCCTTCATGAAAATAAAATAAAATAAAATATTGGGTCTCTACACATTGCAAAGCCCATACTAATTGAGATGTCCTAAAGTCCAATAACTTAAACTTTATTTGATCACTATTAAGTGGACTAAATAGATAGCCTGTAATGTACAATTAATTGATATATGTAGGCCCACTAAATAATTTCCCAAAAATATATACTGTTGAATGCTGACAACGATATTGAAACTTCTCTCCCGGTTATACTGTTTTTTTTTCATGCCTTAAATCTTTAATTAATTGAGTATGGATGCTATTTAAATATTTTAATTTTCATTATGGCTTAAAAGAAGAAATAAAAGATAATTTTTTTCATCTTAAATCTCTTTTTTCGCCTTTAATTTTTTAAATTATAAAAAAATGTATTGTATTCAAAAGTGAACAGTGAAGCCGAAGGGGAGAAAATACATTTAAATCGATTAAGAAACGAAAAGATGTATGTTACGTAATATGTTTTTAAAAAATAATGTTAGTTTTAAATATAGTTTTTATAGTTATATGTTTTTAAAAGGTTAAGTATCCCTTCCATTCCAAACCCTTTTTAGGAAAATAGAAAACAAAGATTCGGGTTTGGAAGAATACAAATGAACCTTTTTTTACTTTCTTACATTGCTTTACAAAAGGTTTTTCAAATAGCAAAGATATGGAGGATATCACCATCACATTTACTCCATTCTCTTTTTTTTTTAATAATGACAAAGATATAAATTGGATAAAGGCAAAAGGAGGGTATCAAAGTGGGTGGAATAATGACTTCTATTCTTATCATTATCTTATATATAAATATATATATATGTAAAATTTTGTTAATTTAAATAAAATAACAAAAATTAATATTCTCTTATCTCACAAATTTCAATTTTGATAATTCAAAAATTAACTATTTCAATGATACATTTTTAAGGACAACACCATTGCAATTTTTTTTTGGTTACAAAGAGAATTTAAATTAAAATAAAAACTACATCAACTTAAAGCCACGAGGGAAATAGACTCCCCTCTCATCAGCTAATAGATTTGATAATACAAAAATCGGTGGATCTTGCAACTCCTCATAAGCTTCATCGATTTCATTATGCATCTGCAACAAAATTACCCTCTCTGAACACATGCTGAAACCGACACATCCATGATCTGGCAGCAATCTTCCTGATATCCTCAACAACTCCTCCAAGTGGGTGATAATCCACATTCCTTGACATGATTAAATTCAGCACAGCCATTTCATCTAATTCACAAATTACCCTCCTATATCCCTTGTTCCATGCCAAAAGTAACCCATACTTCACCACCTGAAGCTTTGATCGGCCATGCGATGAAGTGGTTCAACAATTTGCCTGAAGGGTCTAATGTCTCTTTTGACTAGCTGCGAAGTGAATTCCTTAAGGCGTTTGCGGTGAATAGTTAGAGAAAGAAGGAGCCAACTTATTTGCTCACTCTTAAACAAGGAGTTAAGGAGTCATTAAAAAGCTACATGGATTGGTTTAGAGATGCCAGTCTGGAAGTACGAGATTTGCAAGTTGGTATAGCCGTAGCAGCTATGTTAAAGGGAACAAGGTTTGAGAAATTGTAGAAATCCCTATCAATAGACTAGCTAGCCACAATCTCAAACTTACTTTCTTGAGCAAATAAGTATATCACTCAAGAAGAAGTGATGAAAATGGTGGTGAATGGGGAGCCCAAAAAAGGAAGGAAATGAGGAAGAGAAGTCACTGAACATCTTCTAACCAACCAAGAAAGTTTGATAAGGCCCCTACACTAAAATACACCACATACACCCCGCTCACTGAATCCCGTACTAAAGTGTTGGAAGCTATCAATGGGTTAGGTCTTATACGGCTTCCAAAGAAAGCATCAAGGAATCTGGGCCGTAACTTGGATTCATACTGTAACTACCACTCGACGCATGGGCATTCGACAAAGAAGTGTAGGGAGTTGATGAATCAATTAAAAAGGCTAGCACAGGAAGGGAAGATAAACTGATTTGCATATAGGAGTGGCAGAAACAATTATCCTGCACGAAACAGGGGATATTACCTCAGGGACAAAAGAGATGAGAACAGGAGGAATGTAAGGAGAAATGAAGGTGATAGGAGAAATAATGACAGGAGGATAGAAAGGAGGAACCACAAGAAAGATAACGAGCCCACGGGACCAGCAATCAACGTTATATCTAGAGGGGAATAATTGGCTAGTACATCCTCCTTGTCTCGAAAGTCCTACGCTCGACAGGCCTATCAAGTTAACTCAGTGATGGAAGAAAGGCAAGGTGAGGAGCCCATCATTTTTACACTGGCCGACAGAGGATATGTAACGACCCCTCATGATGATCCAATGGTGATTTCGACAGTTGTAGCAAAGCATCCGGTGAGTCTAATCCTAGTCGACAATGAGAGTTCGGTAAACTTAGTATACTGGAATTGCTTTGCGAAGATGAATATCTCGGAGGACAGGCTGAAGCTAGTGCCCACACCGTTATATGGCTTTTCTGGAGAAAAGGTGAAGGTATTAGGTGCAGTTCAGCTACCTGTCACGTTGGGGGAGAGCCTGAGAAGTGTCGTCCGCCAAGCATTGTTTATGGTGGTGAAGTCAACATCAGTGGCTTACAATATGATACTTGGGCGACATTGCTGAATGACATGAGGGCGATAGTACACCCTTGCTATCTGTTAATGAAGTTTCCGAGTCCTCACAATATTGGTCAAGTGAGGGGAGACCAAAGAAGGGCTAGGATGCGTAATATTGCGTCCATCACGTGTAAGTGAATTCAGAGGAAGGAGACCCTTACGATCGAAGAACCGCCTAAGCCAAAGCTTGATGAGGAGATGGAGGCAGTTCGATTAGATGAAGAAGAGAAGAAAGAGTGGTATATGTGGGAAGCCACTTGCTCGAAAAAACAAAAGAGGAGATAATCCAATGCTTAAAGGAAAATGCTGATGTATTTGCATGGACCCCGGTCGATATGCCTGGGATTGACTCCGAAGTTGCTTGTCATCAGTTGAATATAGTTTCTGGAGCAAAACTGATCAAGCAAAAGAAGAGAAATTTTGCTCCAGAAAGGCAGCAAGTTATAAACGAGGAGATCTCGAAGTTGTTGCAAGCAGGGTTTATCAAAGTTAATTATCCCGAATGGTTGGCTAACGTTATGATGGTGAAGAAAGCAAACAGAAAATGGAGAATGTGTGTGGGCTTCATGGACTTGAACAAAGCCTACCCTAAATATTCGTATCCACTACCTCGAATTGATAAGTTAGTAGACAAAACTTGTGGATACGAATTACTTAACTTCTTAGATACTTTTTCGAGTTACCACCAAATCATGATGCATCCAGATGATGAGGAGAAGACCTCGTTCATTACCGATAGCGAAACATATTGCTATCGGATAACGCCTTCCGATCTGAAGAATGCGGGGGCAATATATCAGCATATGGTGAATAAGGTGTTCAAAGACTTGTTGGGAAGTACTATGGAGGTGTATGTGGATGACATGATCATTAAGAGCCGAAAAGAAGAGTCACATGCCGAGAAAATGTCGAAGGTATTTAAGGTGTTGCGGCAGTATAATATGAAGTTAAACCCCAAAAATGCTCATTCAGAGTGGGTCGGGAAAATTCTTGTGGTTCATGATCACTAATCGGGAATAGAAGCTAATCCCGAGAAAGTTCAAGCCATTTTGGACATGAAGCCACCCAATACTATTAAGAGGTTCAAAGGCTAATAGGGAGGATAGCAACTTTGAATCGTTTTTTGTCTAAATCAGCTGAAAGGAGTCTGCCGTTCTTTAAGGCGATAAAGGCGGGAAAGAACTTCAAATGGACAGAAGACTGTAATGATGCTTTTGAGAAATTAAAAGACTACCTGAAAGAGTTGCAACTATTGTCTCAGCCATAACTTGGAGACCAACTTCTCATGTATCTCGGTGTAGGAGAGAAGGTTGTAAGCGCAGTCCTATTAAGGAAGGAAGGAGACAAGGACCGTCCAATCTATTATGAGAAAAGTCTTACTAGATGCCGAGACAAGGTACCCCCTAGTAGAGAAGATAGTCTTATCACTGGTAATGACAACTCGAAAGTTACGATCGTAATTCCAAGCTCACTCGGTGACTGTCTTGATAGATCAACCTTTGAGACAAACACTGCAGAAACCAGAGCACTCAAGACGTCTGACCAAATGGGCTATTGAGCTAAGTGAATACGACATACACTTTCAGCCCCGTCAAGCGATAAAGGGGCAGGCTTTGGCGGATTTTATTATAGAATGCACCGGTTGGGAGGCCCAAGAAGAAACAGAGTTAGTTTGGTGGAAGTTATTTGTAGATGGGGCTCGTAGTATGGATGGTAGTGGAGTTGGGATTGTGCTAACTTCGCCTGAAGGGGAAGCCTATGAGTATTCCCTGCACTTTGATTTTCCAAGCTCGAATATTGTAGCCGAGTATGAAGCCTTGATAGCCGAAATGAAACTTGCCGAGAAGTTAGAAGTTAGCAACTTAATGGCCCATAGTGATTCACAGTTGGTGGTAAATCAATTCTCGGGTGAGTATGAAGTGCAAGAACCGGTTTTAGTCCCTTATTTACAGAAGGTGCAATTATTGGCAGGATCATTCAAGAATTTTCGGTTGACCCAGATAATCCGATTTGAGAACGGTCATGCAAATACTCTTTCGAAGTTGGCCTCCTCCAGGGGAATTAAAGGTGGTATGGTAAAGGTAGAATCCCTTGCCAAGCCGAGTATCGAAGAAGAAAATGTCTGCAATGTGGAAATCGGAAGTGATTGGAGAAGCCCGATCAAAGACTACATTTTGGGAAGCAAACACCCCATTGACAGAGATGAAGCCCGAAGGCTAAAATTGCAAAGTGCTAGGTTTACCATGGTGAATGGAGAACTCTAAAAGCGTGGGTTCACTATGCCCTTGTTAAAATGCTTAGAGCCTCAACAGGCCAAATACACCATG
Organism: Heritiera littoralis; assembly: GCA_031772115.1. Taxonomy (NCBI): domain Eukaryota; kingdom Viridiplantae; phylum Streptophyta; class Magnoliopsida; order Malvales; family Malvaceae; genus Heritiera; species Heritiera littoralis. The sequence goes on along the minus strand of JAPDPK010000045.1, from coordinate 3,953,205 downwards.
ACTGAAGTTCACAAGGGGATATGTGGTGAGCACTTAGGGGCTTGAGCCTTGGCCACGAAATATTGCATGTCGGGTTTTATTGGCCTACACTGAAGAAAGATGCCACTGAGAAGGTGCAAAAATGCGAAAAATGCTAGAAGTTCGCTCCTATAGTTGCTGCGCCAGTCTCCACCCTTCAGAGCACCTTCAACCAACGCATTTGCGCAATGGGGGCTCGACATCTTGGGACCTTTTCCCTTAGGCACAGGCCAAAGGAAATATTTGCTGGTAGCCACAGACTACTTTACAAAGTGGATAGAGGCGGAGCCTTTGGCTACAATTTCTGAAAAAAGGTGGAGGCGATGGTATGGAAAGATATTATCTACCACTTTGGAATCCCTTGGGTGCTAAATGCCGATCATGGGAAACAATTTGATTGTGATGCATTTCGAGAATTTTGTAGAGGCTTGAGTATTCAGCTGAGAATATCATCCGTGTCCTACCTACAAGCCAATGGGCAAGCCGAAGTAAGCAATCAAACAATACTGCATGGGTTAAAAACCAGGTTGGACAAGGCTAAGAGAGCGTGGGTAGATGAGCTCCCGAGTGTCCTATGGGCCTACGAACGAGAAGTAAAGTATCAACAGGAGAAACGCCATTCAATTTGGTGTATGGAACTGAGGCTCTCTCCCAGTTGAAATTGGAGTTGAATCACCTAGGCTGGTCCCTTGTGTTGAAGGATTTAATTCTCAGGGACATAGGGAGAATCTTGATCTGATAGATGAGCTAAGGGACACAGCGAAGATGAAGTTGGCTGCTTACCAACAGCGGGTAGCTGCTTATTACAATGCACGAGTTAAGGGCAGAGGATTGTAAGAAGAAGACTTGGTATTAAGAAAGTCAGCCATCACAAATGCCCATAGAAAGGATGGTACCAACTCGAATTTCCACTAAATTTTTATATTTTTATTCATAAGTCGTGATAAGATTCAATTAGAGGTTATCTATGATGCACAAACAATATATAACTTTTATACACTGTTAGTTAACTATAGGATGACACTTTATTATTGAACAAAGTCTAAAAGTTTATGAACCTTTAAAAATAAATTTAAAAACTTCATTAATATTTATTTTTAAGGACCTGCATATGAGCTATGATCTTATGGTTAATTGACAGTGTATGAAAGCCATACATTGTCAGTGAATCATATATAAACTCATTCAATTAACGGGTGCTTATGAACACAATACATTAATTGTAATTTTTTAAAATATCATCTTAATTAATATTCTTAAGTATAGATCAATATTTTTCATGATGATATTAATAAAATTAAATTGAGCCGGTTTTCGAACAAGAGATGAGAAAGATAATTATCGATGAAGACGTTTCTCATCAATGTCACATTTTGTTTCTCAGTTATGAGTGGGAACAACAATGGTTTGGTAATGGCGAATTGGAAACTTTACGGCATTTTCCTTCCTAGTGGAATTAATGATTGTGGAAAAAAGGAGCATACTTTAAAGTTTTCTTAATTTTTTTGAAAGAAAAATTCATATATAACTTTTTCGGATAATAAAGATTTTTAATTTAAAAAAAAGTGAAAAATACATATGTTAAAAATTTAAATTTTAAATCGATGTGCATGTAGAATTTTCAAACTTCAATAATAAAAACATGAACATTTAAGCTAATTCTCTATTTGATTAACCAGATGATACTCAAATCTATTACATATATATTAGTAGAGTTTTTTTACTTCCCAAGCTAGGTTAAGATGATTACACATGTTTTTCTTATATATTATTAGTGGAATTTTTTTACTTCACAAGTTAGGTTAAGATGATTACACATGTCTTATTTTATTTATTTTCTATTTTCTTAATATTTTTAAAGAATATGTGCAATCATCTTAATCTCGCTTGTGAAATCAAAAAATTTTATTGTTCGTATATGGGATATTAACCCACAATGTATATATTAATATTAGTAAATGACAATATGTCAACACTTCATCTCAAATATATTTGATAAAATAATTAGCGATCCAACCAAAGCCAATGACATATTGAAGGACGTCACCCAAAAGAAAAGAGAGATATAATTTATTTAAATACATTTCCAAATATCAATTAATGGATGTACCTAAATATATGTTAGTCTAACTCTAAACATGAATATCGAACCTCATACTAAATCTACTTAAGGGTCAGCTTATCTATCCAAGTCAAAAATCTATTTGATACTTTGTCAGATTTAAACAAAATATTAAATCCATTAAAACGGGTTTGAGCAAACAAAATAAATCTGATCAAAATTTGGATTAGGCCTTGATCTCACCCTTAAAAGCCCAGATCTAACAATATTTATGTGTGTGTGTTTAAGCATTCCAAATCCCAAATCTCAATATGTCTTTACATAAACCTATTAAATACGCCAAAATCAATTAAACCCAATAAAATTGAGCTCAAAAAATAAATCTCATTAAATATGTCAATCCATTAACAATTAAAGAAACTCATATTGAACAACCCAATTAAAGAAATCAACCTAATAATGGAAATATGGAATCAAAATTATGTTATTTTTCTTGTTGAAAAAAATTGATTTATTTGGACGGGCTTTTTTGTTATTTTTAATTAAAAACTGACTTGAATAGAAAACTCAGGCCCGAGCATCGAACCATGTTTAAGTACATATAAAATCTATTAATATTATGTCCAGGTTCGGTTCGGCCCATGATCAAGTCTATATATATATAGTTTGGATTCAATTTTTCTTAAAATAATTTTAAAGATGTATTTTTTTTTATATAGAATAGTTGCATTCAGATTTTTTTTTCATAAAAAAGTGCAATTTGAAGATAAATTGCACGTATTAGAATTTAAATTTTAAATCTACAATTAAATGTCACTTTTCAAAAAAAATTTGAAATTTTTCTTTAATTTAGTTTGAGATGTAGGGTAAATTTTTTGTGTAAACCACGAAATATTTTTATATTATATTAAGTATGAGACTAATACTTATTTGCATTTCGTGGCTTGTGCTGGTCCAGATATAGGGTAAATTATGATTAACAATTACTATAATTACCAACTGAGAAGAATCCTGGCTACTTATAAGAATATGTGTATTGAATGGAAAATGTTAATTAAGAACTTTGTATTCACATATACACTATTAACAAAAAGGAGGGGCATCATTTGCTTTTAAGACAACAAGTTAACAACCAAGTAAATTAATAAACCTCATGAACAGTAGAAAAGTGCTTTCTCTCTTTTGGAGCATGTTGTTTAATGCTAAAGCATTTTATTTTTATATACTCCAAAGTCACAAATTGTTTAATATTTAGAAGATGATTCCTATCCATTAGTGCAATAGTCAATATGAGAGACATAAATGTGATCTTTGCAATTACGTAGAGTTTATATTTAATGTATTGATAGTATATAACATATATACATTGTCAGTGCAGTAATTATATACTCAGTTATGTAATATAAAAAATATACTCCAAATAGATAATAATATAATATATAATGTTAAAATTTGTTTTTTTTATACATTGATAGTAAAGTTCCTTAACTTTACGAAGGAAGTTAAGAAATCATCCTAATTCCTATTTTTTAATTAATTTCTTAATATATTTTAGGGAGGATGTCTCATAATCATTCTACTAATTTCATATAAAAGTCTATAATTAAAATTCACCTTTTAGGAATTTTTCGAAATTTTTTTAATTTAGTTTGAGTTGTAGAGTAAACTATGATTAACTAATACTATAATTACCAATTGAGAAGAATCTTGAACACTTATAAAAATGTGTGTATATATATATATATATATATATATATATATATATATATATATATATAAATATATATAAAAGATTATTAAATGGACAATGTTAACTAAAAATTTTGTATTCACATATAAACTATTAACAAAAAGGAAGGGTATCACTTGCTTTTAGGACAAGAAGTTAACAACTAAGTGAATTAATAAACCTCATGAATAGTAGAAAAGTACTTTCTCTCTTTTGGAGCATTTTGTTATATTCCAAAGTCACTAATTGTTTAATATTTAGAAGATGATTCCTATCCACTATTAGTGCAATAGCCAATATGAGATACATAAATGTGATCTTTATAATTATGTAAAGTTTATGTTTGATGCATTGCTAATGTATAACATTTATATACTATCAATGCAACAAATATGAACTCAATTATGTAATATAAAAAATATATTTCAAATAGAAAAAACTTAAAAGTAAAGATATTTTTTTATCAAAATAAATAAATCAAACACTTCATTCATAAATTTACAATTTTTATTACATGAAAATTCTCAGTAGGGTTCAGCTAATTTGAGAGTGTATAATCATTTATAAATATCAATAGTTTTTTTTTTTCAAATTTGAAAAATGTTGAACTGAAAGTTTCAAAATCATACCAATCAATATTATAAACCTTGCTTGATTTAGTAAAAAAAAAATTAGTACACAAGACTCCCACATCATGAGATGCTTTGGCTCGACATTGACGAAAATACTATTTTGTGACTTAAATCTGTAACTAAACTTGCTCATGGGTTGGGTCGGGACGGGTCAAGTTAGGGCCAGGCCCAAATCACATAATAATACCTTATATGTAAGCCCAAGCTTAGCCCGACTTGTAAATTCGGGCTTGGATTTTAGTCCATCTCGTTTTTTATTTTATTATACAAGCTCGAGCTCGGCTCGACTAGTCAAACTTTTTATTTATTTATTTTTTGTATTTTATTTTTTTGTTTATTTGTTTTTTATTTTTTTATTCTCTTTAAAATTTAATTCGATTTGTCAAATTTTGCATGTTAATTTTAATATTAAATATATAATCATGTTTATTAATCAATAATATTTTATATACATATAATTATATTATATTTAGTAGATACATTTAAAAAAATCCATTAATAATTATGTTCGGGTCGAGCTCAGGCTTTGGAAGGTTAAACCCGGGCCTTAGCTTTTTTTGATCGGGCCTAAAAATTTTGTCCAAACCCGATAAATGTATCTAATATTTTTGTCAAAATCCGATCAAATATCGAGAGAATCTTCGAGCTTGGGCAGATAGCCCGACTCTTGAATAGGTTTACCTGTGACCTCCAAATCATGAAGGAGCAACATTTATCATTGCAACAAGACTTACATTACTTTTCTGATTTAGTATAATTTTTTAAAAAAATTATAATTATGAATCCAACGTTTTTTAAATAAATTACACATACGAGTAAAAATTATAGTATATTATAATCAAATAACTATTAAATTACACATACGAGTAAAAATTATATTATATTATAAAAAAAATATCTCCATGATCGCCAAATAAAAGAACAGAAAAATGTGAAACAAACAACCTTATCCACATTCCTTCCTAGGCCCTTAGGCATCAGTTAATGCTACATTGGTGGGATATAATTAATTAGCAACATCACCCAGAAACATAAAACTTGACCTGTCATCAAGGCAATTCAATGTTAGATCCGAATTTATGCATTTATATTATATTTATTTTTTGTCGAATAAATATAAAATATAAAAATCATTTTATCATAATTAGCATCACACGATCAAATGTGAAATAAAATTTTTAATTTTTATCAAATACATATAAATTTTTATTAAAACTTTAATTCATATTATTTAAGTATATTTTTCATGTTATTTTTATATTATATCTATTATTATCATATTTATCGAATTTATGCTAACGTAAGGGTCGTACATCATCCATTGTCTATCATGTGTCACACAACTCCTGCCTTTCCCCCATTCTCAAATTGTCCACTTGCATTTTAGAAATTTCATAGAAAAATAAATATTCCCAATTTAATCTTTAATTAATCTCACTTTATAATATTAATTTTATTTCCCTTCTATAAATACCCTCTTTCCCTTACTAAAATGTATCTTTCTTCTTCGTTTCTTAATTTTTTTCTGTTAGATTTTTCATTGCTTTTGATCAAAGCTAAACCATTAGTTGCATAGAATGAACGAGGCTGCAGCCATGTGTGAGCTTAGCTTTTCTCATCAATATCCTCCAACTTCAAGCTTTAGTTGTCTTAACTCTTGCTTGACGGAACACTGGGGTGATTTGCCTTTGAAGGTTGATGACTCCGAAGACATGATCATCTACAACTCCCTTCACGAAGCTCTTAATTTCGGTTGGTCTCCGTCGGATTCGACGGCAGCTGTCGTTAAAGCCGAGCATGGAGACGATGAGCCTGAGACGATGACAGTACCGGCTACCAATGTACTGAATTCCCCATTGGCGTTGACTCAGCCTGTAGCAGCTGCAACTCAAATGCTTTTCGGAAGTGCTTTCATGGGAATAAGCAGCGAAAACGGAAGCTCTTTTTTCATGGGAAAACACGAAACCTGCTTTCGAAATGGGAATCAGAAGGTGGTTAAAGGGAGACATTACAGGGGAGTCAGGCAAAGGCCATGGGGGAAATTCGCGGCGGAGATCAGAGACCCGGCAAAGAATGGAGCAAGGGTTTGGCTAGGCACCTACGAGACTGCCGAGGAAGCTGCTTTGGCTTATGATCGAGCAGCTTATAAAATGCGTGGCTCCAGGGCTTTGCTTAATTTCCCTCATCGGATTGGCAATAATGAGCCTGAGCCTGTCAGAGTCACGGCCAAACGTCGGGAAAATCATGATCAATCATCGGCTGTCTGCAACAGTTCCTCTCCCAAGAGAAGAAAAAGCTTGGGAGCCAACCAAACCGAGTTAGAGAGATCAGACAGAGGGTTGACTGTGTTTCAATTGGGACATCAAATGGGGCCAATGCCAGTTGGGGAGCAGCTATTGGTGAACTGAGTCTTCCTCTTTCCTTGTTGTACGATGAGAGTGTGAATACAAAGAAAACTAGACTTAGCTTTTACATTAATTGGGCTTGGTGCCTATGGCAAGTGTAATCTTTATGAGAAAAAGAATGAATCTGTGAAAGATTGGATACATTTAGATAAATGGGCGGATAAAGTGGCGCATTACCATAATTTTCCAACTAATGGCAATCAAACTAGCTTTGTGCTTTACCAACATGTGTGAACCCCCAAACCAAACGTAACAGTTACATTCCACATGAATCACATGTAGATCTTATTCTTATCAACATTATATAGCATAAATTATGTGATATATTATTATTATTATTTAATTTACGGTCCGGCAAAATATCTCTTTTTAAAGTACAAGTATCGAGTTCGAATCTCTAAAGTTTTTTTTTTTATTGCATATGAGATTAAAGGAAAAATGTAAATGTTGAAATTCAAAATTTAGACCGTTTGAGCTAATGCTCAAGATCAATAATCTCTCTCTAACTTAAGTAGATTTTTACAAAAAATCTTTTGAGGTTATAAGGTTTAGAACTTATGTCGTTTAGATGATTCAATCGATCTTTTGCACTAAAAAAATTAAAAACTCCCTAATTGATCTTTGTGGTTGGGGCAATGAGGGCAACTATTTTAAGTTTCTATAAAAGCTTGTTAACTGATGGTTGAAATTATTGTTCAATGCTAATGAGCCAATTTTCCTAATGTGTCATTAGATCTTGATTGTCATCAATCAAGCAGGGTTTTGAGATCAATTTTGAAACTAGGGTAGAGAAGAGGTGGGGAGAAATTCTTTAAAGCCAATGATGAATTAGTAATTACTATGTATGACTAGGCTGCTTTTTATGTTCAAATTTCCACAATGCACTTCCACCAAGCTTCTACCTCACCTACTTAACCAAGGGTTGACAAGTTTATCTGGAGAAAACTAGGATTTTCTACTTGTTCTGTGGACAACAACTGTTGAGATTATATGAAAATCCCAGAAATTGTCAGGCATGTTTGTTTACTTTTAGACATGTTTTAAGATATGGTATGGGAACTGACTTGTTATGAATGAAGTTAAGCCTAACTTATCGTCTAAGTCCTAAGAATGAAATGATTGGTACAGGGAAGAGATTTTTTCATACTAACTTAAGACTAGAGCTGGTTACGAGCCGGATCGGGTCGGTTCCGGACCGGTTTTCACCGGTTCCGATCCTAACCAGAGAAGAACCGGTTTGAACCGGTAGGAAACCGGTCCAGTTCAGACCGGTTCTATATTATTAAAGAGGCGAACCGGCCCGGTTCGTTGGACCGGTTCGCCCAAAAATCGGACCAAACTGGTTTAAACCTGTTCGGTCCATTTTTTTATTTAAAATTTTTATTTTTTAACATTTATATTAATTTATTTTAATATATATTAATATATTTTAATAATTTAATCTAATAAATTTATTTTTATACTAAATAATGTTAATAATTTAATTTAACAATAATTTATTATAAAGTTATATTATAATTTATTTAATTAATGTAATAATAATGTAATAATAAACTACTATAAAATTATCTAATAAAATTATTGTTATAATAAAATAAAGTTATATTATGAATATAATATTATAATAAAGTTATTATGATAAAATGATATTTGATTCAAAATACAAATAATGATATTATGAATATTATTATTATATTCATTTTGCAATATCATTTTGCATATCTTTATTTATGTTCATTTATTATATTCATTTTGCATTTAAAATAATTTATTATATTTGAAATATCATTTACTTAATTTTTATTCATTTATTTATTTATTCATTTATTTAATATGTTTTTAAAATATTAATTCATTTTGTATTTTAAATATTTATTTATTTTAAACATAGATAAGTATAACATTAATTAATTTGATATGTAATAATAATAATAATAATAATAACAACAACAACAACAACAACAACAACAACAACAACAACAACAACAACAACAGGAGAAAAAGGAGAGAGTAGGAGACCAAAGATTTTTTACGTGGAAAACCCCTTCAAAAGTTAGAAGGGTAAAAACCACGGGACCGTAGTCCATAAAAATATTCACTATGACTAAACTTATTTATAATTTTACATACAATTTACAAAAAAAAAGATTATTCTTTACTCTTCATAATTTTATTCTCTACTCTTCTGAATTATTATTAGCGAATTCATTGACCATTCCAAGTTCGACATTGTGCGATTCCGTATCAAACCAATCTTTAAGGCATGTTAACATACATAATGAATCCGGATTAAGAGTGGTTCGATGGTCTCCAATAATTCTTCCACACGTCGAGAATGCGGATTCCGAAGCAACAGAAGAAACTTGCACTGCAAAAATATCTCGAGCCATGGAAGCTAAAACTGGAAATTGTTTTTGGTTTTCTTTCCACCATTGGAGAAGATCAAAGTTTTCATCTACAGAAAAATCTTGACTTAAGAAAAATCCTAGCTCATTGAAGCTAGAACTTGTTCGAGTTGTTGATCCCGATCTCGATCTGCTCGCTTTTCCTTTTAGCTTCATTCTCTTCTTTGCTGCTTCCTTAATTACGTTTAAAATTCCTTTTCCTTTTTTGCTACTTTCGGTTTCTTCGTATGAATCTTCTTCTCCTCGATTAAAGTTGAATTGCTCCCTTTCTGTTTCATAAACATTAAACAATTCTCGAAAAAGATTGTTAATTGATGATTTTTGATCCTCAATAGAATCAAGACCAAGAAATTCTTTATAACAATAAAAAAAATTTCTATATTTACCTCACATTGACTAGGATCTAGTAAAGTTGCAATACAATAAATAGGAGGAATTATTTCCCAATATTTTTAAAATTTTTCCTCCATATCATATACAAAAGAACTTAAAGTTTCATGATTCCTAAATTTTACAAATTTGTCAAACATTGTGTAGATAATAGGAACAAAATACGGTGTAGTTGGATAAAATTGAGTTGAAAATCTTTCGGTTGCATCTTTAAAAGTAGATAATAAATCAACACAAAATATCAAAATATCAATTAAAAATGTTAAATTTCCCAATGAAAAGTAGTTTGTAGATATTTAATTATCGCAGTTAATAATAAAAAAGTTAATGTTACTATTTTTTATCGGTTTTAGATTCCGCACGTTTACATTCTTTTTCTGAATCGATTGAAACAAATTTATTCATATTGAATCTAATAAATTTATGAAAAATTATTTTTTATGTTTTTTTTAACAGATTCGAATTCATAATAATTAAAAAATTCATAAATTTTCTTATCATTTGAATCAAAATCCGGGGCATCATTATTAAAAATTTAATGTTTGGATAACAAGGATACCCAATATTTCTTCCTGGCTTTTGAAAATGAGTGATATGGAGAGGTAAGACTTCGCAAAAACCTATTAAATTGCAGTCAACCATGAAATTAGGCATATAGAAGGAATAAAATCAGAAAAAAAATATAAATACATAATTCAGCATAGAAGAATCAAATAAATTTCATAACTTGTCTATTAAACGTTTCTGTAAGTGGAAATTCAACAAAAAGGAGTTGAAATTGTCCGAAAATATCCAAACATGTTAATTTTAAGTTTCCACCTTCTTCTTCTTTTTCTCGTCTACCCACCAATCCATGTTAAAGAAAAGAAAAACATTTCAAACGTTAGGGTTTAGTTGAATTCAAACTACTTTTTCTTTGTTCAGATATAAACCCAAGATTTGACAAGTTTGAGCTGAATAATGATGGAGATTAACCTTCATAGTTCAAGCCTTAGGCATGTTTAAATAATTCCTCTCAATTATTTCTTGTTATGGTACATCGATGAGACAAATGAGGGAAGCACTAGGCGATACCGAGCGACCGGCCTATAGCCATGCCGGTACGGCAGTACGTGCATAATAAGCTAAGTCAAAAGGTCGCTTGTGAACTTGATTCAATGAATCAACTTTTTGAAAAAAAGTGCAATAAGAAAAAACCAAAAGGGGAATGAAGACCCATTTCTTCTGGCGCCTAACATGAAGGTTAACCTAATGATCTTTTTTTTTTAATCATGCGTAAGAAATGAGATTATTTGAGGTAGATATTAATTTTTTTTCGATCAAAAAATTGTTGGCTGGTTAATCTAATGGGATTGAGAGGGATTGTATAAAGAAAAAAAATAAAAGAGAATATTAAGAACTGTTTCTTATTTCCGTCCGCTAGAGTCAAAGTTAATCTCATAATTAAAAGTGGAAAGAGATTATATAAAATGATTACTTTATGTTAAACATTCATTTTCTTTAAAAAATTACGTTATCACATTATTAAAATAATAATCATTTATTACATATTACTTAAAAGATGGTTAAATGATTAACATTGGTTTCAATAGATTAAATAATGATTTTAATAATATATTATTTATTGCTTTTTAATTTAAAAAATACGTATTAACATGAAATAATCATTTTATATGATTCTTTTTAAATATATAGTTAATTATATATTGCTCAAACTTTTTTCTCTTCACCTAACGCCGGGGGCAGAGAGACAAGAGAGCATCAAACTTCAAACCTAATTGCACCTAATAAGAAAGGTTATTATTTTGCAATGGTTTTTAACCTAACAATTTTGTAATTTTTACATGACATTGGTTATGAGTTGACTAATTACTTAAAAATAAGCAACATTCTTCATCTAAAGGCTCGGAATAAAGACTTTGAATTACCTTTGCTTAGTATCCATCAATCCAAACTCCAACCAACAAACTTTTGATTAAATGAATAAAAAAAAATTGTGACATTAAAATTTAAATTTGAATTCAAACAATTTCAACTCTTACTCTTTTAATTATATGAAAAAAAAAAATCAATCCATACTCTAATAATGTAAAATCATTGCTTTGAACTTTGGTTTTTATAATATTTTTTCTTCGATAAAAAATGTAATTATATAAAAGATAGATTTAATAAAAAAAAGATGATAAATAGCATTATATTACATTCATAAAAAGGTAAAAAAAAAAAGAAGAGAAAATCGAGAATTTGAATGTAAATCTCCTAAAAGTTATTTAATACATTATTTATACTAATAATTTTATTCATTAATTATAATCTATTTGTAGAATATATCTAATACATATTATTACAAGGTATATAGTAAATATGATAAAATGTATACATGGATGCTTACTTAAACATTTTCTTTGAATGAAAGTAAGCATCATATAACTTATGTGTAAGTCAAAACAAATAATTAATGCTAAACTTTCCCACCTTTTCAATTTTCTAAAATATCTCTAATTCCTACCATTTCTCAATCTTTCAAATAAAACTATCTTAAAGTAATTCTAAATACTATCTAATCCAAAAATCTAAAATATATATAATTCTAATATTATCTTTTTGAAAAACTAAATAAAATATTAATTGTATTTATTTATATTATAGTAAGAACGCAAATGTATATTATATGTATATAAAATGCATAATTATAATTATAATTATAATTATTCAGGTCAATAATAAAAATTTATCTCAAAACGTTGCTCTAACACTTGAAAATTTTAAAAATATACTTTTAATTTTTAAAATTTTAAAAATATACTTTTAATTTTTATTTTAACATTTTTTTTGATGTGGTTAATAATATTATTTATAATGTTTTCATTTTTATTTTGCTCAATACTTGTTTATCTTATGTTTTAAATTTTTATAATTTTTTAATTAAATATTTAATTCTTTTATGATTGGATATCTTTATTATATTATATGTTTTATATATAATATTATTTTCTAATACACTGTCAGTCGAGTTTTTAAACTTCACAAACGACAGTAAGATGATGATACATATTCTTTATGAATATTAAAAAATAAAGGCTTAATAACCAAATAGACCTCAACCTTTAGCACAAAATGGAATTAAGCCCCTAACGTTTTATCACGTGAAAATTAGTCCATAAATTTTTATTTCATTGTAAATAAACCCTCAACCTTTTAAAATTATGCAATTAAGTCTAAATCTGTTAAATAACACTAACTACCGTTTGGACATCTAACGTAAAAGTTGACGTGGATAGCTTAGTTGGCTGCCACGTGACATGCCACGTGTACGATACTAACGAAAGTTAGTATCATTTAACAGATTTGGACTTAATTGCATAATTTTAAAAGGTTGAGAGTTTATTTACAATGAAATAAAAGTTTATGAACTGATTTTTACGTAATAAAATGTTGAGGGCTTAATTCTATTTTATGCTAAAAGTTGAAGGCTTATTTGGCTATTAAGCCAAAAATAAAAGAAATGTTGTGTTATCATTTTAACATCATTTGTGAAATTTAAAAAATTCATTAGCATACATTAAATAATAATCATTTTATATATACTTTAAATATATAAAATTAACTAATAATTTTTTTATATATTTATAAATCTAAATAATTAAAATTAATTCCTGTATCGTACGAGTAAAAATTAGTTGTTTTATATAATAATCTTGGAGAGTGTTATCAGATCACTCGATAATAAAATCCTTATTTTATTGATTGGAAAATCTTAATGCATGCTTAGAGATCATATCTGACAATTAAAGCGATATTTATAGTAATTATTTTGTAATTAATATGTTATTTTTTATTGAATTTGATGAGAAAAATGCATTAAAAGCAAATTTATTTCATAAAATACAAATATAATCTCTTACACATAAAAACGGTCGAACTTGTAAAAGTAGAATGAAAAGAATATGGTATAATATAAATCCCGATTCACACCTACTAAAACAAATTAATAAATAGTAGTGATTTGACTTTAGAAAAGTCCAAATTAGGTTTACTTTTCCAATGAAGGATCCCAATCCTTAAGTCATGTATTCATATTCACGATGTCACGTCTGATCTCGGGATAACAAGAGACTTTGTTAAATTCGTGTTAATTTGTTCAATATATTTTGGTGAAATAAAATTGTGAGGTTTTTAAGTTAAAACTGATAATTTCTCATAAATTGAATGCGAATATGTATAAGGGTATAATAAAGCCTGTAGATACCTAATTTTGTCTGGGTTTACAAATTGCTTTGATAAATTTGATACTTTTCAATTTTTTGAAATTTTGTTAAAATTTTTCAATTGATTTGTTATTGAACTCAATTAAACTAAGTTTTCAACTTGAGAAAAAAAAATGAAGATATTTAATTTAAATCAAATTAATAAAAATTCTATATTTGTCCATTTTAGATTTTGAACTTCATTATCCAGCCCAATCCAAATTCTTAGTGCATAAGCTTCAAGGCCCAAGTTACAGATGGGTTGGTTTTTATTTTAAGATTAGTATTTTATATTAATATATACATATTATATTATTTATTTTTATTTTACTTTATTTATTTAATTATTTTAATCCAATTATTTAATTATTTTAATCCAATCAATAATCAATCAATGCATTTAATGGGGTCCTGTTCTCCATACCCGTCACCACCCTACTCTGCCAATCCATCCCATCTCCGCCGACCCCAAGTCAAGCTTACTCCTTCTAAAAACCCAAGCATTCAGTCATTGCTGGGGAGGACCAACCGTTACCAAAATTTGGCATCCTCCATTCGAAAATCCATTGCTTCGGCTTTCCCCCTTTTCAAATCAGCACTACCAGAGGCAACCAAGCAAGGGGAGCTGGGAATTTTTCGGTTAGCCATATCCCCACTCATTCACCAGCTTAAGCTACCACCTTCACCACTGCTGCTCATCATTTTAGCCCCTACCAACAACCACTCGAGCCATCATAAATGCAGCCCCATTCAGCAACCTTGCCCGAGACCCACTTTACCATAAACCACCATCACCTCCTCTTATCCCGAAACAACAACCACCACCACATCCCGAGCACCAAGACCAGCACACCCATCACCATCACCATCACTATTGCCTACCCACTCAACCACTAATTGCCATTGCCAACACCATACAGAGCCCCAAAGCTCTCAACACTCTGCCCCTCCTATTTCAGCCTCGCAACCACTAAAAAGACAAACCACCATCAATAACTCCTATCCCTAAACCGAGCCCCCAACCCACAACAGCCACTCGAGCCACCACCACAGCCGCATTCAACAGTCACCATACCACTAAGCACACGCTCACACAAACCCGAAACTCCACCACAAAACCATGAACCACCACACAAACCAACACCTGCAAACACACACACACACACACACACACACACACACACACACAAACAACCACATTCCTCACCGCACCGGTGAGAAGCTAAATAAAAAAAAAAAGAGGGCAAGAAACCTTGGGTTTCAACCTTAGATCTGTTAGGATAGAGGTGTTTTTGGAGGAAGATAAGGCTAGAAACGAAAAGAAGGAGCTTCGAAGCTTCGAAAAGCTGCTTCCTTTTTGGTTTCTGTCCCCGGCAAGCGACGGTCGACGGTGGAGATAGTGACGATCGAAAATCGTTGGGCAAAGATCCTTCAAAGGCTCTGAAATTTTTTTGTAAAAGAAGGAAAAAATGAAGGGTTAAAAAAGGGGGGCTTTTATAGTTAAAAAAAAAAAAGAAGAGAACCCGCGTGCGGACCCCGATCTGACCCGTGATTCGGGCACCCAACCCATTGCAGAGGAGCCGACCCACATCACCTGAGCTGGATCCAACAACCCGACCCGATCTACTCTTAGCATTAGTGGATCGGCCCAGCGAAGTCCAATCCATGAGATTCCTTGGGCTGTTGGAGTTGGGCCACTTGCAAACCTCTTTTATTGGGTTTTTAAAACCAAATAACTTGGGTACACTCTTAACTTGGCCAATTTATTTTTACATATTTGTGAATTCATTATTTTGTATGTTATTATTGTTGGTTTCATATTTTTATAAAGAGAATTAAAAATTTTTAGAATAGCAATAAATATTAGTTTGAATTTGATTGATAAAGAAGGTAAATAAACATTTTTATCTAATTATTATCTTGATAAAAGAAAAATGTTGGTTCAATTAAATATTTTTCCGATGATGGGATGTTACGGAAGTCACAAGTAGTGATTCCTAATTGATCCCTAAGTAAAAGGAGTCTACTAAATATTACTAGAGTATTGGAGTATTTAGTGTGATTTTTCAATAATTTAAATTTTTGTCAAAAATAAAAATGAATAATTTTATCTTAAAACAAAGAAAAATAAATAAATAAATAAACAAACAAATAAATAAATAATGAAATTTAAATTTAATTAAACGAATGTCCGATGATGGGATGTTACGGAAGTCACACGTAGTGATTTCTAGCTGATCTCTAGGTGAGAAGAATTAACTAAATGTTACCAGAGTATTTGGATGTTTAGCTAAATTTTTCAATCTTGAGAGTTTTATTAAGAAAATCAAAATATATAAAGTTCTTTTTATAAATCCATATGCATCATTTTTTATTTGTTTGCATCATATGCATTCACGTTAATTACAAAAATAAAATGTGAATCTTCTGAGGATGAGATTTTATAGAAGTTACAAGTAGTGATTCTTAAGAAATCTCTAGGTAAGGAAAATTATTTCAAATATTACCAAAAATATTGGAGTATTTGATTTAATTTTTCAGTACTAAAGGGTTCATATTCACTTTAAAAAAATTAAAAAAAATTTATTCTTTATTTTTTTTAATATAAAAAAATGGTTTTGAGAAAAGAGAAATTAAATTATTCAATAAAATAGGAATTATTTTTAAATATTAAGTTAAAACCATTTTATTAAAACAAAAAGGATAACACGTGAGTAAGATGGTACCGTTTTTTAAACGGACGTCGTGGGGGTGCTAATCCTTTCCCACGCGTAACCGTACTCCCAAACTCAATTTTTGTTTTCGCAAACCCAAACTTGTCTGTTTAATACAACTTAATTAATTTTGAGATTTTGTTAAAAGGATAAACATTTTTTAGGTGACCAATCACACCTTGTCAAAAAAAGATTGGTGGCGACTACCTGTTTTTTTAAATGTTTTCAAAATAGTCGAGCGGTCGAGTTTCCGGATGAAATCGTTATGACAGCTTGGCGACTCCACTGGGGACCTTTTTGAGAGTCAAGCGATTTATTAATCATGTGTTATCTTAAGTTTTTAATTTAATGGTCTTAAATAATATTTAAATTTAATTTCCTTAATTTTAAATATTTTGTTGCATTTGTTTATTTTATGGCATTCTTTATTTTGTATATATTATTGCTAATAAATTGTGGGGTATTTAGGATAAGGGTTATAGTGTGATGAATATTTAATGTGTTGCCTTGTACACACATTTGCACATGCATTTCATAACATGAGCCCTATACCCGGGTTCCATCCTTCCTAGGAGGGAGTAGAGTACCTTTGCTCTCGTGAGGTAATAACCTCCACAATGGCAAGCGAAATACTCCCACTCAAATTAAATATTAGTAGTCTAGTGTAGATGACAGTGAGGTATAATTTGAGAACCTTTAGATCTATATAAATCCCAACTCAGCATGCAAAGGGCCTTAAGAAACCAACTTTAGGTAGAGCTATGCTAGACTCCTATAGAGATTATTCCAAAATTAGGACATATGAGGGAACATATTTGACCCCTTTTCTCATATCTATAATAAAGGTACTATCGATTTTGGTTTGAATTGTATATAATTTAAGTCTTTGATTTTTTTTAAAAAAAGAATTTTTGTAAAATAAAAATGAAAAAAATATATTTTCTTTGGAAAAGATCTTGTAAAAAAAAATTCACTTATTTTTGAAAAAATAAAAATGTGTGCTAAAAACAATAGAACAAATGTCTAACTTTTCTTTTAAAAATGCAAATAATTCTTCATTATTTTTTAAAAGAAGGATTTTTTTTGAAAATATGTTCATAAAAATAGAAACTAATAAAAATACGTGTTCTCCAAAGCAAGAGGAAGAAAAAGAGGTTTATGTATTTTTTGTTACAAGATGTTTTTATATCTACAAAAGCAAAAAAAAAAGTTTTAATTTCTTTCACTCTTTTTTCTTTAAAAGAAAATATGAAATGATAAAAAACACATAAACTTTTCTTTTTATAATAAAAAATGAAATAATTTGTTAAAAAAATGGTTGAGAAAAATAGGATTTTTGTCTTTTTCACTAAAAATAATAAAAAGAAATTCAATTAAGTTTCTTTTTAATTAAAAAAATTTCTTTATTCTTTATTCTTCTTGGAAAAATTTCTTAAGATAAAGGCATAGAAAAGAAAAGTACAAAGGGATTGAATAGGAAATAAATTAATCTCACTTCAAAAAGAGTTGGAATAAAATGAGAGAATGAATAAAGAAGAGTTTTTTTTTTCTTTTCAAAGTCAAAACTAATATTGAAGGTTAAAAAAAAATTGATGAATAATTTATTTTCCTGTATAGAATTTACAAAGAATAGCTTGACATGTAAAATATTTTTGGTAGCACAAGAAGTTTAATAAAAATACAAAAATGCTTGTGAAAAATAATTTAAAAAAATGGTTTGAAAATTAAAAAAAATTGTTTTTAATCTTCTCATTGCAAGAAATTTTCTTGAATAAAGGTAAACAAAAAAGTAAAAAAAGTTTTCCTTGAATTTGTTTGGTGTATAATTTCAAGAATACTTTGATATGTAAAAAGAATGAAAAAGAAGTAAATTTTTTGGTACAATAAAAATCGAACACGAAATGTGAAAATGGTTAGGTAAAAGAAGAATTAAAAAAAAAGAAGAATTAGAAAAAAAAACTTTTTGGTGAAAATTTTTTTAGAAGTTTCAGTTTTTTTCTTTTCTTTTGGCATATACATTTATGATAAAAATATTGTCTTAGCATTGTACATACAAAACCCACTTCTTTTTCCAAACATCTTAATGTCTCATGTCATTCTTGCTTTTTATCATCCCTTTCATCTATGCATTTGTAAACATGCCATATGCATTTTATCATCAAGCAAGTTAGGTAGTTAAAAAAAAAATCAATCGAGCTTCACTTTATTCGTATTGAGCATACATTACATTTCATCCAAGCATGTTTTGTAATCCATCCCATTGTATCATATCTAATGCATTTCACATCTCATTTTAGGGTAGAAGAAATACTTTCTGATTTTTATAAAAAAAATTTTTTTTGGAACATTTTTGGCAGGGGCATAAATTTTTGGCATTTGTAAAATAAGATGATTCTTTTATTTTCTAATTTATTTTTCACATGTTTCAGATCAGCTTTTCCAAGTTAATGGGTGAAGTTGTCAAACAAGAGATAAATTTCAACTTGAATTTTTTTGTATGTGTGTGTGTGTGTGTGTGTGTGTATATATATATATATATATATATATATATATATATATATATATATATATATATTACTTTGTTAGGTCATAATTCTTGTAAATTGATAGAGGAAGTCTTTGAGAAATCATGTTTATATATTCTTTCATTCTTTATGGTATATTAGGATGAATAGATTTTTATGTACATTTTTATCTTAGGAAAAATTGTATCTAACATCAATGAGTGATACTGATTTTTTCTAAAATTGTTTTAAGAATCAAAGAAGTTTGTTTCAAGTAAAGTCGCACATGACTAAACCAAATGATCAAGTAAGATGAGTGAAATGGCGAAGCAATAAGGTGTTGTTCATAATAAAAAATGAAAATAGTCTTGAAAAATTGGTGATCACTACAAGGAAAACTCAACCCATCAAATACCCTCTCCAATTATTTCCATGGCCCAAAACTCTTAAAAGGCCTTCAATCATTTGAGGGGGATAAGTTCAAAATTCATGATCCATTTTCACCTGACCACAAGATGCCATTAAAGTGTAATGACCTTTACCTAGGCAATGAACAATGAAACGATCAATTTGATAAAAATTTATTTTTGGATTCCTTGAATAATCAAGCATGACACTCTTTTAAATTTGAATTTTGGTAATTTGATATGTGTCAAAACTATGCTAGAAATTCATACTTGTTAGAATTACCCGAACCTATTTGGAAAACCACAAACCATGAAATTCGTTGGCCCGTTTCTTAATCTCTGATTCATTCTTGTGACGCAAACCAAAATTGAAGAGGATGAAGTACCACACCCTTAAATTACCCAAATAATGCAATACCTTTTTTCCTCTTTTGGCGAAAATACCATGAGCAACCTGAAGCTAAATGAGCTAATTCCAACAGTTTTCATTAGCATGTGGGCATGTACCTGATTAGAGAAGTCAAATGGGGCATCATGTAGCAATATTCTTGTTGGTCCATGAGTTATGGGAAAAAAAAACAAAAAAAGAGGTTAAAAAAGAAAAAAAAGAAAGAGAAAGAAAAAAAAGAAAATCGATTGTGACATCATGCACTGAGGATATTCGAACGATTCCAAACAATAAAAAAGAGAGAGAAGAGGAAGATACCAAAATATGAAATATCCAAGAAATTCAATCTAGAAAAACCAAAAAACAAAGAGGACAAAATGTTTGGCCCTTTTGACTCAAGGAAATTAAGTAACCATGTTTGAAATGACAAATAGCCATCTTTTATCATCCTTTTCACAAATCTGAAATTTATCCATTTGCTACCCTCTTTGAGCCTTATAAATTCTTTCTAAATAAACCTTAACCAAGGATCACCCTCCACATTGGGGGCATATATAGAAAAAGACCTTTTCCAAGAGTACAAATGACCAACTCTAATTCTAGGTCAGAAAAGTTTATCGTGTTGGGGGACAAATGTGAGATGAATTAGCTTTACAAAATTTTGATCTCACTCATTTTGAAGTAAAAAAAATGTAAAGAAAAAAGGAACAAAAAATGCAAAAAAAAGAAAGAAAACAAAAAAAGAGAAGATGAAATGAAAGAGTGACAAAATAAGAAATAAGAGGACAAATGAATTGAATAAGTCTTCACATCATATTAAATGATCCTTGGTTGATTACCCTTAAACACATTTTTGGGCCTTATTATCCATTCTTCCAGAACCCCGAAACCTAGCCTACATTACATACCATGAAAAGTCCATTTTGATCAAACGTGGAAACTTTAAATTGAGGAAATTATTACTTGAAAAATCATTATAACCAATGACACATTTACCTTTTTTCTTCGCCAATATTTCCTTTTGGAAACCCACATACTCATTTTGGATGAATTTTGAATTCTTAAGTGCATGATGGAACAATTACACAAAAAAAAAGAAGAGAATGGGGCTTTAGGGTGAAAACCCCAAAAAGGGGTAGTCTAAAGCAAGAACATAAATATTTGTGAGGTCATTCATGGTGCTAGCAAGGTCAAACAAGAAGTGACATTGTGAAATAATTTCGATGATACCCATGAGCATCCATGTCCACTTTGATGATCCATTGAATGGATTGATATAGAATTTTGAACCTTCTCTCCGTTCCCAAATAACTCAGCAAAAGCCTAAGCCCATTATGGCTCGTCTTGACAACTATCAAAATACATAATTTGAAAATTAAAAGAGTGTCAAATTTTGTCTGCATTTCAAAATAAACCATTTTTCAAAACCATGATTTGCAAGGAATTCATTTTTTTTCTTTGAAAAACTTGCGTTTTATCTATGAGCCCTGGTAAAGGAATATTCATCTCTTTTTCTACCAAGTTGTAAGCCTTACTTGCCAAACCAAAATATTGATGTGTGAAAACCACTTGATCCATTTGATAAGAATAAATTACTATCCCCTCCATATCCACCTAAATAGTGATCACCAATCTTCAAGAAACTCAAATGTCATAATTCTTTGTTGTATTTGTGTTTAATTTTCTTTGGTCATAGTTTGTGGGGCAATCTTGTAAAATTAAAAATTTTTGGCTAGATAAACACATTCAAAAATGAAAACCATTTGTCTTTTGAATATGAGAGTGGGAAGGATGCTCGGAGCAATTTTGTTTGAAAAATTTTCTATTGCCAATCAAATTTTGATAGTGTTTTAAGCATGAACGAGAGAAAATTTGACAATTATTGTGGGGCAAGGTTTTTTTATGCCATTTCGGGGCAATTTTGTTCTAATTTTTTTTATTGCTGATTAAATAGGGAAATTTGATAATTTTTTAGGGCAAAGATTTCTTCTTCCATTTTAGGGCAGTTCTTGTTTGAGAAAATTTTGATTGTAAAATGAATTTTTAAGGTGTTTCAAAATGTAATAGTAAATGAAAATGTGATAATTGTCTTGGGGCAACCTTTGTTGTAAAAATAAACAATGGCTTCAAGTGATGAGACCAATATTTTAGGGTAAGATAGATGAGAAATTGGAAATGAAGAGGTTTTGGTCAACAAGAAGAGAAAATTGAAAGAAAATTTTGGATAATTGCGTTTGCATCTTTACAATGTACATTTGCATAAAACATTTGCATTTGCATCTCAATATAATTCATTTGCATTTGTATCATGATAAAAGTTGTCTATATCTGCATCATAATAGTTGGCTGTTCATTAACATCATTGATAAAGAAATTCGCATTCGCATTATTAATATTGCATTTGCATTTGCATCAGTGATTGTTGCATCTGCCAAACATTAAAGAAGGGTGAATATAGGAGTTTTTGGATTGAAGAAAAATTAATTAAAAAGGGAGAAAATTTGTTTAAAAAAAGTAGAAGAAGTAAAAGGAAATTTCTTTTTGAAAATAATAAGGTAATGAAAATGTAGTTTGAAAAGAAAATGAGAGATTCATTTTTAAACACATAAAAGAAAAAGCAAGAAGAAGCTTTTGGAAAATGCGAAAGTCAAATAAAGATTAGGGAAAAGAAAAAATGAGAAGAGGTAAATAGGATATTTAAGAAGATGAAAAATAATTAAGAGAGTTTCCACATTTGGAACATTTGAAGAATACTTGAAATGAAAAATTGAGAGCTTTTGAGATGAATGTACAAGTCAATGATTCTTGAGTTTGAGTTTTTGAGGAAAAAAATTTCAAATATAAAGGAATATTATTCTTTTAAAAAAAAAAGAGAAAGTCTTTATGAGCATGAGATGAGAATTCAAGCCCAATGTAATTGGCACTGTTTTGAGGTTTTAAGCCCAGTAAAGTTGGCACCAGATAATAGTTTAAGCCCAACATAGCTGGTACTGTTGTGTGGTCTTAAGCTCAGTGAAATTGACACTTCAAGAGATGAAATTTTTAAGCCCAACATAACTAGCACCGTTTTGTTGTCTTAAGCCCAGCGAAGTTCACACTTTGAGGGATTAGATTTTTCAAGCCCAGTTTAACTGGCACCTAATTTAATGAACCTAATTGAGTGGATGCATAATTTCTAAAATAAAGAAAAAAGTTTCAAAGTTAGAGAAATCTACAGGATTAAGTGTCATGCATACATGTGCACATACATACTATTAGGCAGCATCAGCATTGAAAATTTTGAAGCAAATTTTGAGATAAAGACATGTTTTGTCAGGCAAAAGACTCGACACCATCCAATCAAGATTTTAAAGGGTATGCAACCTTTTTCAAAATAAGAAAGTCAAGTTTACTCATGATAAAGAAATTTTTGAATCTAGTTTGATTGGTGCTATGTTTAATTGAGATTTAAGAATGATTTTCAAAAAATTTCAAACTCAAGTCCTCTGGGCACAATTCTAAGACCTTCGGGCACAAATTTAAGACCTCGGGGCATAAATGATAAGTCCTCCGGGCACAAATCTCAAGTCCTTCGGGCACAATTCTAAGACCTACGGGCACAAATTTAAACCTCCGGGCAAAATTTCCAAGTCCACCAGCACAATCTCAAGTCCTCCAGGCATAAATCTCAAGTCCTCCAAGCATAATTCTAAGACCTCCAGGCACAAATTTCAAAATCTCAAGTCCTCCGACCACAAATATAAGTCCTCCGGGCACATTTCTAAGTCCTCTGGGCAAATCTCAAGACCTCCGGACAAAAAATCCAAGTCCTCCGGGCACAATTTCAAGTCCTTTGAGCAAATTTCAAGTCTTCCAAGCAATCTCAAGACCTCCAAGCAAAATTTCCACTCCTCCGGACAAAATTTTTAAGAATTTAAAGTTTCATTGCTTCTGCTGCAAGAGGAGCACATTTTAAGAAGGAATTTAAAGTTTCATTGCCTCTACTACAAGAGGAGCACATTTTAGGAAAATTTATAGTTTCATTGCCTTTGTTGCAAGAGGAGCACATTTCAGAAAAAAATTAAAGTTTCATTGCCTCTGCTACAAGAGGAGCACATTTCAAAAAAAAATTTAAAGCTTCATTGCCTTTACTGCAAGAGGAGCACATTTCAGAAAGAATTTTAA
This sequence comes from Heritiera littoralis, assembly GCA_031772115.1. Classification (NCBI taxonomy): domain Eukaryota; kingdom Viridiplantae; phylum Streptophyta; class Magnoliopsida; order Malvales; family Malvaceae; genus Heritiera; species Heritiera littoralis. The sequence continues at coordinate 3,929,140 of JAPDPK010000045.1, read as the reverse complement.
AATTTCATTGCCTCTGATGCAAGAGGAGCATATTTCAAGAAATATTTAAAGTTTCATTGCCTCTGCTGTAAGAGGAGCACATTTTAGAAAGAATTTAAAGTTTCATTGCCTCTACTGCAAGAGTAGCACATTTCAGAAAAAAAAATTTAAAGTTTCATTGCCTTTGCTACAAGAGGAGCACATTTCAAAAAAAAAATTTTAAAGTTTCATTGCCTTTGCTGTAAGAGGAGCACATTTCAAGAAAAAATTTAAAGTTTCATTGCCTCTGCTGCAAGAGGAGCACATTTCTGGAATAAATTTTAAAGTTTCATTGCCTCTGCTACAAGAGTAGCACATTCCAGGAAAAAAATTTAAGTTTCATTGCCTCTGCTGCAAGAGTAGCACATTTCAGGTAAAAATTTTAAATTTAAAGTTTCATTGCCTCTATTGCAAGAGGAGCACATTTTAGAAAGAATTTAAAGTTTCATTGCCTCTGCTGCAAGAGTAGCACATTTCAGAAAAAAATTTAAAGTTTCATTGTCTCTGATGCAAGAGGAGCACATTTCAAAAAAAATATTTAAAGTTTCATTGCCTTTGCTGCAAGAGGAGCACATTTCAAGAAAAAATTTAAAGTTTCATTGCCCCTGCTGCAAAATGAGCATAATTCAGGAATAAATTTTAAAGTTTCATTGCCTCTGATGCAAGAGGAGCACATTCCAAGAAAAAAAATTTAAATTTAAAGTTTCATTGCCTCTGCTGCAAAAGGAGCACATTTTAGAAAGAATTTAAAGTTTCATTGCCTCTGCTGCAAGAGTAGCACCTTTCAGAAAAAAATTTAAAGTTTCATTGCCTTTGCTGCAAGAGGAGCACATTTCAAAAAAAAATTTAATGTTTCATTGCCTTTGTTGCAAGAGGAGCACATTTCAGGAAAAAATTTAAAGCTTCATAGCCTCTACTGCAAGAGGAGCACATTTGAGGAATAAATTTTAAAGTTTTATTGCCCCTGCTGCAAGAGGAGCACATTCCAGGAAAAAAATTTTAAAGTTTCATTGCCTGTGCTGCAAGAGGAGCACATTTCAGGAAAAAATTTTAAATTTAAAGTTTCATTGCCTCTGTTTCAAGAGGAGCACATTTCAGAAAGAATTTAAAGTTTCATTGCGTCTGCTGCAAGAGTAGCACATTTCAGAAAAAATTTAAAATTTCATTGCCTTTGCTGCAATAGGAGCACATTTCAGGAAAGAAATTTTAAGTTTCATTGCCTTTGCTGCAATAGGAGCACATTTTAGGAAAAAAATTTTAAGTTTCATTGCCTTTGCTCCAATAGGAGCACATTTTAGGAAAAAATTTAAAGTTTCATTGCCTCTGCAGCAAGAGGAGCACATTTCAAGAATAAATTTTAAAGTTTCATTGCCTCTGCTACAAGAGGAGCACATTTCAAGAAAAAAATTTAAAGTTTCATTGCCTCTGCTGCAAGAGGAGCACATTTCAGGAAAAAAATATAAAATTTAAAGTTTCATTGCCTCTGCTGCAAGAGGAGCACATTTCAGAAAAGAATTTAAAGTTTCATTGCCTCTGCTGCAAGAGTGGCACATTTCAAAAAAAAAATTAAAGTTTCATTACCTTTGCTGCAAGAGGAGCACATTTCAAAAAAAATTTTAAAGTTTCATTGCTTTTGCTGCAAGAGGAGCACATTTCAGGAAAAAATTTTAAGCTTCATTGCCTCTGCTGCAAGAGGAGCACATTTCAGGAATAAATTTTAAAGTTTCATTACCTATGCTGCAAGAGGAGCACATTCCAGGAAAAAATTTTAAAGTTTCATTGCCTCTGTTGTAAGAGGAGCACATTTCAGGAAAAATTTAAAATTTAAAGCTTCATTGCCTCTGCTGCAAGAGGAGCACATTTCAGGAAAAAATTTAAAGTTTCATTGCCTCTGCTGCAAGAGGAGCACATTTCAAAAAAATATTTTAAAGTTTTATTGCCTTTGCTATAAGAGGAGCACATTTCAGGAATAAAATTTAAAGTTTCATTGCCTCGGCTGCAAAAGGAACACATTTCAAGAAAAAAATTTTAAAGTTTCATTGTCTCTATTGAAAGAGGAGCACATTTCGGGAAAAAATTTAAAATTTAAAGTTTCATTGCCTCTGTTGCAAGAGGAGCATAGTTCAGGAAAAAAATTTTAAAGTTTCATTACCTCTGCTGCAAGAGGAGCACATTTTAGGAAAAAATTTTAAAGTTTCGTTGCCTCTGCTGCAAGAGGAGCACATTTCAAGAAAAAATTTAAAGTTAAATGTTTCAGTGCCTCTGCTGCAAGAGGAGCACATTTCAGAAAGAATTTAAAGTTTCATTGCCTCTGCTGCAAGAGGAGCACATTTCAGAAAAAAATTTAAAGTTTCATTCCCTTTGCTGCAAGAGGAGCATATTTCAGAAAAAAATTTAAAGTTTCATTACCTCTACTGCAAGAGGAGCACATTTCAGGAAAAACTTTTAAAGCTTCATTGCCTCTGCTGCAAGAGGAGCACATTTCAGGAAAAAATTTAAAGTTAAAAGTTTCATTCTCTCTGTTACAAAAGAAGCACATTTCAGGAAAAAATTTAAAATTTAAAGTTTCATTGCCTCTGCTATAAGAGGAGCACATTTCAAAAGGAATTTAAAGTTTCATTGCCTCTGCTGCAAGAGGAGCACATTTAAAAAAAAATTTAAAGTTTCTTTGCCTCTGCTGCATGAGGAGCACATTTCAGGAAAAATTTAAAGTGTCATTGCCTCCGCTGCAAGAGGAGCACATTTCAGGACAAATTTAAAGTTTCATTGCCTCCGCTGCAAGAGGAGCACATTTCAAAATGCCCAACTGCAAGAGGAGCGTATTTCATAAAAAAAATTTAAAGTTTCATTGCCTCCGCTACAAGAGGAGCACATTTCAGGAATAATTTAAAGTTTCATTGCCTCTGCTGCAAAAGGAGCACTTTTCAGGAAAAAATTTAAAGTTTCATTGCCTCTGCTGCAAGAGAAGCACCTTTCAGAAAAAAAAATATAAAGTTTCATTGCCTCTGCTGCAAGAGGAGCACATTTAAGAAAAGAATTTAAAGTTTTAATGCCTCTATTGAAGGAGGAGCACTTTTCAAATAAGAATTTTTAAAGTCTTAATACCTCTATTGTGTGAGGAGCACTTTTTCGAAAAGAATTAAAAAAAATAAAAAATAAAAAATAAGTAGATCATGGGCCGGACAAAATTGTTGTCTATTGTCTTTGCCCTATTCTTGATTCTATATTTGTCCATTTTAGATTTTGAACTTCACTATCCAGCCCAATCCAAATTCTTAGTGCATAAGCTTCAAGGCCCAAGTTACAGATGTTGGATTATGCCCTTAGAACCATTCATTAGATGATTAACTTTGACATTTTTTTTATGTATCATGACATTTTTATTTATTATAGTTCATTATTATATTTGTCTTATAACTGCGTAATGTAATCTTATATGATAATGTCCTTAGAATAGTAATAACACACTATTCTTAAAATATCCCTAGTCAAGTATTATTGTAAACAAGGATAACAATGATACGATAAGACTAGTATGTGGTTGACTGATGACCATTGTCATGGATATAGGATATCAAGTCATCACATAGGTACATGTTAGAGAACTATGTACTTGATCGACCCTCCATGAGAACGCTACATGGATTGTTATATGAGTGTCATAAGCGATTCTCATAGTGATGATGGTGTATGTGATCCTTTGACTTGAGATCATCAAAGATCCCAACATAGAGAATCGCATACTTTAATGCTGCTAGATGTCATTCGTAACAGGATGGACTATAAAGGTAGTAATTGGGTATGCCTTGATCTATGTAGAGGGATGTTGAGTGATCAAGATAGGATTTATCCCTCTTATATAACAAGAGTGATGTCTTGGGCCCTTTGATAGAGTGAGACTAAGAAATGCATGGCTGTGCTCGAATAAGTCAATATGAGATATTGATTTTATTTGTTTAATTAGTCTACTCAGGAATCAAGAAACGCTGATTAGACTATACAAGTGTGACACATTCCATGACTTGTGTCTAATCAAGACATCAAAGGATAAAGGAATTAGACTACACGGTAACATCTATCACGAGTAAGGTTATGTCGAGTCATTGACATTCTCGTTACATGGGTAGCAATGATGTGTTGCTAGATACCGCTCATTGCCTGTGACAATTTTGTCATTGCCATTGTTTTGAGAACCTATTGGGTCGCACACTTAGAACAGATCAATGAGGAGCTTAATTAATCTTATTCTGAATTGGATTAAGGATATAACTAATCCTATTCTGAATTGGATTAAGGATATAACTAATCCTATTCTAAGTAGGATTAGAGTTCTGTTTGACAGTAAATTTTAGGGTAAAATTTACTGCCTATAAAAGGATGTTTTGTGTTTTCTAAAACTGAGCCGCACAATTAAACAGAAAACAAAATATTCTTTTAATCGAAGTACCAATTCGGTTATAAGGAATCAAAAACGCTCTTTAAGGCTTCTGATCGTGAGACGTTCAAGAGTCGTGAGATCCGTTCGTGTGGATACCATAGAGGCAGGAACGAAAAGTAGTTGCTTGTGACTCGACTAACGACAGAAAATCAGAGAAAACGTTAGGTAAAATCTCGAAACCCTAATCAGGTAACTCTCCAAATCGATCCTGGTGGAGGCCGAATGATTTAAATTCCGCTGCGTGTTTGTTTCTGTTTCCTTCAACATATGGGTTGGTTTTTTTTTTAAGATTAGTATTTTATATTAATATATACATATTATGTTATTTATATTTTATTTTACTTTATTTATTTATTTTATCCAATCAACAACCAATCAATGCATTTAATGGGGTCCTGTTCTCCATACCCGTCGCCACCTACTCTGCCAATCCATCCCATCTTTGCCGGCCCCAATCCAAGCTTACTCCCTCTATAAACCCAAGCATTCAATCACTGCCGGGGAGGACCAACCATCACCAAAATTTGGTATCCTCTATCCGAAAATCCATTGCTTCGGCTTTCACCCTCTTCAAACCAGCATTACCAAAGGCAACCAAGCAAAGGGAGCTGGGAATTTTTCGGTCAGCCATATCCCCACTCATTCACCAGCTTAAGCCACCACCTTCACCACTGCTGCTCACCATTTCAGCCCCTACCAACAGCCACCTGAGCCATCATCAATGCAGCCCCATTCAGCAACCTTGCCCGAGACCCACTTCACCATAAACCATCATCACCTCCTCTTATCCTGAAACAACAACCACCACCACATCCCAAGCACCAAGACTAGCACACCCATCACCATTGCCTACCCATTCAACCACTAATTGCCATTGCCAACACCACACAGAACCCCAAAGCTCTCAACACTCTGCCCCTCCCATTTTAGCCTCGTAACCACCAAAAAGACAAACCACCATCAATACCTCCTATCCCTAAACCGAGCCCCCAACCCACAACAGCCACTCGAGCCACCACCACAGCCCTATTCAACAGTGACCATACCACCAACCACACGCACACACAAACCCGAAACTCCACCACAAAACCGTGAACCAACACACAAACCAACACCTGTAAACACACACACACACACACACACACACACACACATACAAACAACCACATTCCTCATCGCACCAGTGAGAAGCCAAATAAAAAAAGGGCAAGAAACCTTGGGTTTCAACCTTAGATCTGTTAGGATAGAGGTGTTTTCGGAGGAAGATAAGGCTAGAAATGAAAAGAGGGAGCTTGGAAGCTTCGGAAAGTAGCTTCCTTTTTGGTTTCTATCACCGGCGAGCGGCGGTTGACGGCAGAGATAGCGACGGTTGGAAATCGTTGGGTGAAGAGCCTTCAAAAGCTTTGAAATTTTTTTGTAAAAGAAGGAAGAAATGAAGGGTTAAAAAAAGGAAGGGCTTTTATAGTTAAAAAAAAAAAAGAGGAATCGCGCTCGAACCTCGATCTAACCTAAGATCCGCGTGTCCAACCCGCTACAGAGGAGTCGATCCACATCACCTAATCCGGATCCAGCAACGCGACCCGATTTACTCTTAGCATTGGTGGATCGGCCCAGCGAAGTCCAATCCGTGAGATTCCTTGGGCTGTTGGAGTTGGGCCCTTGCAAACCTCTTTTATTGGGTTTTTAAAACCAAATAACTTGGGTACACTCTTAACTTGGCCAATTTATTTTTACATATTTGTGAATTCATTATTTTGTATGTTATTATTGTTGATTTCATATTTTTATAAAAAGAAATAAAAATTTTTAGAATAGCAATAAATATTAGTTTGAATTTGATTAATAAAGAAGGTAAATAAATATTTTTATCTAATTATTATCTTGATAAAAGAAAAATGTTGGTTTAATTAAATATTTTCTCGATGATGGGATGTTACAAAGTCACAAGTAGTGATTCCTAATTGATCCTTAGGTGAGAGGAGTCTATTAAATATTACCAGAGTATTGGAGTATTTAGTGTGATTTTTCAATAATTTAAATTTTTGTCAAAAATAAAAATGAATAATTTTTTCTTAAAACAAAGATAAATAAACAAATAAATAAATAATGAAATTTAAATTTAATTAAACGAATGTCCGATGATGGGATGTTACGGAAGTCACAAGTATTGATTCCTAGTTGATCTCTATGTGAGAAGAATTAACTAAATGTTACCAGAGTATTGGGATGTTTAGTTAAATTTTGCAATATTGAAAGTTTTATTAAGAAAATCAAAATATATAAAGTTCTTTTTATAAATCCATATGAATCATTTTTTTTCTGTTTGCATTATATGCATTCACGTTAATTACAAAAATAAAATGTGAATCTTCCGAGGATGAGATTTTATAAAAGTCACAAGTACTAATTCTTAAGAAATCTCTAGGTGAGGAAAATTATTTCAAATATTATCAAAAGTATTGGAGTATTTGATTTAATTTTTCAATACTAAAGGGTTCATATTCACTTTAAAAAAATTAAATAAAATTTAGTCTTTATTTTTTTTAATATAAAAAAATGGTTTTGAGAAAAGAGAAATTAAATTATTCAATAAAATAGGAATTATTTTTAAATATTAAGTTAAAACCATTTTATTAAAACAAAAAGGACAACACGTGATTAAGATGGTACCGTTTTTTAAATGGGCATCGTGGGGTGCTAATCCTTCCCCGCGCGTAATCGTACTCTCGAACTCAATTTTTGTTTTCGCAGACCCAAGCTTGTCTTTTTAATACAACTTAATTAATTTTGAGATTTTGTTAAAAAGATAAACATTTTTTAGGTGACCAATCACACCTGATCAAAAAAAGATTGGTGGCGACTTCTGTTTTTAAAATCGTCGAGCGGTCGAGTTTCCAGACGAAATCGTTATGAAAAAGCCAAATTAAGATGATTCAGTATCAAGCTCGAGCTCAATTCAATTCAAAACTTAATGCTCAAAGTTCATTTGAGCTCGATTGAGTTCGGTTTTTGAAACTCGAGTTCAACTAGATAGACTTAATTTGTCAATTTTCACAATATATCAGAAGAGTAAAATAGTAAATTAACAATAAAATATTAAAATATATATTTAAAAAAGCTCGACTAGGCTCACAAAGCTGCACTAGTTGAGTAGTAAAATACCCGAACTCAACTCGACTTATTACTTAGGTAGCTCAAGTTCAAGCTCGTCTCAAAAATAAATGAGTCAAACTTGAATAATCATCGAGTCAAATTCGAGTAATTCACAAATGACTTGATTTGTTTACACCTTTAAGTCCTTATGCATGACATCCAAAAAAAAACGGAATTAATCTCTTTTGTTACAATATATATTGTATAATTTCTCTTTTCTACACCAATGCCTGTTGGGCTGAGTGTAGGGTTATAAATGAACCGAACATGAACAAACGAACTGATATCTCTGTTCGTTCGTTTGTTTTTTAGTGTCGTTCGTGTTCGTTAAGGTATTTAGTTTTTATGTTCATGTTTGTTTGTTTGTTTGGTAGGAATTGTTCATTAAATGTTCGCAAACAAGCTCGTCTATCATAAACGAATGTGTTCGCGAATATGTAAACGAACGCATTCTTAAACATGTAAACAAACATGTTCGCGTATATTTAAACGAACGTGTTTGCGAACAATTGTTCATAAACCATTAAATAAATATGTTCACGAATAAGTGTTCATGAAAACAAACTAAATATTAAATATACAAATCTTACATAAAAATTAAATCTCATAGACAAATTAAAATAATCCAACACGAAATCTTAAATACAACACAACTTAAGTCAGTAATGTTTTATTAAAATTGATAATTGCAATTTTAACTACAATTTGTATCATATACATATACATATACATATACATATACATATACATATACATATACATATACATATACATATACATATACATATATTAAAGTATCATATGTGTGTGTGTGTATACTCACATGTGTAAGGTATATATAAATGGTCAATGGAACTCTTATTAATTTAATTTTAGTACATTATGTTTAAATTTTAAAAAAATTATTTTAAGCATAATTAGTTAATTCAAATTTTATAATTATTTTATTATTATATTTTATTAATTTTTTAAGCCAACAAAGTTGTATCGTATAAATTTGTTTAAGAATTAGATACAAAGTTTTTAGGTTAATGTCTTCAAAATAATGTATATATATTATATAACTTATATAATATAAGTAATTTTAGTATTTGAGTAAATAACAAACAAACAATAAATAACACTTTAAATGAATGAGTTATAAACAAACATAAACGAATGAACAACAAACGAACAACAAATGACACTTTAAATGTATGAATAATAAACAAAAATAAACGAGCTTGTTTACGAACAAAAACGAACAAATTACACATCCATTTATGTGAAATCCCCAATTTCATGTAATTCCTCCATAATTGTAAAGTATTACAATCTGAAATGGTTAAGTAAATATAAAGTTTTGATGTATAAATGATGTATGAGACATACGAATGAATAAAGGAATTTATAGTTAATTAGTCAAAGAGATTAATGGCTGAGATGAGAAGAGGAAAAGAAAAGAATGTCAGATTTTTACTAATTATAAGGACATGTGGCTAAAATAATAGAAGAGAAGAAGAGGAATTGATGGTCAAATGGTCAAAAGGTCAAAGGAGGTCAATGGCTAAATTAATGAGGTGATTATGGGATAGGAAAGCATTAAATGAAATGGCTTAGTCATCATCATCTCCATCACCACACGGCAGCTACCTCCCAGCTCTCCCTCACGTTTCCTCCATTTTCTTCCTAAGTTTCCATTCCAGTTTCCATGACAAGCTATGTCATCTCTCCAACGATTCACTAAGTGTTAGTAATGAAAAACGATCATTGTCATTAGGTTAAGTTATACTCGAAGTTTGGTGAGTTGAATCCAAGTGGTTAAGGAGATTTCAATTTTGAAATTTGGAGTCATTGGTAAAGGTAAGAGTAGAGAGTGATTCTTGCAATTTCGTGCATGGTTTGGAGTTGTGTAGAGATGGTGTAGTATGGTTATATAAATTTCTTAAAGGTTTGATTTGCTATGAATTATACAGCTTGAAAAGGTGAAAGGAAAGGTGTTGATTTGCTACAAGCTATTGGATTTTGGCTAATCAAGGTAAGGAATTTATGTAACGAACGTAGGGTGGCTATGTCCACATGTTTTAATGTGTTTTTATGTATTTTGGGGAGAAGTACAAGCTAAAATTTTATGCAGGAAATGTCATTTTCGAGTCTTACTCCTAATGCCAATTAGACTAGGAGCAGCCGACTGCCTTAATTAGCAGCCGACTGCCTAGAGAGTATGTATACGTTCTATTTCAAACCAGTCGACTACTATAAGGGACAGTCATCTGCTTTTACTCAAAAAGCATTCTGTTTCAAAAACAGTCGACTGCTATATGACCAATCGACTGCCATTTCTTATGAAGCATTCTGTTTCAAAACCAGTTGACTGCCATGTAGGACCAGTCGACTGCCATGTAGGACCAGTCGACTGCCCCATGTGTTTTCAGATTTTTAAATATCGAAATTTTAAAGAAGATAATTTCGATAAATCGATATATGCATTAGCAGCCGACTGCCCCTAAAGACCAGTCAACTGCCCTATTTGAAAATTAAGTTTTAAAGCTTGGTCTAAATAAGCTCAATTGTATTTCCAAGGGAGTAAATGATTAATGTTTTGGAGACAATGGACACCTATGGTAATCATGCATATTACTTGTACATGTTTACTTGGTTGAGGAGCCTAAGTCCGGTCCTCAGTGCTACAGATATCACCTGACTAGTGTTCACTGTAGCAACCGACATTGGCCAATTTGTCTATATTACTTGGTTGGCTTAGGGTGGATTCCTGGCCCAATTATGGGTATGTCACTTAATTGTCATACTTCTTATGGGGGATACTTGACATCCATACTAGACTTCCCTATATGAGAGTGACAAGATGCATGATTCTGTTGGAATTATATGTCTCCCATTTACTTGAAATATTTGAAGCATATGAAGTTATTTGTATATGAGAGTATTTGAAGTAAAGTATGAAAGTATGGGATTTACTTGATTTATATGTATATGCTATTTGAAGAACTTTTACGTATTTGGTAAAAGGAGTATATGACTATGCTTTATAATGGTTTTACATGACATTATAGAGCAAAGCAAGAAAACTGCATATAGAGGCATAATATGCTCTTTTACATATGTTTCTTACTGAGTGTAAACTCACCCCTTACAATCATTTTCATCCAGATTACTTGAAGTAGATTCTACTCCAGATAGAGGAGTTCAGTTGGAACCGTATAGCATACCTTCGAGATACGCTTCCCAACCTTTGAAGGTATATATATACCTTTTGTAATGTAATTCAGACAATAGTATAGTATAGTACAGTACATGAATGTATATTTGATCAGTGGGGGATATAGGATATGTAAGTATATGAGATCCTGATGTATTTGAAGTATAAGTATATGAAAAATATATTTCATAAGAAATTTTATATCATTCTAAATAATGATAATGGATAAAGTATAAGAAGAAAGAACGACATTGACGAATAGTCTAACTAACTAAAGTATATGTAAGAAAAGAAAAAGTTTATACGTAAATGGGTAGTGACGAGGATGTCACAGATTGGTATCAAAGCAAGTTAGTTTGATGTTTGTCGGTGTCATTAGGTTAGAAATAGTGAATATCCCCAAAGTACTGTACTTGTCTGAATACGTATGCAAGGTATAACTGTTTAAAGTTATACTAAATAGTGTTATTTGATGGTGTTATTAGCAGAATGAGTACACGAAGAAGAGTTAGTGGTAGAGGACAAGGACGGGGTTGTGTGGAACCGCCTCCAGAGCAATCTCCTCCTTCTTTTCCACTAGGTAGTCCAAATACCCGATTATCGAAAATAGAGCGACATATGGAAGCCATGACTACTATGTTTACTCAGTTCATGGCTAGTCAGTCGAATGTGGCTACTAGTATTGCAGTAGCCACTACTACAGTTCCTACTCCTACAGTGCCGTCCCCACCAGTCCCAACTACTGAGAGGCGAGATCCCACAGCTTACTGCAGTGTGGCATTAATTAAAGAATTTAAGAAGTTAGATCTACCTAAATTTAAGGGGGATAAGGATCCATTGACCGCAGAGAACTGGGTGAAGGCGATCACTAAATCATTTGAGTACATGACTTGCTCGGAGAGAGAGAAAGTGGGTTTGGCAGCTTATTTGTTAGTGGACGATGTCGAACATTGGTGGCAGTCTACTTGAGCTATGTTGGAAGCACAATATGATGAAGTTACATGGGACAGATTTCTAGAAGCCTTTAATGAACAGTATATCCCACGCACGAAACAAACCAGGTTGAAGATAGAATTCTTAAGCTTGACTCAGGGGACGATGATAGTGAATCAATATGAGTCCAAGTTCATTTCTTTGAGTAGGTTTGACCCTGAAGTCTAAGGAGTGAAGGACATAAAATTTATCGATTCATAGAGGGATTGAAGTCTCCTATAAGATCGAAATTATACCCTATGGTTATTACCACTTATAATGAAGCGGTCCGTAAGGCTTAGTTATGTGAGCAGGACTATAACTTTCATCATGCTGACTTTCGAGCCAAGGGTAAAGGTAAGCAGCCAATGAAGCGGAAGTCAGAGGAGAAATCTTCAGGTAATAGATATCCATATAGGAGAAATAAACCCTACGAAAGAGCTTCGTCAGGTAAGAAAATATTTTAGAAGAGAATAATTTCATTTAATTAAATGGATATATAGAAGTATATTGAGCTGGGAATTATGATAAAACAGGGACTCCTAGAGCTACTGGGATTAAGATAAGTGATGAAAGATCTCGACATTCGGTAGGCAGTGCCGCTAGTTCACCTAAGAGTACAATGCAAAGATGTGAACAATGCGAAAGATTTCATGGAACACAGCCTTATCGAGTTACGAGTGGTGCTTACTTTTAGTGTGGCGAGCATGGACATATGATTAAGGATTGTCCCAAGAAGAATCTGAGAGAGTCTGAAGGATCAGGAAAGACCACCCAACCACAGTCTAAGGCCACAACTGCTGAGAAAGGAAAGAAAGCTGTGACTCAAGGACGAGTATTTTCTATCGATGAGGAGTTTGCAGATGCTTCGTCCAATATGATTAACGGTAAGATCCATCTCTTTGATATAAGTGTTAATGCCTTAATTGATCCGGGCTCTACGCATTCATTTGTTTCTCCTATGGTTGCTATGAGATTGCCTATTGAGCCTGAGCCTTTAGGACACTTGTTACAGATAAGTACTCCCTTTAGGGAATCACAAATGACGGACATAATATATCGTAATTGTAAGCTACAGGTAGGAGAAAGAGAATCAATAGCTGACCTAATCCTACTAAATATGTATGGATTTGATGTTATTTTGGGTATGGATTGGTTAGCTAATAATCATGTGATGTTAGATTGCCATGCTAAAAGTGTAATCTTCTATTCACCCGTTAGCTATATTGTAAATTTTACCAGTACTTAATGCAAAAGTAAGGTTATTACTTGATTTAATTGCGAATGAAATTGATAGGAAATATATCTGTTATATGAAGGATATGTAGCTTATGTGGAGGACATGGAAAAGAAATGTCCCGAACTCTGTGAGATACCGGTAGTAGGAGATTTTCCCGAAGTGTTTTCGGACGATCTTCCAGGACTTCCTCCAGATAGGGAAGTAGAGTTTACGATCGATTTGGTGCCAGCTGAGCCCATTTCGAGATCACCCTATCGGATGGCATTAGTGGAATTGGAAGAACTCAAGAAGCAGCTTCAGGAGTTACTAGATAAGGGATTCATACGACCCAGCGTCTCCCCTTGGGTGCTCCTGTGCTATTTGTCCGAAAGAAGGACGGTAGTATGAGGTTGTGCATCGACTACCAATGGTTGAACAAAGTAACGATCAAGAACAAGTATCCTCTTCCTAGGATTGACGACCTATTTGATCAGCTTAAGGGTGCACAAGTCTTTTCCAAGATAGACTTGAGGTCGGGATATCATCAATTGAAGATTCGGAGTGAAGATATCCCTAAGACTGCATTCAGGACACGGTATGGTCGCTATGAATTCCTAGTGATGCCGTTTGGTTTGACCAATGCACCCGCAGCTTTCATGAATTTGATGAATGATGTGTTCAAACAGTACTTGGACCAGTTTGTCATTGTATTTATCGATGACTTATTGGTGTACTCGAGGTCTAGGGAAGAGCATGAGCAGCACTTAAGAATAGTTCTGCAAACCCTCAGAGATCGAGGATTGTATGCCAAGCTAAGTAAGTGTGAATTCTAACTAGATCATATCTCCTTTTTGGGTCATATCATCAGTAAAGATGGAGTTTCGGTTGATTCATCAAAGATTGAAGCAGTGGTTCAATGGGAGAGATCGAAAACGGTGACAAAGATTAGGAGTTTCTTGGGCCTAGTTGGTTACTATCAGAGATTTGTGGTGGGTTTCTCGAAGTTAGCTGCTCCATTGACATGCTTGACGCGCAAGGAAGTGAAGTATGAATGGAACGAGGCCTGTGAACAAAGTTTTCAAGAGTTGAAGCGTAGGCTGACGACTGCACCTATCCTCACCATTCCTAGTGGTTCTGGAGGATTTGCGGTATATGGTGATGCCTCAGGCCAGGTTTGGGTGTGTACTAATGCAGCATGGTAAGGTAGTGGCATATGGTTCTAGACAATTAAAGGACCCTGAGAAGAACTACCCGACTCACGATTTGGAGTTAGCTGCAATAGTGTTTGCCTTAAAGATTTGGAGGCATTACTTGTATGATGAGAGATTTCAGATTTTTACGGATCATAAAAGTCTGAAATATTTGTTCTCTCAAAAAGAGTTGAATATGAGACAAAGAAGATGGCTCTAGCTTTTGAAGGACTATGATTGTGAGATCTGTTAGCGTTAAATTGCTATATATATTTTGAAATGACAAAAAATTAAGTAAGCTTTAATGTTTTAATTCACATTGTAAATTTGCCTCATCACACATGATTCTCTCAATCCATTTTCAAGTGTTTATATCAAACATTAAGACCATCATTTAATGATACATTCTTATTGGTCTTAATACTTTATAAAATGGTTTTGAATATTAAGTAATTTTCTCAAGAATTATTGAATATAAGTTTAGAAAATTACTTATAAGTTTTTGGACAATATTTTCATTTGAGAAAGTCAAGAAAAACTCCCTTAAAGCTTATAAATGTTTTGGGTTGAATTAGGATCAAAGGTCATATCATTTCTAACCCAAAAGTGCAGGAAAAATGCCCTCTGGAAGAAAAGGAACGATCCCCACTGTAGCAGGATCGATCCCTTTTTGGCAGAAAGTCTTCCCAAGGTCCCTAAAGCCCAGAATCAAGATTCTGGACAAAAGGGATCGATCCCCACTGTAGCAGGATCGATCCCTTTGCCCGAAAATAGCCTATAACGGCTAGTTTTTGTAAGACAACGGTAATATTCGAGATTTGGCTCCACCCAACGGCTAGAATACATCTAAGGGACTATAAATAGAGGCTTGGAAGCTGAAGAAAGGAGAGAGAGCACCCAAGACATATCATTCTTCAATTTCTTTATCTCTTCAAGCAAATCAAAGAGTTCAAGAGCTAGAATTCAATATCTTCTATCACTCTCTTATTCCTTATAGTGCTTAGCACAAATCTTGTATAGGTTGTCATTGTGCTTAATTTCTGTAATCAATTGCCTACTTAGAGGCCTTTTCTTTGATTACATTATTTGTATCCCATCATTCCTTGTAAAGGGGAGGTTTCTCTTAAGCCTTAGAAAAAGAGGGAGGTTACTCTTTAGCCTAAGAAAAAGAGGGAGGTTACTCTTGAGCATAGAAAAAGAGAGAGGTTTCTCTTGATCCTTGAAAAGAGGGAGTGTAAACAAATTCAAAGATAGTGAATTTACGGAAAATCCTTGGGAGTGTCTCAAGGTAGAGGACGTAGGCAAGGTTGCCGAACCTCTATAAATCGCTTGTGTAAATCTCTTTCTCCCTACTCTGTATTTACTTGCGATTATATTGTGTTTATTGCATTGAACTTGAATTGCATGCGTGCCTAGCTTAGAGAACTTAAAAAATATCAACCTAAGCTACAGAATTTAGAAGAACCGAAAAATGGGCTTAAGGTTAGCAAAGAGCCGATTCACCCCCCTCTCGGTATTGCTATAAGAGCCAACAAGATCCTATACCCCCCGGGAAAAGCCAATGTGGTGGCGGATGCTCTGAGCCGGAAGCATGTAGGGATGGTATCATATATGATGGTAAAGGAGTATGAGTTAATTAAACAATTTGCAAGCCTCAATTTAAATGTTATGCCTTATTAGCAATTCGAAATGATGGCTAGTTTAATGATTGAGCCGGAGTTGATGGATAGAATTCGAGTTGCTCAAAGGGAAGATAATCAGTGCATTGAGGCTATGGATCGGATTCAATTGAATATGCCATCAGAGTTTGATGTTAGTAGTGATGGTATTTTGAGGTTTAATAACCGTATATGTGTTCCTAAGGATAATGAGTTGAGGAAGCTAATCTTGACTGAAGCACATGCCACTAGATACACGTTGCATCCGGGAAATACGAAGATGTATCACAATCTTCACAAGGTGTATTGGTGGACTGGCATGAAAAGAGACATAGCAGAGTTTGTGGCAAAGTGTCTCACGTGCCAACAGGTTAAGGTAGAGCACCAAAAACCAGCAGGACTGTTACATCCTCTACCTATACCTATACCTATACCTATGTGGAAATGGGAGCACATTACGATGGATTTTGTTATGGGACTACCACGGACCAAGCGAAACCATGATGGTGTCTGGGTAGTTGTGGATAGACTAACTAAGTCAACCACTTCCTACCTATGAAGTCTACGGATACACTTAGTATTTTGGCAGACTTGTATGTAAAAGATGTTGTAAGACTACATGGTGTTCCAGTGAGCATCACATCTGACAGAGATTCCAGGTTTACCTTTTGGGAGCATTTTCAAGAAGCCATGGGATCTAAGTTGAATTTTAGCACAGCTTTTCATCCGTAGACTGATGGACAGTCCGAGCGCACTATTCAGATGCTCGAAGCTATGTTGAGAGCGTGTGCTATGGATTTTAAAGGGTCCTAGGATGACCATCTACCATTGGCTGAGTTTGCATATAATAATAGCTATCACTCAAGCATCGGGATGGCACCATATGAAGCTTTGTATGGTAGAAGGTGTCGTTCTTTGATTGGGTGGGAAGAAGTGGGCGAGCATAAGTTGTTGGCTCCAGATTTGGTCAAGCAAGCATCTGAAGATGTTAAACTAATTTGTCAAAGACTCAAGATAGCTCAGAGTCGACAAAAGAGTTATGCGGATGCTTGACGGAGACCACTTGAGTTTTTGGTTGGAGACCTTGTGTTTTTGAAAGTTTCTCCATCCAAAAGAATTATGAGATTTGGCCGACGAGGTAAGCTTAGTCCTTGCTACATCGGTCCATTTGAGTTTTTGGACTGAGTTGGAGATGTCACTTATAGATTGGCATTACCTCCGGAGCTATCGGGAGTGCATAATGTATTTCATGTGTCGATGCTTCAGAAGTACTATCCAGACCCATCTCATGTTACAGAGTATGAGCCCTTGGAGATAAGGGAAGATATGAGTTATGTGGAGAAGTCGGTTCGGATTTTGGATAGAAAAGAGAAGGTGCTAAGGTCTAAGGTGATCCAATTAGTGAAAGTTCTCTGGTAATACCACACGATGGAAGAAGCTACATGGGAGCTAGAGAGCTTGATGAAAGAGAAGTACCCAGAATTGTTTACTTAATAAGCCAACCCAAATTTGGAGGACCAAATTTTCTAAGGTGGGGAGAATGTGAAATCCTCAATTTCATGTAATTCCTCCATAATTGTAAAGTATTACAATCTGAAATGGTTAAGTAAATATAAAGTTTTGATGTATAAATGATGTATGAGACATACGAATGAATAAAAGAATTTATAGTTAATTAGTCAAAGAGATTAATGGCTGAGATGAGAAGAGGAAAAGAAAAGAATGTCAGATTTTTACTAATTATAAAGACATGTGGCTAAAATAATAGAAGAGAAGAAGAGGAATTGATGGT
Organism: Heritiera littoralis; assembly: GCA_031772115.1. Lineage (NCBI taxonomy): Eukaryota > Viridiplantae > Streptophyta > Magnoliopsida > Malvales > Malvaceae > Heritiera > Heritiera littoralis. The sequence continues at coordinate 3,911,501 of JAPDPK010000045.1, read as the reverse complement.
CAAATGGTCAAAGGGTCAAAGAGGTCAATGGCTAAATTAATGAGGTGATTATGGCATAGGAAAGCATTAAATGAAATGGCTTAGTCATCATCATCTCCATCACCACACGGCAGCTACCTACCAGCTCTCCCTCACGTTTCCTCCATTTTCTTCCTAAGTTTCCATTCCAATTTCCATGACAAGCTATTTCATCTCTCCAACGATTCACTAAAGATCCTTGTCATTAGGTTAAGTTATACCTGAAGTTTGGTGAGTTGAATCCAAGTGGTTGAGGAGATTTCAATTTTGAAATTTGGAGTCATTGGTAAAGGTAAGAGTAGAGAGTGATTCTTGCAATTTCGTGCATGGTTTGGAGTTGTGTAGAGATGGTGTAGTATGGTTATATAAATTTCTTAAAGGTTTGATTTGCTATGAATTATGTAGCTTGAAAAGGTGAAAGGAAAGGTATTGATTTGCTACAAGCTATTGGATTTTGGCTAATCAAGGTAAGGAATTTATGTAACAGACGTAGGGTGGCTATGTCCACATGTTTTAATGTGTTTTTATGTATTTTGGAGAGAAGTACAAGCTGAAATTTTATGCAAGGAATGTCATTTTCGGGTCTTACTCCTAGTGCTAATTAAGCTAGGAGCAGTCAACTGCCTTAATTAGCAGCCGACTGCCTAGAGACAACCAAAGCGTAGTTTTTCGAAAACCGAGACAAACCAGACAACTGCTATGTAAGCCAGTCAACTGCTATTTACCCAGTATGTATTCTGTTTCAAACCAGTCGACTGCTATATGACCAGTCGACTGCCATTTCGTAAGAAGCATTCTGTTTCAAAACCAGTCTACTTCCATGTGGGACCAGTCGACTGTCCCATGTGTTTTTAGATTTTTAAATATTGAAATTTTAAAGAAAATAATTTCGATAAATCGATATATGCATTAGCAGCCGACTGCCCCTAAAGACCAGTCGACTGCCCTATTTGAAAATGAAGTTTTAAAGCTTGGTCTAAATAAGCTCAATTGTATTTCCAAGGAAGTAAATGATTAATGTTTTGGAGACAATGGACACCTATGGTAATCATGCATATTACTTGTACATGTTTACTTGGCTGAGGAGCCTAAGTCCGGTCCTTAGTGCTACAGATGCCACCTGACTAGTGTTCACTGTAGCAACCGACATTGGCCAATTTGTCTATATTACTTGGTTGGCTTAGGGTGGATTCCTAGCCCAATTATGGGTACGCCACTTAATTGTCATACTTCTTATGGGGGATACTTGACATCCATACTAGACTTCCCCATATGAGAGTGACAAGATGCATGATTCTGTTGGAATTATATGTCTCCCATTTACTTGAAATATTTGAAGCATATGAAGTTATTTGTATATGAGAGTATTTGAAGTAAAGTATGAAAGTATGGGATTTACTTGATTTATATGTATATGCTATTTGAAGAACTTTTACGTATTTGGTAAAAGGAGTATATGACTATGCTTTATAATGGTTTTACATGACATTATAGAGCAAAGCAGGAAAACTGCATATAGAGGCATAATATGCTCTTTTACATATGTTTCTTACTGAGTGTAAACTCACCCCTTACAATCATTTTCATCCAGATTACTTGAAGTAGATTCTACTCCAGATAGAGGAGTTCAGTTGGAACCGTATAGCATACCTTCGAGATACGCTTCCCAACCTTTGAAGGTATATATATACCTTTTGTAATGTAATTCAGACAATAGTATAGTACAGTACATGAATGTATATTTGATCAGTGGGGGATATAGGTTATGTAAGTATATGAGATCCTGATGTATTTGAAGTATAAGTATATGAAAAATATATTTCATAAGAAATTTTATATCATTCTAAATAATGATAATGGATAAAGTATAAGAAGAAAGAATGACATTGACGAATAGTCTAACTAACTAAAGTATATGTAAGAAAAGAAAAGGTTTATATGTAAACGGGTAGTGACGAGGATGTCACAATTTATGTTCGGTTCGTTTAAGAAATGAATACGAAAATGTTGTTCGTGTTGGTTTGTTAAGCTTAATAAACGAACAAAAATTGAACGGATTCATGAACTGTTTATCGAAACATTCTATTCATTTACACCCTAGTTAAGTGGAAGGAGCTCTGTGTCCCTTAAGCAAGGTCTCGAGTTCGAGCCTTGTGAATAGAAAAAACAGTATTGGGAGAGTTCCCTGTATATCGAATCTAACTGTAGCTCGATTCCAAATTACTCTAAACCCAAAGTAACATTCAGATACTGATAGATTTCGACCAAAAAATTTCTCTTCTATTGGGAAAATCACTAAGAGATCATACCTGGATCAATTCGAAGAAGCTAAAACCTAAAGACTTGTATTCGAACTTGAATGTAGCTCTCATTATTATTATTATTATTATTATTATTATTATTATTATTATTATTATTATTATTATTATGTGTAAAAAAATAACCATTAGACAAAATTTTGGTGGTTGAGACCTACTCTCTTGTTTAAGGTTATTAAGGTAAGTACATGATCATTGAACCCAAAAGTCAACAACGCAAGGTTTCAAACATTTTCACAACATGACATTCTACCAATTTCCGTTCCTAAAATGTAAAACAGATACTACCCATAAGTTTAGCCATAATTAGTAATGCGCTACACTGTCATGCGTAGCCAAATGACCTTAACTATATATTACACCTCGTCTTTATATAAAATAAAGATGTTAAAAAATTAAAACATGTGACAATCTTCTGACTTCATTCGTTAAAAAAAAAAGGTATTTTAGTGTATTTAGTGTATCAAAGTCAAATTCATATGATCAAATTACTAAAAAAAATTAAAATTTTAAACATTTGACAATCTTTTAACACAACTCGTAGAGTTAAAAAAATCATTTTAGTGTATTAAGAACAAATTCATGTATCAGATTAAAAGAAAATTTGAGAGACCTTTAATAATGAACAGGTGATTAAGGGGTCCCAAATAATTGGCTGAGGCTAAGGAGCCATGTTGGATTTCAAAGCCCAATTCGTCTAAAATGCTCAAATCCAGAAACAAATAATGAAAAGGATGTGTATATAAATCAAATCTAATCAGAATTGTTCAATGAAGACATGGCGTATTTATGATTTCTAACAAATTATTTTCATTTATTTCAAGATCATTTCTAACAATTTTCTCATTTAAATATGAAATACGAAAAAAATGAATATATATTTATCAAATATTAGTTACATATGTTATTCTGCTCATTTTGTGGAATGGACTTGAGACTAATTAAGATAAAATTTTAAATTCTAATGTATGTCATTTGGAAAGTTTTACTTCCATCTTTTTAATCATTTCAATTTAATTATAGTTGTAAATACTTAAACGTATCTCTTGATTGCTCGACAACTCTTTCAACTTAGACCACCTATAATCACTAAGAAAATTTAAAAAAAGAAGAAGAAGATGAAGAAGAAGAAGAAGAAGAAGAAGAGGTAGGAATTACTTAGATTAGATAAATTCTAACTTTTATATGAAAAATATTCTTATATATTATGTTGCTGAAAGTATATTTTTTTAATAAAAATATACGATGGTTTTTTCTTTTTTACACAAGCTTGGATTAATTTGGATTTTTGTTTAATCTCTAGCTTTAGAGGTATAATTGAAAATGGGATAACTAACCAATTTGGATCTTAATTCTTATATTTTAACTCATATTCTAGGGTAAAATTTCTCATGTGAATGAGAATTGTGTAACTTGTTAAACATGAATTAAAGAAATATAACTTGAATTTGCTAAAGTATGTAAAAGTAATGTTGGAAAAAATATCCCACAAAAACGAAAGAAAGCAAAAACAAACATAATAATTTTTAATGTGGTTTAGCCTAACCAAATTAGCTTATAACCACCCAATCAAACTAATAATCAATCAAACAATTACAACTATGCAATTTTTAGAAGAGAAAAATTACAAACTCCTTACAAACCCAAAGCCCAACTACCCAAAGAGCCCAACTATACCCTTTTATAATAGCCTAAACTCTATAACTCTCTGGGATACAATACAAACCAAGCTTGACACATTATTTATAACAGAAAAGCCCTTATAACTTCTTCTATACTTTCAATGTGGGATTCAAGGCAAACCCCAACAAATCCTCCCTTGACTTGAATCCTCAAACTGCTCAACAATATCTGAAAAACTAACATGCCTTTGAATCTTCTTACTCTTGGAAACAACTCTATCCTTCGCATCATCAATCAAATATAATTGTTTCTCATTCCTCTTTCCTTGCAAAACTAAATCGCCGTTCTTGTATACTTTGCAACAATCATCATTACCAATATATGTGTACCCATATGAAGCTAACGCACCTAAACAAATCAAATTGTAGCTAAAACTAGGTACATATCTCACATTATGAAGAGTCCTAACACCATCATCATGAAGCTTTAGTTGAATACTCCCAATACCTTCAATCTTCACTTTATTACCATTCCTAATTGCAGTATTGCCTAAACTCTCAACCTCTTTCAGTTCATCAAACCGACCTTTATCATTGTAAATATGTATTAACATAGCTAAATCCAAAACCCAACCTTTCTCATAAGTATGAGACCCATCTAAACAAGTTGTCAATACATCATCATTTGAATTAGTCAGAGCAACACATGTCTCATTCTTCTTTCCATCATCACTCTTTTGCTGGGCCTTCTTAAATGCAACCATATCCTCTTTTAATGTCTTGCAGCGTGTTTGGATATGACCATTCTCTCCATAATAATAACATTCCACCTCACTATAATCTTTGAATTTTGATCTTGATCTCCCTCTTGATCCACCATGTCTTTCATTGGTCCTCCCTCGAGTAGAACCTTCTACAGCAGCTAGTACACCTTCCCTAGATAAAGAATCTTGCTTGCCCATAAATCTTTAATTCTCACGCAGCACAACAATCACATCATCCAACATCAAGGTAGTTTTACCTACCAATAAAGTCTGAATTAAAGGTCTATAGGACTTAGGCAAAGATGACAACAGCAGTAATGCCTTCTCTTCTTCTTTCAACTCTTTAGAATCAATAGCTAATAATTGTGAAACTAATCTATTAAATTCATTTAAGTGATCATGGAGACTCGTACCTTCATCCATCTTTAGAGAGTATAAATCCATCTTCAAACATAATCTATTCGTCAACGATTTTGATGCATAGATGTCTCCTTGCTAGACCTAGCAATCTTAGACACGACATGAAAACGATACGAATATAAGACACGGGGTAACACAAATTAAAATTAAGTAAAAATTGTATATCAATATTGTAAAAGCTAAAAATAAGCTAAGAATAAGATTTTATGTTTTTTGTATCAACATGAATTTTGACATGAAATTTCGTGTTTTACACGACAAGAACACGATTTTACATGACACAAAAACGAATTAGAAACACAAATTGTCAGGTCTACTCCCAGCTTCTTCCACAATCCAGTTGGTGTCATCTTAGTCAGTACATTATACTTAATCTCTACAACAAGTTCCAATCTAATTGTGCTTACAGCCCTCTTTTGAATTCCAACCCAATCCTTATCAGACATTCCATCTGGCTTATTTTCTTCTAATGCCAAATCTAGACCTTGTTGCACTAGAAGATCCTGAATCGTACGTTGCCATAACATAAAATTACTTTTACCATCAAATAAATGAATATCAAACTTAGGCATACCTTTAGACATAGCTTCAGCTATAGCTTTTCTCCTCTCACAGGATCACGAATCTTCAGCTATTGATACCACTTATTGGGAAATATTGATACCACTTATTGGGAAAAATATACCTCAAACCAAACACTCACAAAATAGAAGAAAGCCAAAACAAACACAATAATTTGTAATGTGGTTTGGCCCAACCAAATTGGCCTATAACCACTTAATCAAACTAATAATCAATCAAACAATTACAACTGTGCAATTTTTAGAAGAGAAAAATTACAAACCCAAAGAGCCCAACTACCCAAAGAGCCCAACTATCCAAAGAGCCAACTACACCCTTTTATAATAGCCCAAACTCTATAACTCTTTGGGATACAATACAAACCAAGCCTGACACATTATTTATAAAGGATAAACCCTTATAACTTCTCATATGCTTTCGATTTAGGATTCAAAGCAAACCCCAACAAGTAATTCTCTATCTTGCAATTTTCACACTTAAACTAGCTAGCTAAAGTGCATGTATGAGGTGGTTAAGATGGTTATGTCAATTATTAATGTATAAAAGCCAAGACTGGAATTAAGTTCATACTGAAACAATTTACTAAGTATTTGGTTATGGAAGATTCATCTAATTTAGAAACATTTCTTATCTTAAGAAAGTATAAAAATGAGGTGGCTAAGATGATTATGTCAATGTGTTCAAATTGGCTTATCCTTTTCTATATCTTTGTTAATGTAGATATTTTCGGTCTTGCATAGGTGAATCATGTAAAATATATGAAGCAGAGTAATAAGTAGAATTAAAAATTTTACAACCAATAAATCGATCCCAATGGATCCTTTCGATAAAAAAATTCAAATTTCATGCAAACACATATCAAGAATTATAAGATGTTTCAAGAAACATACCTAAGTTTTAAATATCGCAATCTAAGGCTTACTCCTTATTGATGTACTTGATCTTCTTGTTTTGAATCATAAGGTAAGCCTTGCATGTGTCCAGACCTTAATAGTAATCTACACAAGTAGCAACAATGCTTTCAAGAAGGTTGAATTGTATCACGATCGTCATCATGCTAGTGGATCGAGTTTCATAAAGTCATAGCCATTGATCGCTCCATTTTTTGAAGATCAAAAACTATGAAGAAAACAATTTTCTTCTTGATCAAGAAAATGAAGAACAAAAGAAAGACTAGGGAAGGGCACAGTAATGGGCATAAGCTGCTCTAACTTTACCGCATGCCCTATTGTACCCTTAGAGTTGCAAACCAATGGTCGTGCTAGGATCATTATAGGCTTGGATTTTACCCAAATCTTTTTAGCTTTTAGACTTATCAAAACATACGCAATCCTTATCTAATAAACCCTTTAATGATAAATGGGCCTACAACTTAATTAAATCTTTTAATTAAAATTGGGCCTTATGATTTAATAAAATCCTGTAATTAAATCCACTAATTAAGTAGGCATATTAACATAATTAAGCTCTTTAATTAAAATAAATAATTAATTTCTCCTTTTTGATAAGTTCATGGGAAATTCCAAATTCCCCTAAACTATTTTCAATCCAGTTTAATTCATTCACTACTCTTTTGTATGTGACCCATTAGGCTCCTAATAAGTTGGCAACAAATTAAATATTCATTTAATTCATAATTCAAAAGTAGCATCTAGTAATGCATTATGACCCCCAAATGTTAAAGAGGTTAAGAGTGATTCTCAACTAAAGCCTTTCAGTGATTATCTCTCAGTGTAATTAATATCCATCCATAAACTATATCTCAAGGAATATATAAGCACGGTGCAATGCTTACTTATTTAATACCTTATATTAGCTCTTGCAACTTCAAGAAATGACTTTAATGAAGCTAAGTGAAATTCACTATTCAATTTAATTTATTGTACCATGGCCATAGATTTAATCAAGTCAATCCTAAATCAAGAACAACCGAGATATATCCCCTAAGATTCACTTGAGGTGATTATCCTTTTTAGACAACTCATCCAACTTCATATGATCTGGGTCACACCCAAAAGCAACTATTTTAGGCATTTGGCTTTTCCAAACTCGTAAAGATGAAATCAAAGTTGACGTTTCACATATAAAATAATCGAGCTTCACAAGTTAAAAGATCACTTACACAATTATCACATGAGAATGTTTCCATAGACACTCGAGTGAATACTACCAAATGAAAATTCCATGTCGGTTATGTTCAATGAACTTGTTCCTTAACAAGCACTTATATTTTATTCTCAAGTATCTCACATACTTCAATTTATGAGATTAATTGCTTGCTTCATAAGTAAGAGGCTTAACATGTGCTAGTCTCTAATGTATTGTCAATGCCCATTATTGATAATCCATAGACTAGGAACGATTTTAAGAAATAATGCTTTAAGGATCTAATAATTACAACCCCTTATAATTCATTTGCAAGGTCAATTTTGTTTCATATGCTTTACCATATTTAGTAACAAATAATCCCTATTATTGTAGATCTAAATAGTGAAGAGAAACTTTTATGTCAATTATTGTAAGTGATCATGTGTTGCTATGATAATGTCTCTTACCAAGTGAGTTGGGTCTAAAGCACACACTTAATAGTAAAGTCCAATAAATATAAATCCAACCCAAAAAATCAAATACATGTTTAAGGTACAAATAGAGAAGTTCATTTGGCCGGTTCGATAAATTTTGAATCAAATTGATCAAATTGAATTAGTTTAGTTTTGTTTAATTATCCAAACTGAAATTTCTAATTTTAAAATTAACTAAATCGAATTAAATTGGGTTAATTAACAAAATTAACTAAAATAATAAATTACATTTAAGTTAATCATTAATTTCTTATATTTGAAGCAAATTAAATAATATCATTCAACAAAACATTCAAATATCAGAGTATTAAGATAAAAACCTTAACAATATCAAATTTAAAAAATCATCTAAATTTCAAATATTAAAATATATTTAGGTTTCATATATCTTTAATTTTATTTTTAGTTTTTTCATATTTTAGTTAAAATTTTGATTAATTTGGTTAATTGAATTAATTGACCAAATTAAATGAAAATTAAAATCATTTTCAAAGTCATTTTCATTAATCGATTGATTGAATTAAATTTTGATTCAATCAATTAATTTGCTTAAAGTCAAAATTTGAACATCCTTAATTACAAAAGACATGTCTAAGAAAATTTTGAATTTCATGCATCCACAACATGAATCATTCCAATTGCTCTCACTATACAAATATAAAAGGTAATAGATTTGAAGAAGGCACACAATTTAGCTTGATTCGATAGACTCGAGTTCTTAATAGGTTTGATTTGTTATTTTTCAATTAAAATATTAAATTAATAATATAATATAATATAAAAATATATATTAAAAAAATTGATTAGACTTACAAATGGCTCGAAACAAATATTAAGTTACTTGAATTCGGCTCGAATTGTTACTCGTATAACTCGAATTTGAGTTCGACCTGAAAATAAATAAGTTAAATTTAAATAATTATTGAGTCAAATGCGACTAACTGAGCATGAGTAACTTTTGATTTGTTTTAACCCTAGTATAGAGAAAAATTACTCTTCGCAGCAAACCTCAAATTCGACAAAAATGTACGTGTCCTAAAACCAAGCAACTGTCTTACATGCAGCCCCTGCATGAAGCAACCTCAACACGTGCCTTTCCAACTCCTAACACCTGCACCACTTTTCTCTCTATATTAATCCCAGCTCTCTCTCTCTCAAGCTTATAGCTACATTACATTTCCATTGATCGCTCATCAATTGATTAATTTAAGAAAAATTTATTCCTCAATTTCTTGACGTTTGATTTTTGCATCAATGGCTGATCAGCTCTACGGCCAGAGCAACAACACCTCCTGAACGCTGAGCCAAGGTCCTACCAGATGGTGAAGACGGCTACAGTGGTTACCGTGGGGGGTTCCCTCCTAGTCCTATCCGGTTTGACCCTGGCTGGCACCGTTATTGCATTCACCATTGTTACTCTACTTTTCATCATATTCAATCCAGTTCTTGTCCCTGCTGTCATTGTAGCAGCTCTCCTAGTGACAAGATTCATGGCTTCCGGCGGCTTTAGTGTTGCTACCATTACTGTGTTGTCGTGGATTTATGAGTGCGTTTACAAAACAAAACAAGTTAATCTTTTTTTTTTTATAATCCTGTATTAAACGAAAATAAGACAGTTCTGTTTTACAATGATTGGTATGCTACCGGGAGACACCTAGCAGGAGCGGATCAGTTGGAGTAGGCACGCATGAAGCTGGCTAGCAAGGCTCGGGAGATAAAGGACAAGGCTGAGCAGCTCACCGGTGCAGCAGCTTCTTAGTTAATTTGTGGTGCTTTGCAATTGATCTCCGCCTAGTAAGCTAAGATTAAATGGCTATCATACCAGTCCTTCTCGTCAAGTCATTAGAATGGTCCTGTTATTTTCATGACAATGTTTTTGTTGGGGTTTGCCTTGAATCCCATATCGAAAATATAGAAGAAGATATAAATGCTCTTTCTTTATAAATAATATGTCAAGCTTGGTTTGTAAAATATTCTAAGGAGTTGTAAACACCAATTGAATAGTTAGAATTTGGGCTATTATAAAGGGTGTAGTTGGGTTCTTTAGGTAGTTGGGTTTGAGCTTTGTAAGGAGTATGCAATTTTTCTCTCTAAATATTGCACAATTGTATTTATTTGATTGGTTATTAGTTTGATTGGTTGGTTATAGGCCAATTTGGCTAGGCCAAACCATATTAAAATTTATTGTGTTTATTTTTACTTTTTTCCATTTTTGTGAATGTTTGGTTTGAGGGATATTTTTCTCAACAAGTAATATCAGAGCTGAAGGTTCGTGATCCTGCGAGAGGTAAAATCCGAATTTTATTATATTGTATGCCATATGTGTACATTATTGATAGTGGAAATAAAAATTTTGTGAAATTAAATCGAATGTGAGTTCCACTTTTCAATTTAAGAGATGAATTATAGTGTAGTGTATAAAGAAAGAATAACAAGAAATTGTTGGAATTAATCGTTTAAGAAAAGTATGAAAGCATTAAATGAGAAGAGTAATGAATATAGGACAAAATGAAGAAAAGATGAGATATTAGCCAATCAACGTTGGCGGGAAGAGAGGTTGGCGTGGAGAAGTGCAGAAAAGGAAATAGAAAAGTCCAAGAAAGGGGCGTTGAGGACTTCTCGCCGGTTGCTTTATTTGACAAAGGATATTTGGCATTTAATAGCAAGAGGAGCAAGCCAATAAGAGTGACTGGCAGAGGCGTGGACTAGGAGAAGAAGAGGAAAAAGAAACAAAATTTTCAACACATTGCAGGGAATTTTCTTCTCACCGTAGTCCACTAGCTGCAGTTTTTCCACAGAATTTAATACATGAAATGATGAGTAAAACAGGATAAGGAAACAGGTGTTGAATTTAAGTGAAACGGAACGGCTATATAAGAGGAAGAAATGGATTGAAATGAAACTCTATTCTCTCCAGAATCCTTCTCGCCTATTCTGTTTGCTATAAAAATCACCTTGTTCTTCCGTTCCTTTCATAGTCATAGAGTTTTCTCCTTCTATCAGTTAAACCTTTCCTCACCGTTGAAGAGCTAAGGAACAAGCAAACTAAAGCTAAGAAAGACAAGAAAGCATTCTGTACAGTTGGAGGAGTAACTTGGTAAAGGTGAGTTTCATAGCTTTTATAGTTCTCTTGATATTTAATTATAAACATAGCTTGGTTGTGGTTGAATATTGTTGAACAATATAAGAAAATAGATGGAAAAATAACCAAGAAAGAGTAAGGAAACACGACGGGCGAGTAGAATATTGCTAGTCGAATTGGGTTAGTTCTCGCCCAAAGGATGGGACGAGGTTAGGAGAAAGTTTATGTGAGTTCGCCAACATGTGGTCCCGGCGGGCGAGGACCCGTGATCGCCAGTGTGCGAGAATGGCGATAATAGTAGTTGCCCATGTAAAGTTGATGATAGCCAGTAGGGCGAGTAGGTGAAAAAGAAGGCGCCAACGTATTCCATTACAGGGGCGAACTCCCACGAATAAGCCGCTAATGGAAAGCGAGCAATGATGGGCGAATGGCGAACTGAGTTCGCCAGATTGCCATATGTTTTAGGAAAAATATAAGTTTTTTGGAAAATATTAATAATGTGAATAAATGCTTTGCAGACGGGAATCGAGCAAGACGGGCGAGAACCTAAGCCGTATCAGACGAGGTAAGGAAGTTGTATGTGATGCAAATGCATGTCCTGTGGAGTAAAAACGTTAAGAAAATATTGGAATTTGTTTTATTTTCTGACATGCATAGTTTGATAATTTGTTTTGGTTTCGGGCGAGCTACAAGCCGCCATAAGTTCTTTGGTTGGTCGAATTGACTAAGGCGGGCGAGTAGTTTTGTGCTAGACAGAAACTCGGGCGAGCCAATGGCGAGCTCTCGGTTTGAGATTTGGGCGAGTGCTTTGTTTTAAAGAGAAATCCGGTAAGCCATAGTCGGACGAACCCTTTTAAAGTGTTTGGGCGAATGACCCTTGTTTTAAAATTAAAGGCGGGCGAACTGTTATCAGCCAGCCATACTTGTGTTTTGAAAACTCTGAGGCGGGCGACTATTATTCGCCGTCTTGTCGAGTAGTCAGGGCGAGCTACTGAGGGCGAGTAGGCTCTGGCGAACGATTTTTAAATGTAATTTCGTAAATAAAAAATGAAGTATTTTAATTACTTTGAAAATAGAAAATATCAAATTTTCGGGCGAATAGTCCCTTGGGCGAATCGATTCTCGGGCGAGTAGTCCCTCGGGCGAATCGACTCTCGGGCGAGTAGTCCCTTGGGCGAATTGGCTAATGGGCGAGCTGACCACGGGCGAACTAGCCGTGGGCGAACCGGCTCCCAACCTGCCTTTCTTTCATAGAAAATGTTGAAAATGGAGGGTTGTTTTACTTATTATAAACCCTTTTGGAAACTAAATCATTTTATGGAATGATAACTTGATTTTGAGACATTAGGCCATGAGTTCATGCATTATCACTCATGTACTTTGCGTGACCTAACTAGGGCGATGGCTCGGGTCAAATAGACCAGCGAGTGCACCCTGGGGCGTCACAGGGCTGATGGACCTGCCAAGTCTTCAGCGGTCTCGAGGTCACTTGGCAAGTAGACCCGAGGACCACCTAGATTATGGCCATACATCTAGATGAGATAGCCGTGAGGGGCGATGGCCTACGGGTGCACCCCAAAAGCGGATGACTTGTGTTCTTTGCATGATTTGAATTACTGCCTAGTCTCAATTAAAAGATTTATGAAAGGATCTGGTGAATCCTGTTTTTATGTTAACTGTGTTTATTATTTCCTAATGAGTGTGATCGTTAGGATGATTAAATGGTTTTGAGATTTTAGCTTTTATTTTTTAAAGCAGCATACACCTTCTTTACTGAGCACATTGTCGCTCACTCCTTATTTTCCACTCCACAGATAACTGATTTGAACTAAGAGACTTACCTTCCAGAGATTTGAGATCGAAGGTATGTTATATTCTTTTATATATTCAGCAAAGTTGTACAGTACTACTTTAACTACGAAGGGAATGTATATACATCTTAAGGAACATACTTTATTAATTCATAATGTAGTAAAAGTTGTTAAGCACCACAGACAGCCCAACCGGTAAATAAGTGTAGTTTACAAGTGAATATTCTGTTGTATAGTGGTTTTGGGATGTTACAGATTTAATGGTATCAGAGCAGGGTTGGTCGGATGTCTACGATGCTTAAGTAAATGGTGAAATAGTATACATTCCCCTGTAGTACTGTATAAACTGAATATATAATTGATGTGTTAATGATAAGTAATAAACGATTTCTGTGGTACAGATATGAGTGGAAGGAGGAGGATGCGCTCAGTGAGAGGTATAGGCCGAGGTAGGGCGGCACAGACTCCGGAACCACAGACACCGGAACCTGCCCCAAGACCTCCACGTCCTATACAGCTAGAGAGCATCGATAATCGTGTAACTCAGGTGGAGAGGTTAATAGCAGATTTTATGGCTATGTATCAGGCAGATAGAGCCGCAGATAGGGCAGAGAGGGAGAGAGCTACAGCTCCCGCAGCCCCAGTAGAGGCACCTGCACCGCCACAGCCGGCACCAGCTGTGCCTGAACCTGAGCCTATTCCACCACCAGCACCTCAGCCACCGATAGCTCCACCACAGCCACTGATTCAGCAGCCACGAAATGCAGAGTCATATTGTAATGTGGCATTGGTGAAATCATTTAAGAAATTGGATCCACCGAAGTTTAAAGGTACTAGGGATCCATTGGTGGCAGAACAGTGGGTTATAGAGATTGATAGATTACTCGAGATTATGAGATGTTCAGAGACAGAGAAAGTGGGCCTAGCTGTGTTCCACTGGCAGATGATGCGAGACATTGGTGGAAGGCCACCCAGACGGTATTATTTGCTCAGCATCAGGATCTGTCATGGGATATGTTTGTGGAAGCTTTTAGAAGGCAATATATTCCTGACACTGCTCAAGATAAATTACAGCAGGAATTTATGGATTTAGTACAGGGTAGTATGTCAGTAAATGAGTATGAGGCTAAATTTACTACCTTGAGCCGTTTTGATCCACAGACCAGTACAAATGCCCGGTATAAGATTTCGAGATTTAAAGCGGGTTTGAGGCCATCCATCAGAGTAAAGCTAGCCCCATTTGTTATACAGACTTATGATGAGATAGTTCAACGGGCTCAGTTATGTGAGAGGGACTATGAGCAGTTCCAGTCCGATTTCAGTAGCAAGAGTAAAGGCAAAGGAAAGGGAAAAAGCTAAGAGGTTTATGGAGGATAGACCAGGTAGAGAGCAGTTTAAGAAGACCAGATCTTCGGGCATACAGATTTCAGAGGGCAAAATTGATAGACCAGCAGTTTCTACTCCTGCTAGTGGCCCCACTACCACTCAGAGGAGTGTTGCGCCCTTATGTAGACATTGTGGAAGGTCGCATGGATCGCGCCCTTGTCCTGTAATGACTGGTGTATGTTTTAGATGTGGACAGACGGGGCATTTTATTAAGGATTGCCCGATGCGTAGAGAGTCGACTGCTTCTACTATACCTCCTGCAGTACCTCAGATAGCGGCCCCGGCAGCTCAGAATGCACCCGAGAAAGCGACACCCTCACAGCCAAGGCGGGCGACAGCCGCAGAAAAGGGTAAGAAGGTTGTGACTCAGGGTCGGGTGTACGCATTGGATCAGGAGACTGCCGACGCCTCTATCGATGTGATTAAAGGTAAAATTTATCTTTTTGATATTCCCGTAATTGCCTTAATTGACCCGGGTTCTACCCACTCATTCTTATCGCCTGCATATGCCAACAGGACCCCAGTAGAGCCGGAGTTGTTAGAATATACATTGCGAGTGAAAACTCCTTTTAATGATTTCCAGATGACAGATGTGATATA
Source organism: Heritiera littoralis (assembly GCA_031772115.1). Lineage (NCBI taxonomy): Eukaryota > Viridiplantae > Streptophyta > Magnoliopsida > Malvales > Malvaceae > Heritiera > Heritiera littoralis. The sequence goes on along the minus strand of JAPDPK010000045.1, from coordinate 3,896,316 downwards.
TAGGGGTTGTAAATTGACTATAGGAGAGAAGGTTGTGACAGCTAACCTAATTTTGTTGGATATATATGATTTTGATATTATTTTAGGAATGGATTGGTTGGCTGCAAATCATGTTAGTTTGGACTGTAATACTAAGTTTATTACCTTCTCTTATCCCGAAAAGTACATTGTAAAGTTATTGTAAATTAATAAAAGTATGAGAATTTATGTTGTGAAATGACATGTGTACTGAAATTGTGGTTGTGTATGAATGTTTATGAAGGATATATTGCTAGTGTGGAGGATGTTGAGAGGAAGCATCCAAAGATACAAGAGATTCCTGTGGTTAAGGACTTCTCGGATGTATTTCCAGAGGATTTACCAGGGTTACCACCGGATCGAGAGACGGAGTTTATGATTGAGTTGGTACCCGGTACGGAGCCGATTTCTAGACCCCCATATAGATGGCACTGACAGAGTTGGATGAGCTCAAGAACACTCCAAGAGTTATTAGATAAGGGATTTATACGTCCCAGTGTGTCACCGTGGGGAGCTCCAGTATTATTTGTTCGGAAAAGGATGGTAGCCTTCGGTTGTGTATTGATTATCGGATGTTGAATCGGGCTACCGTTAAGAATAAGTATCCACTACCTCGGATTGACGATTTGTTTGATCAGCTCAGGGGTGCACAGGTGTTTTCCAAGATAGACCTTCGATCAGGCTATCACCAGTTGAAGATTAAGGAGTCGGATGTGCATAAGACAGCCTTTCGAACTCGCTATGGCCACTACGAGTTCTTGGTAATGCCGTTTGGACTGACAAATGCCCTGCAGCTTTTATGAGTTTGATGAATGAGGTATTTCATTCATGTTTGGATAAGTTTGTCATAGTATTTATTGATGACATACTGATTTACTCTAAAACGTCAGAGGAGCATGAGCAGCATTTGCAGATTGTTCTACAGACCCTCAGAGAGCGAAAGTTATATGCTAAGCTTAGTAAGTGCGAGTTCTGGCTTGACCACATTATATTTCTCGGACATGTAGTGTCGAGAGACGGGGTATCAGTTGATCCGTCCAAGATAGAGGCCATTGTTCAGTGGGAGAGGCCTAACACGATTACCGAGATACGGAGTTTCTTAGGTCTTGCCGGATATTATCGCAGGTTTGTGGAGGGATTTTCTAGACTTGCTGCTCCATTGACACGACTCACACGTAAGGATGTAAAGTTTGAGTGGAATGATGCGTGTGAGCGTAGTTTTGGTGAACTTAAGAAGAGATTGACTAGTGCCCCTGTATTAGCCCTTCCTAGCGGATCAGGTGGATTTGTGGTGTATACTGATGCATCCGCTCAAGGTTTAGGGTGTGTGCTCATGCAGTATGGTCGGGTTATAGCCTATGGTTCTCGACAGTTGAAGGATCATGAGAAGAATTACCCGACACATGACTTGGAGCTAGCCGCAGTGGTGTTTGCACTGAAGATATGGCGACATTATTTGTACGGAGAGAAATTTCAGATATATACAGACCATAAGAGTCTGAAGTATATATTCTCACAGAAAGAGTTGAATTTGAGACAGCGACGGTGGATGGAACTATTAAAGGACTATGATTGTGAGATTCTGTATCACCCAGGTAAAGCTAATGTAGTAGCTGATGCACTGAGCCGTAAGCATGTTGGCATGGTATCGTACATGATGATCAGGGAACATGAGTTGATAGAGCAGTTCTCTAACCTCAGTTTGACAGTTGTTTCCTCTGACCAGTATGGGTTTACCGCTAGTTTTCGTATCAAGCCGGATTTGATGGATCGAATTAAGGAAGCTCAGAGGAGTGATGATTATTGTATTGGGGTGGCCAACCAGATTCAAATGGGAGATGAGTTGGATTTTGAGATTGGCACCGATGAGATAATGAGGTTTAGAGGTCGGATATGTGTTCCCGGTGATCAGCAGCTTAGAGATTTGATTTTATCAGAGGCTCATACCTCTAGATACACGTTACATCCGGTAGTACTAAGATGTACCAGAATCTCCGGAAAGTGTACTGGTGGCCTAAGATGAAAAAGGACATCGCAGATTTTGTTGCAAGATGTCTAACATGCCAGCAGATTAAGATTGAACATCAGAAGCCGGCAGGTATGCTTCGACCGTTATCGATTCCTACATGGAAATGGGAGCATGTAACTATGGATTTTGTTATGGGATTACCACGGACCGGAAGGGGTATGATGCTATTTGGGTAATAGTCGATAGATTGACTAAGTCTGCTCATTTCTTAGCCATGAAATCTACAGATTCAGTTAGTGCCTTGGCTGAGTTGTATGTCAGGGAGATAGTGAGGTTACATGGTGTTCCAGTGAGTATCACCTCTGATAGGGACTCTCGCTTCACCTCTCATTTTTGGGAGAGATTTCAGGAGGCTATGGGATCCCAGTTGAGTTTTAGCACCGCTTTTCATCCACAGACTGATGGGCAGTCCGAGCGTACGATACAGACGCTCGAGGATATGTTGAGAGCGTGTGCATTGGATTTTAGAGGCTCATGGGACGATCACTTACCCCTGGCAGAGTTTGCTTATAATAATAGTTTTCATACGAGTATCGGCATGGCACCATATGAAGCCTTGTATGGCAGACGATGCAGATCCCCTATAGCATGGGAAGAAGTTGGAGACCGTAAATTGTTAGCTCCCGATTTGGTCGAGCAGGCTTCTCGTGATGTACGGATAATTTGTGAGAGGCTCCGAACGGCTCAGAGTCGGCAGAAGAGTTATGCAGATATTAGACGCCGACCGTTGGAGTTTATAGCGGGTGATTATGTGTTTTAAAGGTTTCACCGTCCAAAGGTATAATGAGATTCGGGAAGAGAGGAAAGTTGAGTCCTCGATACATTGGGCCTTATGAGATCTTAGATCGCGTAGGAGATGTGGCATATCGGTTAGCACTACCACCAGAGTTGTCAGGAGTGCATAACGTATTCCATGTCTCGATGCTAAGAAAGTACAATCCAGATCCTTCTCACGTGATTCGACATGAGCCATTGGAGATCAGAGAGGACATGAGTTACGTTGAGAAACCGGTGCGGATTCTGGATAAGAAAGATAAGGTATTGCGATCTAAGACGATTTCGTTGGTTAAAGTGCTCTGGCAGTATCATAACGAGGAGGAGGCTACTTGGGAGTTAGAGAGCCTTATGCATGAGAGGTATCCGGAGCTCTTTCAGTGATAGGTCCAAGTTAAATTTGGAGGACCAAATTTCTTAAGGTGGGGAGAAATGTAAAATCCGAATTTTATTATATTGTATGCCATATGTGTACATTATTGATAGTGGAAATAAAAATTTTGTGAAATTAAATCGAATGTGAGTTCCACTTTTCAATTTAAGAGATGAATTATAGTGTAGTGTATAAAGAAAGAATAACAAGAAATTGTTGGAATTAATCGTTTAAGAAAAGTATGAAAGCATTAAATGAGAAGAGTAATGAATATAGGACAAAATGAAGAAAAGATGAGATATTAGCCAATCAACGTTGGCGGGAAGAGAGGTTGGCGTGGAGAAGTGCAGAAAAGGAAATAGAAAAGTCCAAGAAAGGGGCGTTGAGGACTTCTCGCCGGTTGCTTTATTTGACAAAGGATATTTGGCATTTAATAGCAAGAGGAGCAAGCCAATAAGAGTGACTGGCAGAGGCGTGGACTAGGAGAAGAAGAGGAAAAAGAAACAAAATTTTCAACACATTGCAGGGAATTTTCTTCTCACCGTAGTCCACTAGCTGCAGTTTTTCCACAGAATTTAATACATGAAATGATGAGTAAAACAGGATAAGGAAACAGGTGTTGAATTTAAGTGAAACGGAACGGCTATATAAGAGGAAGAAATGGATTGAAATGAAACTCTATTCTCTCCAGAATCCTTCTCGCCTATTCTGTTTGCTATAAAAATCACCTTGTTCTTCCGTTCCTTTCATAGTCATAGAGTTTTCTCCTTCTATCAGTTAAACCTTTCCTCACCGTTGAAGAGCTAAGGAACAAGCAAACTAAAGCTAAGAAAGACAAGAAAGCATTCTGTACAGTTGGAGGAGTAACTTGGTAAAGGTGAGTTTCATAGCTTTTATAGTTCTCTTGATATTTAATTATAAACATAGCTTGGTTGTGGTTGAATATTGTTGAACAATATAAGAAAATAGATGGAAAAATAACCAAGAAAGAGTAAGGAAACACGACGGGCGAGTAGAATATTGCTAGTCGAATTGGGTTAGTTCTCGCCCAAAGGATGGGACGAGGTTAGGAGAAAGTTTATGTGAGTTCGCCAACATGTGGTCCCGGCGGGCGAGGAGGACCCGTGATCGCCAGTGTGCGAGAATGGCGATAATAGTAGTTGCCCATGTAAAGTTGATGATAGCCAGTAGGGCGAGTAGGTGAAAAAAGAAGGCGCCAACGTATTCCATTACAGGGGCGAACTCCCACGAATAAGCCGCTAATGGAAAGCGAGCAATGATGGGCGAATGGCGAACTGAGTTCGCCAGATTGCCATATGTTTTAGGAAAAATATAAGTTTTTTGGAAAATATTAATAATGTGAATAAATGCTTTGCAGACGGGAATCGAGCAAGACGGGCGAGAACCTAAGCCGTATCAGACGAGGTAAGGAAGTTGTATGTGATGCAAATGCATGTCCTGTGGAGTAAAAACGTTAAGAAAATATTGGAATTTGTTTTATTTTCTGACATGCATAGTTTGATAATTTGTTTTGGTTTCGGGCGAGCTACAAGCCGCCATAAGTTCTTTGGTTGGTCGAATTGACTAAGGCGGGCGAGTAGTTTTGTGCTAGACAGAAACTCGGGCGAGCCAATGGCGAGCTCTCGGTTTGAGATTTGGGCGAGTGCTTTGTTTTAAAGAGAAATCCGGTAAGCCATAGTCGGACGAACCCTTTTAAAGTGTTTGGGCGAATGACCCTTGTTTTAAAATTAAAGGCGGGCGAACTGTTATCAGCCAGCCATACTTGTGTTTTGAAAACTCTGAGGCGGGCGACTATTATTCGCCGTCTTGTCGAGTAGTCAGGGCGAGCTACTGAGGGCGAGTAGGCTCTGGCGAACGATTTTTAAATGTAATTTCGTAAATAAAAAATGAAGTATTTTAATTACTTTGAAAATAGAAAATATCAAATTTTCGGGCGAATAGTCCCTTGGGCGAATCGATTCTCGGGCGAGTAGTCCCTCGGGCGAATCGACTCTCGGGCGAGTAGTCCCTTGGGCGAATTGGCTAATGGGCGAGCTGACCACGGGCGAACTAGCCGTGGGCGAACCGGCTCCCAACCTGCCTTTCTTTCATAGAAAATGTTGAAAATGGAGGGTTGTTTTACTTATTATAAACCCTTTTGGAAACTAAATCATTTTATGGAATGATAACTTGATTTTGAGACATTAGGCCATGAGTTCATGCATTATCACTCATGTACTTTGCGTGACCTAACTAGGGCGATGGCTCGGGTCAAATAGACCAGCGAGTGCACCCTGGGGCGTCACAGGGCTGATGGACCTGCCAAGTCTTCAGCGGTCTCGAGGTCACTTGGCAAGTAGACCCGAGGACCACCTATAGATTATGGCCATACATCTAGATGAGATAGCCGTGAGGGGCGATGGCCTACGGGTGCACCCCAAAAGCGGATGACTTGTGTTCTTTGCATGATTTGAATTACTGCCTAGTCTCAATTAAAAGATTTATGAAAGGATCTGGTGAATCCTGTTTTTATGTTAACTGTGTTTATTATTTCCTAATGAGTGTGATCGTTAGGATGATTAAATGGTTTTGAGATTTTAGCTTTTATTTTTTAAAGCAGCATACACCTTCTTTACTGAGCACATTGTCGCTCACTCCTTATTTTCCACTCCACAGATAACTGATTTGAACTAAGAGACTTACCTTCCAGAGATTTGAGATCGAAGGTATGTTATATTCTTTTATATATTCAGCAAAGTTGTACAGTACTACTTTAACTACGAAGGGAATGTATATACATCTTAAGGAACATACTTTATTAATTCATAATGTAGTAAAAGTTGTTAAGCACCACAGACAGCCCAACCGGTAAATAAGTGTAGTTTACAAGTGAATATTCTGTTGTATAGTGGTTTTGGGATGTTACACGAGAGGAGGAAAACTATGGTTGAAGCTATGTCTGAAGGTATGCCTAAGTTTGAGATTCCTTTATTTGATGGTAAAAGTAATTTTATGTTATGGCAAAGTACAATTCAGGATCTTCTAGTACAACAAGGTCTAGATTTGGCATTAGAAGAAAATAAGCCAGATGGAATGTCTGATAAGGATTGGGTTGGAATTTAGAAGAGGGCTGTGAGCACAATTAGATTGGCACTTGCTCCAGAGATTAAGTATAATGTATTGACTAAGACGACACCAACTGAATTGTGGAAGAAGTTGGGAGATATCTATGCATAAATTCGCTAACAAATAGATTGTGTTTGAAGATGGATTTATATTCTCTGAAGATGGATGAATGTACGAGTCTCCATGTTCACTTTAAGGAATTTAATAAACTAGTTTAACATTTATTAGCTATTGATCTTAAAGAGTTGAAAGAAGAAGAGAAGGGATTACTGTTGTTGTCATCTTTGCTTAAGTCCTATAGACCTTTAGTGTAGACTTTATTAGTAGGTAAAACTACTTTGACGTTGGATGATGTGAAGTTGTGTTGCATGAGAATGAAAAATTTATGGGCAAAGAAGATTCTTCATCTGCAGGAGGTGTACTAGCTACTGTAGAAGTTTCTACTCGAGGGAGGACTAATGAAAGACATGGTAGATCAAAAGGGAGATCAAGATCAAGATCAAGATTCAGTTATTATAGTGAGGTGGAATGTTATTATTGTAGAGAGAAGGGTCATATTTAAACACGCTGTAAGATATTAAGGGAGGATATGGCTGCATTCAAGAAGGCTCAACAAAAGAGTGATGATGGAAAGAAGGATGAGACATGTGTTGCTCTGATTGATACAGATGATGAGGTATTGGCAACTTGTTTAGATGGGTCTAATACTTATGAGAAAAGTTGGGTTTTGGACTCAGCTGCATCGATGCATATTTGTAATGATAAAAATCAGTTTGATGAATTGAAAGAAATTGAAAGTTTACGCAGTATTGCAGTTGGGAATGCTAATAGAGTAAAGATTGAAGGTATTAGGAGTGTTCAACTCAAGCTTCATGATGGTGGTGTTAGGACTCTTTGTAATGTGAGGTATGTGCCCAGTTTTAGCTACAATTTGATTTCTTTGGGTGAGTTAGCTTCACGTGGGTGCACATATATTGATAATGATGATTGTTGCAAAGTATACAAGAATGGTGATTTAGTTTTGCAAGGAAAGAGGAATGAGAAACAAATATATTTGCTTAATGATGTAAAGGATAGAGTTGTTCTAAAAAATAAGAAGATTTAGAGGCATGTTAGTTTTTCAGATGTTGTTAAGCAGTTTGGGGATTTAAGTCAATGGAGGATTCGTTGGAGTTTACCTTGAATCCCACATTGAAAATATAAGAGAAGTTATAAGGGCTCTTCCCTTATAGATAATTTGTCAGGCTTGGTTTATAAAATATCCCAAAGAGTTGTAAACACCAATAGAATAGTTAGGATTTGGGCTATTATAAAGGGTGTAGTTTGGTTCTTTGGGTAGTTGGGTTTGAGCTTTGTAAGGTGTTTGTAATTTTCTCTCTAAAAATTGCACAGTTGTAATTATTTGATTGGTTATTAGTTTGATTGGATGGTTATAGGCCAATTTGGTTGGGTCAAACCATATTAAAAATTATTATGTTTATTTTTACTTTCTTTCATTTTTACGAATGTTTAGTTTGAGAGATTTTTTTCAATAATTTTAAAATTAGAAGTACCGTAAGAACTCGAGGTCTGCATGTCTGGTTTTTAAGTAATGCACGGTCACAAACAGTTGTTGTTCATGTCATCCTCTGGTGCTGGTTTAGTTTCAAGTTTTCAATATTTTTATGCATGGTTTGATTCCTTAATTTAAGGATGTTATTTTATTTATTTATTTTTCATAAAGTTGTTAATTATAAAAAAAATTACAATCATATCAAGTAAATAAATATCTATATAGTTAGATAACTATAAAATTATATTATATTATATTTAAATACGATAGATTTAAACCAATTAATTAAAACTTCTTGGTCCTTTTATTTTCTTGAAGTTGAAAACAAATTTAATTTTATAACATATCATAACTTTTTTCAAATTAATCATTCAGTTAAAAAGTATTAAAACATCATCGGTCTTTTATAATGGGGATCCTTTATAAGTGAAAGAATGTCATTTATGCTGGATTATTAATGGCATGCGAGTTGGGTTACAGGAACATCATTGTTGAATCTGACTCATTGTTAGCCGTGTCTAAACTCCTACAACCGTTGAAAGAGAGAGACCCCTTTCTTCATATATTAAGAGCCTGCAATGATCTGAAGAATCGTGACTGGATGTGTTCTCTTCAGCATGTTCTTCGTGAGGCAAACCATTGTGCGGACTACATTGCCAATCAAGCGCAAGACAGCTCTGTTGAATTAGTTAAACTTGATCTTCCTCCGTTGGGTTTAGATAAGTATTTACTTTTTGATTCTGTAATGCCAGACACTATGATTTAATTTAATACATAGCAAGTGACTGCTCATTTACACCAAAAAAAGAATGTCATAAATTTTTTCAAATTTTATAATATAGCTTAATTTTTTCTTTTTTTTTCTTAATTATTCAGTCAAAAAGTATTAAAATATCATCGTCCTTTTATAATTGAAAGAAAAGAAAGGGTGTCCTTTCACATTATCATCTTATGCAAGTGACTCTCATTTCGACATGATAAGATGTTGTGCACAAGTTGTTTGGTGAACCAAAAATACCAACAAGGCAACAAACAAGGTCTTCTCTTTATTGTTACTAAATCAAAGCCTCTGTTATTTTATTTTTATTTTTGATAAGCATAGATTGTATTGATGATAAGATTGGCTTCAGGAAGAGATAATCTTCATGGATGCCTTGGCCAAACAGAACTCTAAACAAGCTAACAGATACAGAGGCATCATAACAGAGAACTCTCATCGCCTTCTAAAGAGAAAGCAACACAAAGCTATATACTTGAACCTCGCTAATGCTAGTAACTTCGAAGACAAAAATTAGAAGCTGAAAAAGAAAATCAGCCTCAAAAGGAAACAACAATCATGGTGCAATCAATCACTGATGGCTGAAATCCAAGGTTAGCGACCGAAGCTTAGCTGGAAAGGGAGTCTCCTTCATAATTACATAATCTAATTTATGAGTTTACATAATCTAAATTACATAATCTAATTTAGAATGCTAAATTTATAATAATTTAAAATATTTATTTATAATTATCTTATTTGGATAAATATTTTTTAGAAAAAATTTTTGTATATTACATTGATGAAATAAAAAAAATTAGCTATAAAAGAAAAATATTAAAAAACATGCAATATGGGTATAATATAATAAATGTTGTTAATAATATAAAAAAATAAAAAAGAATATATTATATTTGATTAAAACAGTGTTTATATTTTTTAATATTAGTGGGTCTTGTTTAAAAAATAAAGAAAGATTTGAAGGAATTTTAAAAAATAAGTGGATTTTCATATCAAACTTTCTTTTGAAATTCTTCAAAAATTTTCTTTAAAATTTTTTTTGCCAAATAAAAAAATATGAATTTTAAATTTTTGAATATCTTGATTGAAATAAAATTTTCCTTTTAAAATCTCTTATTTAAATACACTCTAATATTATAAAGTTTTCAAGTTTGAGTTGAACCACAAAATTTGTGACAGGTGTTTCGCATTTGGCAATCAAAGAAAAATTTGTTAAGAATAAGGAAAGAAATCCCACCTACCAAGAATCCTGATACGAATCGCGTTGTCAAAGCTAATTCAACAAATGTGAGACGAGAGTTTAAGATCTTTCCAAATCAAGATCAATCACGCGTTTAATGGTGGCTTTAAAGATGCTATAAGTACCGGCAGATGGCAGGCAAGGATTTCTCATCTCTTTAGCTGCTTCTGCAAACACGAAGGGATCGTGTTCATGGCATTTCATCAGTAATTGGTAATATGCCATGAGCAACGATCTCTTTGTATAGTTTTTCACCATAAAAGAAACATAACTTCTGGTTTCAGTTTTGAGAATTCTGATGCGTATATATCTCTGATTTCTTACAAATGGATCGTGTTCATGGCGATTCATAAATAAAACAGCCTGTATGATCTGTTTGTTTTGTGAATTGCCATGAACAGCGATCTCTTTGTAAGTTATTCATGCCACTTGCGAGAACAAGTTGAATCTGCTTGATCAGATCTACAGGAGTTTATATGTTTATGAATCACCCTGAACAACAATCCCTCTTCTCTCTTGCAGCATTTTTATTTATACTTTCAAATTTATTCCATCATCATGATAAGCAAGCAATCTTCAAGCTACAAGAGAAAAACAAGCTGTCTTACATATTCATGACTGAGTTCTGTATAAAGTATCTGTCTATTTTTTTGACATTTTCATTTTACACTTTGTAAATGAAATCTAATCTCTTGTAGTTTAGTTCTCTTCGAGTAATTGGTACCTTCATATATTATATTTGCAGATTTGACTGTTGGATCCAAAGTTGTTGAATCGCTACAGACAAAGGCAAATTGTTGGACTCAATTTTTACTTAAGTATCATATTTGTGCCATTCTAGATTCGGCATAGTGTTATCATTAAAAAAAAAAAAGATAACAGAGCTAAAATTTAATAAAAATTATTTATAAATTCAACAAAAATTGAAAAAATTATTTTGTATTTGACTGGCAAAGTTTGATATGAAATTTTTGTATTTTACATTATATGAACAAAATTTGATAGAATAAAAACATAAATTTTATGCATGAATTTTTAAATCTATGAAGGACTAAATTTCAGAATATAACCTTGATATTTATGTCTTGTGCCAGAATACATTCACACCAATTGGTAAACTTAACACAAAAAAGAAGGTACAGAGATCATTGTTTTGACTTCGAAAATAACTTAGAATTAGGTAATTTGAGATTTTTCTATTTGACAGAAAATAGAATTTGGAATTTGGAATCTGGTTCGTTTCCTCGACTCAATTTCATTGCATTGAATTTGGTTTACTCAATTTCATTTTTCATTTAAAAGTTAAATTGACCTAGAAATTTAAATTAAAAATAGAAAAAATTTGTCAGAATATCGTCTTCAAGCCAAGCACTGACGTTTGCTTGTAGCTTGGGCTATCACTGTAGACCTATTATCAGCTGTCATATAACAACGTCACCCATCAGTGCTATTTTCCATGGTTCGTCAACTCCTATCTTCATTTTCATCATGGCATATAGGTCGAAAAGTTCCTTCCTGGCTTAGATACCAAAAGGATTTTGTTTATTTGGACATTTCTGTTGCAGGAATCGTAGATACCATTCCTAACTGGTTTTGGAATATGTCCAACATGTTCTTTTCTTCGAATCTCTCACACAATAAAATTCATTATAAAATTTTTGAACCTTATATGATATGAATATAATTTGATTTAATAGAAACATAAATTTTATGTATGAATTTTCAAATATAAGAAAGACTAAACCTCAGAATATAACCTTTGATATTAATTGCTTGTGCCAGAAGACTATCACATCAATCGTTAGACTCTGGAATTAACCCATGAAAGAAGGCAAAGACCATGGTGTTGACTTTGAATTAGGTAATTAGGCAATTAGGCAATTTGTGTCTTTTCTATTTGACAGAAAATAGAATTTGGAATTTGGTTCGTTTCCTTTGCTTAATTTCATTGCGTTGAATTTGGTTCGTTTAATTGTCTCAATTTCATTTTTCATTAAGAATTTCTCATTATTCAATTTTTCCAGAAGGATTGTTAGCAATTCGTTTGAACAGCACGTGGTTTATTGTGATACTTGGAATATTATTTCATGAAATTAAAACCAGCATTTAAAGTTAAATTGACTAAGAAATTTAAATTAAAAATAGAAAAAAATTGACAGAAAATATCTTCTAAGTCACGCACTGATGTGTTGTTGTAGTTTGGGCTACACTCCAGATTTTTATCAGTTGTTATAAAACAACAGCACCCATCACTGCTATTTTCCATGGTTCATTAACTCCTCTTTCATTTTCATCATTTCTTCATTTTGGACTATACATTCTGCATCTGTGTTGCAACTTGCATGATCATGGCTGGTTCTGTGAGAACTGTCACAGTAGTTTTCTTAGTTCTGCTCATCCTAGCAACCACCGTCGGAAACTGTTGCGCTGTAGCCACGAATGTGACCTGCCATGAACATGAGAGACGAGCTCTTGTCAAATTCAAGCAGGACCTCACAGATCCTTCAGGTCGACTTGCCTCTTGGGGCAAAAGCCTGAACTGTTGCAATTGGACTGGAGTTGTCTGTGATAAAAGAACAAGCCATGTTGTAAAGCTCCGCCTTGGAAATCCTTTAGGTCCTTACAATGGATTTTACATTCCAAGTGAGGATTATGCAAAGGTATGGTTCGGTGGCAAGATTAATCCTTCTTTGCTGGATTTAAAGCATTTGAGGTACTTGGACCTCAGTGGGAGTAATTTTGCAGGGATGGAAATTCCCAAGTTCCTCACTTCCATGCGGACACTAAGATATCTCAATCTCTCTGGAGCAGGATTTGGGGGATTGGTTCCACCTCAGCTTGGAAATCTCACAAACCTCCGTTTTCTTGATCTTTATTATTCTCCATATATTCTCGTTGTTGAAAATCTTCCGTATGTTGAAAATCTTCAATGGCTTTCCAATCTTGTGAAGCTGCAACACCTTAATTTGGGCGGTGTAGATCTCAGCAAAGCCTCGGATTGGTTTCAGGTTACAAATGCACACCCTTCTTTGGTAGAAATACATTTATCAGGTTGCCAACTTGATCATCTTCCTTCACAAACTAATGCTAATTACTCATCTCTCTCCATACTTGATCTTTCTTCCAATTCATTTAGCAACCCTCGGATTCCTAGGTGGATTTTTAGGCTTAACTCTCTGGAATCCCTTGATCTCAGTCATAATAATTTTGAAGGTCCAATTCCAGATGGTCTCCGAAACTTCAGCTCTCTTAGATATCTCAATCTAAATGGGAACAACTTTAGTTCTACAGTTCCCGCTTGGTTGTATGGATTCAGAAGTCTTGAATTCGTAAACCTCGGCTCCAATCATTTCCATGGTCCCATCTTAAATGACATTGGGAACTTGACCTCTCTCACTACACTTGACTTGTCATACACTGAACTTGAAGGACTTGTTCCAAGATCCATGGGAAATCTTTGCAGTTTGAAGATGATCGATCTCTCAGGTCTCAAATTCACTCAAGACTTGTTAGAGGTCTTACAAGTTTTATCATCAGGATGCCTGTCAGATAGGCTAGAGTCTTTGTATTTGGATAGTTGTGAACTTTCTGGCCATATGACTGATCATCTTGCGCTATTCAAAAACTTGGCAAACCTTTTTCTGTCCAGGAATTCAATTTCTGGTCCAATACCAGCATCACTAGGATCACTTGCATCATTGAGAACACTGGACCTGTCTCGAAATCAAATGAATGGAACCTTGCCCGAATCAATAGGACAACTTGGGAAGATGGAAAAGTTAAAGTTGGATCACAATACGTTAGAGGGTGTGGTTTCTGAAGTTCACTTTGCTAATCTCACCAGATTGCGCATTTTTCAGGCATCCGGGAACCCTTTAGTTTTGAAAGTCAGTCCTCAATGGGTTCCTCCTTTCCATCTCGGGCTTATGGCGTTTTCATCATGGCATTTAGGTCCAAAATGTAATAACCTTCTTCTATACAAAAGTGCACTAAATTTTTTTCTTTCTCTACTTACATTGTTGGGCTGTATGTAATGTCTCAACATTAACTCATAAGCTATATTTATAATAGCTATATAAACATTATTCAACATTTGGTCCCAGTCCAAACATTCTAAATAAGCTTGCATTCATCATCACAAAATATATTATACTTAACCAATATATAACCATCAAGTTGCATGCTTCGATATTTAACATAGATATATATCATGTAATTCCTATTGCTATATCCCCATATTCTAAAAGCACTGAAAACATAAGTCTGAATATAAATTAAGTAGCTGTACATAATATACCTCCAAGGTAGAACCAAAAGCCTCGAAGGACGCGATAGCTCCCCACGTATACGCTCCTACTGCAAATAATCTGAGAGGTGGAGGAGGGGGGGTGAGCTTTTTGGAAAGCCCAGTAAGAAATAAATATAAGAGACGGATACTAAATTCCTATATGCACGTTCAAAACATTCATTTAATCTCGATTACTATTTTTCATAAAGTTTATAAATCAACATGCTTATGCAATGCGTCAAAAGCATTTCTTTCAAACCATCGATAAACATTTCCATTCGAAACATTATTCTCGTCATAACATTCAAAATCCGTATTGGCATAAGTACGAAAGGAATCATATATATAGCATAAGCTAGAGACATGATAATTAAGCAAAATCAAGCAGTTCAATTTTTTTCCCGTGAGGGAAGGAACAGTTGACATATGGCCATAGTCCAGAGGGGTCCACAGAGAACACTGATCAGGTGTCTACTGGGCCCGCTGTGGACTGGATCAAGGTCACACAGCAATCGAAACTCTACTGTAGATTTGATCAAAATCATACAGTAGTCCAAAACATTACCTACTGTGGACTGGATCAAGGTCCCACAGTAGTCCAAAACATTACTGCTATGATTATTAGCCATGTCTCAAAACATTTCCATACGTATACTTTCCAAAACAATTACGAAGCTCGATGGTTTCTATGAAAATGGGAGCTTTCGAATATGACTTCCAAAGTAGTCAAAATACTGCCATTTCGTACTTACTTTCAAAACAAAAATAGCTAGAGGTGTGTTATTCCAAATCATTTTTCATGAACTCTAGCTCATTTATAAATCAAAAATTATACGAAAATCCGGCAGCATAACAGCTTAATTTTTTTGTAAAAACCTCCTGCAAAGAAGATACAGTTTATAAACCACAAGCAGTTGATTTTAATATTTTATTTAGTATCCCCTACGTTTCCGATATATATCCCTCACCTTTTTACTGAGCCTTATTGCTGAGTACACCATGCTTAAACCGAATTCGCAACTTGTCATTCTTGCCAAGCTCAGCATCAAACTTGAGTTCACTTGCTACTTGGTGTTGTTTCATTCCTATATCATATACACGTTCCCAAAATCACATCACACATTGTCACATGTATATACTATATATATAAATACACCCACATACTCTTACCTTATAATTTCGATCTACTAAGTACCTAACCATTTCTTACTCATTTTCCTCATTCTTGGTCATGATTAATTTTCTTTACTACTCATGTATATGCACACTTTAATACCCCATATATATATATATCCTATTTTTATCTTATCTTACGTTAATATATATATATACATATATATATATATATATATATTTACCATTTGTCCCTTTCCAAATCCGATAGCAATTTCCAAGTTCATCATCAAGCATTTTTCCAACAATTTTGATTAATATTCTTTTAATCCATATATATATATTAAATAACATCTAAATATCTAAACACTTTCATAGTCATCCAACCTTTGCTATTATCACTTCATATTTATTCAACTCAATAAAATCTACTAAAATAAAATTTTACTTCCAACCTACATAAATGTCTTACCAAAGGTCTTGCAGGCTTAGCCATCCAAGCCACTAACAAGCTTCATCAAGTTTCCCCAAAATTGGCCATATAGTTTACACTACAATTTCAAATTCACATAAAAACTTCAATTAATCATATACAATACAATTTCTAGTCTCAACATAGTGGAATTATAAAATTCTCTTACCACTTTACCTTAGCCGAATGGCCTTTGTTTTCAGCCTTAGTTGATTGGTTACTCATCTTTAAAATTCCAGTTTCAATTCCTTCTTTTCCTCTTAACTCCTGATTTTTCTAGCACCACTATAGCCCTAAAAATCTAGCCTCTGCAGTCTTAATTCCAGCCCTCAAATCAGCCTCGAAATAGCCTTTAAAAATTCCTTAATTCAACCCTGCTTACATGTCATTTTGACAACCCCAAAACCAGCAAATTGTCACGCCTTCAGCTTTGTGTTCTAACCCAAAACAGCCCTTCTTTTAGCCTTAAAATCACCTTCCTTCAGACCTCTTTCTCACGTGGAAATAGCAGCCCAATTGAAAGAACTTGCCACGTCGGTAAAGCACTCCCAAAACAGAAGACCTTCACGCCTTTAGCTGCTCTCCAACCCGATACCCTTGCTATCCTGAAGGAGTTAGAGAGAAAATGAAGCTCTTTTAAGCTGCAGTACGATCGAAATAACAGCAGCTTCCAGCTGCTACGTGAGCTAATGCGACAGAAGCACTTTGTAGTTCTTTGGTTCTTGTTTTTGCTGCACTTTCAGTCCTCTCTCTTCCTCCTTTTCTTCCTCCTACTGTAGCAGTGAACGAACCGAGGTTTGCACCCCTTTTTGCTCGTTCGATCAACCCTCCATTTTCTCTTTAAACTTCAGTCTTCACACTTGCACCATTTCTTCCAAAATGCTCTGTTTTTCAGCACTTGGTCGACAGCCAATCTCTTCACCTTTGCTTCTGTTTTGTGGCTTTTAAAACTTGATCTTACTTGGCCGTAATTCATGCTCTCTTTAACCTTAACAGCCGACCCCATTTGAGTGGCCAAAATGATGATGCAAGGGTGAAGGATGAGAGTCTCGGTTCAGCAGATAAGGAAAGGAAAAGTGAAATGGGGTTGTGTTAAAAGGATGATGATGATGGACGGTGGGGAGTAAAGTTGCAGTGGCTGGTAAAAATTTAAGTTAGATGGGTTTGGTTTTGATGAGGCTTCCTCGAGCAGCCATATCCATATATAATATTTTATTCCCACTAACATTTTTATATATTTATATATTTATTCTTTATTATTTACTCCATTTGATATTTAGCAAAATTATATTTCTAAATAGTCTTAATCCTATACTATATAATGTTTATTCCACCAATATTTCATAATTTCTAAATTTATTAATTTATATTTTATATTGTCACTTTAATCCTAAAGTTTTATTAATTTAATTTAATTTCTCAAGGCCCTTCTTAATCATCATAACTCCAAGTTAAATTTTCAATATACAAATTTGTCTCCAAATCACATTGTTTAATCCATCAAAATGAAAAATTTGCAATTGTTACATCCTTTCCGCCTTAGAAAATTTGGTCCTCCAAATTGATCATGGTATCTCAAATTTGTGAGGATGCTTTCCTTCTTTCATCTTCTCTATACTCAAAATGATCCAAAGTCTGATGATTTTTCAAAGTCTAATTTCCTAAATTAAGCTTGTCTTGAAGGTCATATCTAATTCATATTAACTTCGAAATTCAATGATTCAAGCATTCAACAAATCAAAGGTACCTTCTTATCTTACATTTGCAATATACATTCCCTTGTAAATCAAAAACCTTCAACTAAGATAAAGCCAATGTTATGATAAGATGATCTCGAATGTCTTATCTCATACAATCTTAACTTTCAAGTCAATTGTTATCTTACATAAGGCGTCCAAATAATTCTTTAAGATTCATTGCAGGATTCACTCTTTATAACATGTCGTATTCAAACTCGACTCTACCAATGGGGAGTTTAAAGAGTCCTTTGGTTCTCAAAATTCCACATGTTTTTGAGTTTCATAGTTAAAGGCCATATATTTTAGATCGTTGAGCCTTCAAAATCCTTGTAGTTCAAACAGTACAATTTTAAGAGTCCATATAGTTGATCAGGTCAATATTAGTTTCGATGCAAAGTAACTAAATCTACACTTAAATCCTTAGTGCCAATTTCAAAAAGGCAACTCCAAATTAAAATTTCATGAACTCCAAATCTTGTTCATTCATTTTTTTTTTGACAAATCTAATATGTAGATCCATGAAACTTTATCTAATAAGCTTCAATCAAAACTCTTAATTGTCCTTTATAAAAAATGAAATCGAAAAATTTTATTTCAAATTCTGTATAGTACAAGAAAATAACTTTCCGACTTTTCAATCTCTAAATTCGTAACTTAACTCAAACTTTCGTTGCACACTTGATATCTCATTTAAATATAACCCTAAAACACCAATTGTATATCCAGTAGCCTTTGCACTAACAACATCTCTTGTCCATGACAGCACTTAAAATAAAGTTGCTAATTCATTAATTGTCAGTAACTTAGTTACCACAAAGTTTTCGTATATTAATTTCAATTTCCTTCACATTGACTATCAAAATTTATCCTTTACTAAACCATCGTAAAACTTCAACAATTATCAAAACACTACAATAGATTTTATCCACAACTTCATACTACATAAGATTCGAATATAAACTTATAGTACTTGATATAACCCCATATTCAGTTATTGCTTTCCAAATTTGATCACGGTGATCTTAGAATGGGTGAGGTTACTTCGCTTTTATTAACTCTCCGATTCCTATATAGCTTCTTGCAAAGAATAATGTTGTCAAAGTATTTTTATCAAGGAAATTGCCTTGGACCTCAATACCTTATCCTTTGGTCCATAACTGGGGAATTCAAAGTCCAATTCATATGTTACCATTCATCCATAAATCAAATTTATTTTACAATAAACCTTGATCTCAATATTCAATTAATTCACAAATCATGTATCTCATTAGTTTATACATTACAAACGTACCTCATTTTATAAATCCATAACCCTCAAGTTAAGTTAAGATCAATGTCATTTTAAGACGATCTTGAATATCTTATCTCACAAAATCTAAACCTTTAAATCAATTTACCATCTTGCTTGATATTTCTTAAAGGTCTCTAGTAGTACTCAAACATTCATAATTTCTATAATCAATCATATTCAATATCAGCTCTACTAAAAACTTCTCTATTAGTAGAGGTTAAAGACCAAAAACTTTTCAACATTCACAAAGTTTGCAAAATCACGTGATTCAATCAATTTTTTTTTTTGAAGTTTGTAGACTTTTCAAAATATACATGATCCAACACATACTTCAATTTCGATTAGAGATCAGACCTTAACTCCTTTTTTTTTTTTGAGACATATCATTTAGTCTCTTTTTTTTTTCATGCACAGTGAATAGATTCAAATAATAGTTGCTTGCTACTATTGTAGTCAAGTCCAAACCCTATTTGTCAAGTCCAATAAGCACAATCAAAAACACAATAGATGATGGGACTCACTAAAGCTTATCAAGGATGCCTAATCCTTAAATTTCAAGTTTAATAGTCTAAAATCGCAATTCCCAAATTCATATAGTTCTCAAAACAAAAGCCAGATCATGTATTCAATCAAATCTTATACTCTCTTCATAGGAAAATAATGTTGGCATAAGACTTTAGATTCGAATGGCTCTATAAACAAAAAGCTCAATGTACGGTTCGATTTCTTTCCAGTCATTCGAGATAGCCCTCATATTTATGATTTCTAAATAGATTAACCCTTAAATCCATGTATAATCAAAATCAAACGATTCCAAAAGCTCAAAGCTTATGCCAAATATGTCCATAGGCTACATCAAGGCACATGTTGAAATACTTAAGGTTCGCAGCCGTGTAAATGAATTCAATATGCAATTAAGCATATTCATCACATGCCATTCTCAAGATGCACTATCAAAACTCAAATTTGTATTCCAACACAATTCCCATATAACCAAGCTTCATTCCAAAATTTCATAGTCTCTTATCCGTATCTTAACATAAATTCTTATCATTATTCCATCAAAAGACTTATGGTACCCAACATACGTTCCTACAATTCCATATTAACGAAATTCTCTTGCATCTTTCAATGATTACCTATTTCTGCATCAATCATATAAGATACAATAATTCTATCTCTTTCAAAGCAAAACGTATCCTAATCGATCAGTTCAGATCATTGCATGACCTATCTTAGGCCAAATATGCTAGGTTATACCATTATTATCTCCACTAAACACAACTCCATTCCTTATTCATGAGTCTTGATAAATACACTGCATAAATATTTAATTCACATATGCCAGTGTACCTTTATTAACATCACTTCAATATGTTCGAAACTGAACAATTAATATTTACCACTTCATTACTTATCAAATCATATATGGATTTGGTAGAGAAAAACTATAATTTATCCATATAGAATAAACACATTCACTGCCATTTTAAACAAAAATGTACAGTTTATATTCAGACATGTACAGTACTTATGGGGACGTAACTAATTCTTGACCTATCGACATCACATACGTCAGACCAACATTGCTCTGATACCAATTTTGTAATAACCTTCTTCTATACAAAAGTGCACTAAATTTTTTTCTTTCTCTACTTACATTGTTGGGCTGTATGTAATGTCTCAACATTAACTCATAAGCTATATTTATAATAGCTATATAAACATTATTCAACATTTGGTCCCAGTCCAAACATTCTAAATAAGCTTGCATTCATCATCACAAAATATATTATACTTAACCAATATATAACCATCAAGTTGCATGCTTCGATATTTAACATAGATATATATCATGTAATTCCTATTGCTATATCCTCATATTCTAAAAGCACTGAAAACATAAGTCTGAATATAAATTAAGTAGCTGTACATAATATACCTCCAAGGTAGAACCAAAAGCCTCGAAGGACGCGATAGCTCCCCACGTATACGCTCCTACTGCAAATAATCTGAGAGGTGGAGGAGGGGGGGTGAGCTTTTTGGAAAGCCCAGTAAGAAATAAATATAAGAGACGGATACTAAATTCCTATATGCACGTTCAAAACATTCATTTAATCTCGATTACTATTTTTCATAAAGTTTATAAATCAACATGCTTATGCAATGCGTCAAAAGCATTTCTTTCAAACCATCGATAAACATTTCCATTCGAAACATTATTCTCGTCATAACATTCAAAATCCGTATTGGCATAAGTACGAAAGGAATCATATATATATAGCATAAGCTAGAGACATGATAATTAAGCAAAATCAAGCAGTTCAATTTTTTTCCCGTGAGGGAAGGAACAGTTGACATATGGCCATAGTCCAGAGGGGTCCACAGAGAACACTGATCAGGTGTCTACTGGGCCCGCTGTGGACTGGATCAAGGTCACACAGCAATCGAAACTCTACTGTAGATTTGATCAAAATCATACAGTAGTCCAAAACATTACCTACTGTGGACTGGATCAAGGTCCCACAGTAGTCCAAAACATTACTGCTATGATTATTAGCCATGTCTCAAAACATTTCCATACGTATACTTTCCAAAACAATTACGAAGCTCGATGGTTTCTATGAAAATGGGAGCTTTCGAATATGACTTCCAAAGTAGTCAAAATACTGCCATTTCGTACTTACTTTCAAAACAAAAATAGCTAGAGGTGTGTTATTCCAAATCATTTTTCATGAACTCTAGCTCATTTATAAATAAAAAATTATACGAAAATCCGGCAGCATAACAGCTTAATTTTTTTGTAAAAACCTCCTGCAAAGAAGATACAGTTTATAAACCACAAGCAGTTGATTTTAATATTTTATTTAGTATCCCCTACGTTTCCGATATATATCCCTCACCTTTTTACTGAGCCTTATTGTAACATCCCGTTACCACATTTTTCACGTATTTTCATACAACTTTACCGGTTGGGCTGTCTGCGATGCCATTAACATTCAACAGTAACAATGACAAATGATAAACATTTATCTATTTATTATGGAATATGAAATTTCTTTTCATTATTCCTTACATCTGACATCCCCTATTAACCTTTATCTCATTAAGGTAGTACTGTATACATATGTCTGAAATGTAAAAGAGAAAAGACTGTACCTGTCACGTTTAATGTGCCATGCCTTAGTGCTTTAAGCATAGCTATACCCATCTGAGAGCTAATTCTCTCAACTCCGCGTACTTCTTATCTGTGGAGTTAAAATAAAGGGGTGAGCGATTCATACGCTCAGTAAAGGAAACATATGCTGCTTTAAATAAAGCAAAACTATATCTCACTATTCATTTGTTCTTTTCTTAACAATAACCCAGTAGAAAAGAAAATGGATATATAGTAAACAACTCTCTTAAAACACCATTCAAAACACCGACTAATAGTTTACTTTAAAATGTAGTAAACACTATCTAGGATTTCAACAAATCCTCACAGTAAACAAAAATTAATAAGTTGAGACTAGGCAACAATTAAATCATGCTCTCATTGTTCCCCCAGGAACACAAATCGTCCGCTTTGGGGTGCACCCGTAGGCCATCGCCCCTCACGGCTATCTCAACTAGATCTATGGCCATAATCTGTAGGTGGTCCTCGGGTCCACTTGCCAAGTGACCTCGAGACCGCTGATGACTTGGCGGGTCCATCAGCCCTGTGACACCCTAGGGTGCACTCGTTGGTCTATATGACCCGAGCCATCGCCCCAGGTAGGTCACGCAATAGTAACGCATGAACTCAAGGCCTAAAGTCTCAAAAAATCAAGTTTTATCTCATGTTATCATTTCCACCAAATGATTTAATTTCTTATAAAACAATAAAACACCAAAAACAGCCCGTAATCTCAACTTTTAAAACCTGCTCGCCCATGGTCAGCTCGCCCGACATGGCTTGCCCATGGAAGCAGCTCGCTGTGGCGGAGAACATGTGTTCGCCCGCCCTCTTTGCTTTTAAAATCTGAAGCAAAACTGGCTTGCCCTCTGTGGCTCGCCCAGAAGTCAACTCGATAAGACGGTGAATAAGTATTCGCCCGCCACTTAGCTTGCCAAAACAGATGTATGGCTAGCTGATAAAAGTTCGCCCGCCTTTTATTTAAAAGAAAGTTCGCCCGCCTCGACACATTAAAAAGGGTTCGCCCGACTATGGCTTTACCCGGATTTCTCTTTAAAACAAGGGCACTCGCCCAGTTCTCATAAAAGAGAGCTCGCCACATGGCTTAACCTATAGCTTTCTATTAAGACAGTTCGCCCGCCCTTAAAATTAGAAATGGGTGTGTAAAACGTATAAAGGGCTTGGTTTGCCAGCCAATACCAATTCGCCCAACATAAAACACAAAGGGCTTGCCCAACATAAAACATATAAGAGATCGCCCGCCCTGTATCAATTCATCCAACAAAACAACATACGGCGGCTTGTAGCTCGCCCGAAACCAAAACAGTTTATCAACCAATGCATGTCAGAAAATAAAACAATTTCTAATATTTTCTTAACATTTTTACTCCACAGGACATGCATTTGCATCACATACTATTTCCCTTACCTGGGTCAACGAAGCCTTGCTTCACCCTGCTCTGTGTTCGCCCATAGCCATTCCCAATTATAGGCTGCAAATTATATATAAATTCCATTAATATTTCATTTTATATCACTTGGCGAGATTGAAATAATCAAATGACTACTCGCCCAACAGAGCCCTAATTAGCTCACCCAGACGAGCTCGCCATTCACCAAATGACTACCACTTGGAAGATCGCCCGCCATTAATCAAGCTAGCTTTGTGAGCTCGCCCAACATTCAACTCACAAGGCCTATATTCGCTTAATTGAGGGTAGTTCGCCCTCAATCCTATTAGCCCAACGCCTCTGCATTTGAGCTCGCCCATGAATTCATTTCACTAGAATTCGACGCTCTCGCCCTTTGAACACGGGCTTTACCACGGCGAGTTCTTATTATCTACTCGCCTCATTGGCGATTACTAGTTTTCAACATGGGAGATCACTGTAATCGCCATTGTCGTCACTTATTCCATTATTTTCCTTGTTTTCATATTCTCCAAAGATCTAACTAAAAACAAAACTGTATCTATGTTTATTACTTCATAAAACATAGAAATCTATCATTGAGCATCAAGAACTCCTCATAAAATATGAAACTCACCTCAACCACTGCATTTCCAGAACAGGTTGCTTTCCATCTCATGTTGGCCTCTATTTGCTCATTCGTTCAGCTCATCAAACTAAAGAGGGAAAGGCTTACAAGCTAGTTTACTTGTTTAGCCAAGTCAAGGAAAAAGCTTAGTAGATCAAACATGGCAGAGAAATGGAAGAAACAGAGAAATGCCTCTCGTGAAGAAGCTGGAGTTGGCTAACCCTGTTATCCTCCATTGTTTCTTCTTATATAGGCTAGCTTATCCAATCAATAGCTACCGCCTGTCCCTTATCCTGTTTCCTTCATCATTGTTCACGTCCTTCATGCCTTTAATGCATGAAGAAAACTGAAGCAAAAAGTGGCGTGGAAGTCTCCCTTTCACACGCCTTTTTCTTCTGCTGCAGCCTTTGTTTACTTCCTCAACCAATAAGGCTAATTCCCTTGTTGACTTTCACATCTTCACCATTAATTGTCTTCAACCGTATCACTTACAAGTCAATTTTGGCTGCTAATTGTTTTGAAGCCATTTTCCTTTGTCCACCCAAGCTGATTCCCGGTCTCCACCTCGTCTGCTCGCCACACTACACCAGTTCGCCAGCCATTCAGTTGCCAGCTTTATCTTGGCAATTAAAAGAAATTCTCTTTTTTTTTTCTTTACAATTACCTTGAGACTTAGCGAATGGCAGTTGCCTTCTCGCCAAATAGGCTATTCTTTGCCTCTCAATATGGTGATTACAAGTTCTCGCCCAATTAGGCGATCACCGGGAAAGATCAACTCGCCAACCTTGTTTTGATTCACCTAACACGTTGGCGAAAACACCTATTCGCCCACTCCATCGTCCAACTCGCCGTCATCATTGGCGATCACTCCATTAATTTGCTCGCCCATTGGCGAGCCGTTTCATCATGGTACTCGCCCGTCGAGTATTTCACCTAATTGGCTCTGTTCTCATCTCAAATAAAAGAGCTTTTCACTCTTTTTGGAATTTAACATTCATTATTTATTTAATTTCCATTTTCAAGTTTATGAGATTAAGGTCTCCTGTAGGGTAAAAATCAGATCTTACATTTCTCCCCACCTTAAGAAATTTGGTCCTCCAAATTTCAACCATACCTATCAGTGAAGAAACTCTGGATAGTTCTCATGCATAAGGCTTTTAAATTTTCAAGTTGCCTTATTCTTAATATGATACCATCAAAGCACTTTAGCCATAACATGATCTTAGATCACAGCACTTTATCACTGCAATTTATCTTTCCTATCCAGAATCCGTATCAATTTCTCAATGACATTCATGTCCTCTCTAATCTCTAGGACTCATTTCGAATCACGTGAGAAGGATATGGATAATACTTTCTCATTATTGAAACATGGAACACATTGTGCACTCCTAACAACACGGGAGGTACTGCACATCTTTCACCTGATCTACGATCTCCGACAATCCAATACATTGGAAACTCAATTTCCCTTTCATTATGCATCCCAATGGTGAGACCGTAATAATTTTCGATCTCCCATTTTCTCATGTTATTGTGGATTATATCGTCTGCTAAAAAAATTTCTTCCAAATGTTATGCCTATACTCTCTTGTGGCCATTATTATCAAGAAACTCTGCCAGGGTAGAGGATTATCCCAGGAGCCTATAAAATCAACTGCATATGCTCACACCATATCCTCGAGCGTTCATCTCCTACGCTCGGACTGTCTCTCAGTCTGCGGATAACCTGCGGTGCGAAACTCAATCGGGATCCCATAGATTCCTGTAATCTCTCTCACACTGAGATACGAAGTGGGACTCCCTATCAACTATAATGCTCACTGGAATACTGTAAAACCTCACCATTTCCCTGACATATAATCCGGCCAAGGCATCAATTAGCTCAACAAATTCCAAAATCAAGGAATGAGCAGACATACTAATATAGCAATTTACTCTTTTCAATTTTTCACTGAGTATGGGAAGTACCTCTAATATAGGTATTTTTCTTCCTTATCACCTTCTCAACTCTTATTTAATCTCGTCTCCAATATGAGACCACGAATATCTTTTTATATTCCTCATAGTCTCTAAGAGTACTGCCCGTCTCTTGAGGCTATCAATAATCATCCCTTTGGCGCTCTCCCGCGCTCTAGGATTATTCTCTCAAGTGAGTTGGCGACCACCTTGTTCGCCCAAATCTCACAACATGTTATACGGTGTTGAGCAATCACCTCACTCATGGGTCGTCCATCCCGAATTTTCTCAAGGTCCTGAAGAACCTCGGGTGTCTTCTCTCAAACCAATTTACACTCCTTCAAGTCTTTATCCTCCTTGAGAGTTAGTAACTCATCTATACTATTTATCACTTATCATCTCATTTAGTGCTGGTCGATTAAAATTTTAATCATTCGTATGTAATTGTCCCAGTAGTCGCTAAAATACCGCGTACTCGCTCTCAATATATCCCAGAGCGTCCACACAATGCGCTCGGATATCTATATCAATCTGAGACAGTACTAACAGTAAAAATTTGAGAATCCCAAAGCCTCTTGCTATTCTCTCAAAGCATACGGCGAATCGGGGATCCCTATCACAAGTACCCACTCACTGGAACTTCAAATACGTCCTCTCTGTTCCACCAATATATATCGACTAAGGCACTTATTACATCCCGAAACCTGATGATAAAGAAGTGAAATAATTTGGTTACTCAATCCATAATCACTTCTATAACATCATGGTTCTTTCGGATTCTTCACCACCTCACAGTGATTGTTTCATGATTAATCTAGGACGGCTTTTCTTTTGCAGACCTTAATATTAGTCACCGATTACGTCTCGGTAATCATCTTCCCCTCGATCACTTCTCTTATCTTTAGTGATCATTTTCAAGATTAGCAGTACTTCTTGTATCTGCTCCTCTGAGTATGACACTTTCATGGCTTGTCATTAATTCCAGTCATATCTACATCATGATTAGAGGAAATCACATTTATTCATATACTTGGGAACTGCCTCATAACTTGTGTTCCCTAGTCATCATATGATTTGTCTTCTCAAGACAATTTCATTCTTTTACATTCATCACCCCAATTGTTTTCCCACTTAATATAGTATTTTACTGTTACTATCTCGTAACCATTTCGAATACTATATTCATACATACCCATTTACTTCTACTTTCTCCCAATTAAGTATTGAATCAATAAGGTAGCAAATTCCACAAACTCTTCAACAATTAATTTGTGCTATACGGGTAAAACTCATAAATTTTATACGCCAATAAGCACACTTTAACCTCACTTAAGTAGTAAAATCTTTTATTCAGACAATTTTCAATGTCCACTTAATCTTTCGAGACCTCACGTCTCTAATATACATAGTTCAATTACAACTCATGGTTACTGACTTAACAATAAGGTTTTTCCATACCTTATACAGCAATATTGCTGATATCAATATACATGTTTGCTCTTTTTAAAATCATCCTAGTTGGCTCTAGGCACACAAATAGGAAGGATACTACAGTCGGCTAGGGATCCAGATAGAATATGATAGGTATTTTAGAATACCATACTTGTTCCGGAACCTAGAAGCAACTGTAGAGAATATTAATCTCATTGTTTTCAAAACGATAAAATTTTCGTTTTTCATCAGTTATAACAAACCAGTTTTATTCTTTACTCATCAATTTCTTGAGTAATTTCTCAAGCTATACTGCTTCATTGGTAAGAGCTTACAACAATTTCTATTTCACTTTACCAACCTCTAAGCTTGTCAACTAAATCTCGATACCAACTTTATAATTTTTGGCAACTACGAGACCTTTCATTTTCTTGGCGATTACAGCTTTTGTTCTGTTCGCCACATTGTTATGATTTCCACCACAATTTGTTGGTCAGATTACTCACCATATTCTTTGGGCGATCATCACTAAAATTAGTGGGTGATCAGTATCCTTACCCACTTTAGCAATTCATGTTATATTGGCGGACTAGTGTTAGTTCTCGCCATCATCTAACTCGCCCACCCGTTGGCGATCATACATTTGCACGCCCATTGGCGAGCTATCCCAATGTAGTTCTCGCCCATCGAGTATTTCTCATAAATCTCATAATACCACGGTTCTATGGATATCGTAACGGACCAGCCCAACCGGCCATGGCAACCCCCTTTTTGGGCCCATCGACAACGATTGCTGTGACATCGCTACTCATCCATACTATCCTCTTTGGCGATCACCTCGATGCCCGGTTCTTCCAACCGTGCTCGAGCTCGCCCATCTCAAAGTTTTCTTTCTCATCCATAGACTCAAACACTTGACTTCCTCAAATGTCAAGTTACATCCATTCTCCTAAAACATAAGGAGTATATATAACCAGTTTACATCATTTCTCACCCAATTCACTTTAAATTCAAACCCCAAAATCCACAACAAGTATGACTATCTCGCGACCTCTCATAACTTATACTCTGGGTCGCCTTACTTATCAATATATCAGTGGGGTCCACAATAGGGATCACCCTTTACACCATCAATTTGTATTTTAAATCCATTCAATCCCTTATAACTTCGAAAGAAAACCTGTCAATATAGGAGTATATTCATAAATTCCCCTTTAATTCTCTCTCTCATCAGTATAACTCCAAACACGCGATCTTAGAACTTATATGCTAATATTACCCCTTTTCATCTCAATATCATCATTTTCAGGATCTTAATTCGATATGGACAGCGAAGTCCTGGTGGGGCCCTCACCGAGTTCCTCACTGTACCTTATCAAATAGACCTGACATTATGATGATAAGATCGCCTATCTCATGCAAAATTTCCGGATTACTATCTCTATTTGTAATCCAATATTCATCAGCTTTCACCATATTTCACAACTTAGCTCAATTCGAAGTCATTTGATTCCTCTATACATTCAGACTATACAGTACTACAGGGGATGTTAAGCTTTCTCAACACTTTCTATGCTAAAGGCATCAACAAACATCAGACCAACCCAAGCTCTGATACCATTAAATCTGTAACATCCCGTTACCACATTTTTCACGTATTTCCATACAACTTTACCGGTTGGGCTGTCTGCGATGCCATTAACATTCAACAGTAACAATGACAAATGATAAACATTTATCTATTTATTATGGAATATGAAATTTCTTTTCATTATTCCTTACATCTGACATCCCCTATTAACCTTTATCTCATTAAGGTAGTACTGTATACATATGTCTGAAATGTAAAAGAGAAAAGACTGTACCTGTCACGTTTAATGTGCCATGCCTTAGTGCTTTAAGCATAGCTATACCCATCTGAGAGCTAATTCTCTCAACTCCGCGTACTTCTTATCTGTGGAGTTAAAATAAAGGGGTGAGCGATTCATACGCTCAGTAAAGGAAACATATGCTGCTTTAAATAAAGCAAAACTATATCTCACTATTCATTTGTTCTTTTCTTAACAATAACCCAGTAGAAAAGAAAATGGATATATAGTAAACAACTCTCTTAAAACACCATTCAAAACACCGACTAATAGTTTACTTTAAAATGTAGTAAACACTATCTAGGATTTCAACAAATCCTCACAGTAAACAAAAATTAATAAGTTGAGACTAGGCAACAATTAAATCATGCTCTCATTGTTCCCCCAGGAACACAAATCGTCCGCTTTGGGGTGCACCCGTAGGCCATCGCCCCTCACGGCTATCTCAACTAGATCTATGGCCATAATCTGTAGGTGGTCCTCGGGTCCACTTGCCAAGTGACCTCGAGACCGCTGATGACTTGGCGGGTCCATCAGCCCTGTGACACCCTAGGGTGCACTCGTTGGTCTATATGACCCGAGCCATCGCCCCAGGTAGGTCACGCAATAGTAACGCATGAACTCAAGGCCTAAAGTCTCAAAAAATCAAGTTTTATCTCATGTTATCATTTCCACCAAATGATTTAATTTCTTATAAAACAATAAAACACCAAAAACAGCCCGTAATCTCAACTTTTAAAACCTGCTCGCCCATGGTCAGCTCGCCCGACATGGCTTGCCCATGGAAGCAGCTCGCTGTGGCGGAGAACATGTGTTCGCCCGCCCTCTTTGCTTTTAAAATCTGAAGCAAAACTGGCTTGCCCTCTGTGGCTCGCCCAGAAGTCAACTCGATAAGACGGTGAATAAGTATTCGCCCGCCACTTAGCTTGCCAAAACAGATGTATGGCTAGCTGATAAAAGTTCGCCCGCCTTTTATTTAAAAGAAAGTTCGCCCGCCTCGACACATTAAAAAGGGTTCGCCCGACTATGGCTTTACCCGGATTTCTCTTTAAAACAAGGGCACTCGCCCAGTTCTCATAAAAGAGAGCTCGCCACATGGCTTAACCTATAGCTTTCTATTAAGACAGTTCGCCCGCCCTTAAAATTAGAAATGGGTGTGTAAAACGTATAAAGGGCTTGGTTTGCCAGCCAATACCAATTCGCCCAACATAAAACACAAAGGGCTTGCCCAACATAAAACATATAAGAGATCGCCCGCCCTGTATCAATTCATCCAACAAAACAACATACGGCGGCTTGTAGCTCGCCCGAAACCAAAACAGTTTATCAACCAATG
The DNA here is from genome assembly GCA_031772115.1 of Heritiera littoralis. Classification (NCBI taxonomy): domain Eukaryota; kingdom Viridiplantae; phylum Streptophyta; class Magnoliopsida; order Malvales; family Malvaceae; genus Heritiera; species Heritiera littoralis. The sequence goes on along the minus strand of JAPDPK010000045.1, from coordinate 3,865,735 downwards.
CATGTCAGAAAATAAAACAATTTCTAATATTTTCTTAACATTTTTACTCCACAGGACATGCATTTGCATCACATACTATTTCCCTTACCTGGGTCAACGAAGCCTTGCTTCACCCTGCTCTGTGTTCGCCCATAGCCATTCCCAATTATAGGCTGCAAATTATATATAAATTCCATTAATATTTCATTTTATATCACTTGGCGAGATTGAAATAATCAAATGACTACTCGCCCAACAGAGCCCTAATTAGCTCACCCAGACGAGCTCGCCATTCACCAAATGACTACCACTTGGAAGATCGCCCGCCATTAATCAAGCTAGCTTTGTGAGCTCGCCCAACATTCAACTCACAAGGCCTATATTCGCTTAATTGAGGGTAGTTCGCCCTCAATCCTATTAGCCCAACGCCTCTGCATTTGAGCTCGCCCATGAATTCATTTCACTAGAATTCGACGCTCTCGCCCTTTGAACACGGGCTTTACCACGGCGAGTTCTTATTATCTACTCGCCTCATTGGCGATTACTAGTTTTCAACATGGGAGATCACTGTAATCGCCATTGTCGTCACTTATTCCATTATTTTCCTTGTTTTCATATTCTCCAAAGATCTAACTAAAAACAAAACTGTATCCATGTTTATTACTTCATAAAACATAGAAATCTATCATTGAGCATCAAGAACTCCTCAGAAAATATGAAACTCACCTCAACCACTGCATTTCCAGAACAGGTTGCTTTCCATCTCATGTTGGCCTCTATTTGCTCATTCGTTCAGCTCATCAAACTAAAGAGGGAAAGGCTTACAAGCTAGTTTACTTGTTTAGCCAAGTCAAGGAAAAAGCTTAGTAGATCAAACATGGCAGAGAAATGGAAGAAACAGAGAAATGCCTCTCGTGAAGAAGCTGGAGTTGGCTAACCCTGTTATCCTCCATTGTTTCTTCTTATATAGGCTAGCTTATCCAATCAATAGCTACCGCCTGTCCCTTATCCTGTTTCCTTCATCATTGTTCACGTCCTTCATGCCTTTAATGCATGAAGAAAACTGAAGCACAAAGTGGCGTGGAAGTCTCCCTTTCACACGCCTTTTTCTTCTGTTGCAGCCTTTGTTTACTTCCTCAAACAATAAGGCTAATTCCCTTGTTGACTTTCACATCTTCACCATTAATTGTCTTCAACCGTATCACTTACAAGTCAATTTTGGCTGCTAATTGTTTTGAAGCCATTTTCCTTTGTCCACCCAAGCTGATTCCCGGTCTCCACCTCGTCTGCTCGCCACACTACACCAGTTCGCCAGCCATTCAGTTGCCAGCTTTATCTTGGCAATTAAAAGAAATTCTCTTTTTTTTTTCTTTACAATTACCTTGAGACTTAGCGAATGGCAGTTGCCTTCTCGCCAAATAGGCTATTCTTTGCCTCTCAATATGGTGATTACAAGTTCTCGCCCAATTAGGCGATCACCGGGAAAGATCAACTCGCCAACCTTGTTTTGATTCACCTAACACGTTGGCGAAAACACCTATTCGCCCACTCCATCGTCCAACTCGCCGTCATCATTGGCGATCACTCCATTAATTTGCTCGCCCATTGGCGAGCCGTTTCATCATGGTACTCGCCCGTCGAGTATTTCACCTAATTGGCTCTGTTCTCATCTCAAATAAAAGAGCTTTTCACTCTTTTTGGAATTTAACATTCATTATTTATTTAATTTCCATTTTCAAGTTTATGAGATTAAGGTCTACTGTAGGGTAAAAATCAGATCTTACACTTATTGCTGAGTACACCATGCTTAAACCGAATTCGCAACTTGTCATTCTTGCCAAGCTCAGCATCAAACTTGAGTTCACTTGCTACTTGGTGTTGTTTCATTCCTATATCATATACACGTTCCCAAAATCACATCACACATTGTCACATGTATATACTTATATATATAAATACACCCACATACTCTTACCTTATAATTTCGATCTACTAAGTACCTAACCATTTCTTACTCATTTTCCTCATTCTTGGTCATGATTAATTTTCTTTACTACTCATGTATATGCACACTTTAATACCCCATATATATATATATATATATATATATATATATATATATATCCTATTTTTATCTTATCTTACGTTAATATATATATACATATATATATATATATATATATATTTACCATTTGTCCCTTTCCAAATCCGATAGCAATTTCCAAGTTCATCATCAAGCATTTTTCCAACAATTTTGATTAATATTCTTTTAATCCATATATATATATATTAAATAACATCTAAATATCTAAACACTTTCATAGTCATCCAACCTTTGCTATTATCACTTCATATTTATTCAACTCAATAAAATCTACTAAAATAAAATTTTACTTCCAACCTACATAAATGTCTTACCAAAGGTCTTGCAGGCTTAGCCATCCAAGCCACTAACAAGCTTCAGCAAGTTTCCCCAAAATTAGCCATATAGTTTACACTACAATTTCAAATTCACATAAAAACTTCAATTAATCATATACAATACAATTTCTAGTCTCAACATAGTGGAATTATAAAATTCTCTTACCACTTTACCTTAGCCGAATGGCCTTTGTTTTCAGCCTTAGTTGATTGGTTACTCATCTTTAAAATTTCAGTTTCAATTCCTTCTTTTCCTCTTAACTCCTGATTTTTCTAGCACCACTATAGCCCTAAAAATCTAGCCTCTGCAGTCTTAATTCCAGCCCTCAAATCAGCCTCGAAATAGCCTTTAAAAATTCCTTAATTCAACCCTGCTTACATGTCATTTTGACAACCCCAAAACCAGCAAATTGTCACGCCTTCAGCTTTGTGTTCTAACCCAAAACAGCCCTTCTTTTAGCCTTAAAATCACCTTCCTTCAGACCTCTTTCTCACGTGGAAATAGCAGCCCAATTGAAAGAACTTGCCACGTCGGTAAAGCACTCCCAAAACAGAAGACCTTCACGCCTTTAGCTGCTCTCCAACCCGATACCCTTGCTATCCTGAAGGAGTTAGAGAGAAAATGAAGCTCTTTTAAGCTGCAGTACGATCGAAATAACAGCAGCTTCCAGCTGCTACGTGAGGTAATGCGACAGAAGCACTTTGTAGTTCTTTGGTTCTTGTTTTTGCTGCACTTTCAGTCCTCTCTCTTCCTCCTTTTCTTCCTCCTACTGTAGCAGTGAACGAACCGAGGTTTGCACCCCTTTTTGCTCGTTCGATCAACCCTCCATTTTCTCTTTAAACTTCAGTCTTCACACTTGCACCATTTCTTCCAAAATGCTCTGTTTTTCAGCACTTGGTCGACAGCCAATCTCTTCACCTTTGCTTCTGTTTTGTGGCTTTTAAAACTTGATCTTACTTGGCCGTAATTCATGCTCTCTTTAACCTTAACAGCCGACCCCATTTGAGTGGCCAAAATGATGATGCAAGGGTGAAGGATGAGAGTCTCGGTTCAGCAGATAAGGAAAGGAAAAGTGAAATGGGGTTGTGTTAAAAGGATGATGATGATGGACGGTGGGGAGTAAAGTTGCAGTGGCTGGTAAAAATTTAAGTTAGTGGGTTTGGTTTTGATGAGGCTTCCTCGAGCAGCCATATCCATATATAATATTTTATTCCCACTAACATTTTTATGTATTTATATATTTATTCTTTATTATTTACTCCATTTGATATTTAGCAAAATTATATTTCTAAATAGTATTAATCCTATACTATATAATGTTTATTCCACCAATATTTCATAATTTCTAAATTTATTAATTTATATTTTATATTGTCACTTTAATCCTAAAGTTTTATTAATTTAATTTAATTTCTCAAGGCTCTTCTTAATCATCATAACTCCAAGTTAAATTTTCAATATACAAATTTGTCTCCAAATCACATTGTTTAATCCATCAAAATGAAAAATTTGCAATTGTTACACAAAATTTCCTTCCTGGCTTAGATACCAAAAGGATTTTGTTTACTTGGACATTTCTGTTGCAGGAATTATAGATACCATTCCCAACTGGTTCTGGAATTTGTCCACCATGTTCTTTTCTTTGAATCTCTCGCACAATCAAATCTATGGGAAAGTTCCTGAATACATTGCTTTTTCTCTTGCTGATACTGTAGATATTGATCTTAGTTCTAATTACTTTGATGGTCCATTGCCCTGTTTGTCCTCCTCCGTGGTAAACACATTAGACCTTTCAAACAATTCATTTTCAGGATCTATGTCTCACCTGTTGTGTTGCAGAATGGAAGAACCAAAGTGGTTGGAAATTCTTCACTTGGCAGACAACCATCTAACAGGAGAAATTCCTGATTGCTGGATGAACTGGCCAAAGTTGGTTTCCATAGATTTAAAAGGCAATAATCTATCTGGTAATATCCCAAGCTCCATGGGATCGTTGAACCTTCTTCAGTCATTGCACCTTGGCAAGAACAAGCTTTCTGGAGTTTTGCCCTCGTCATTGCAAAACTGCACTAAGTTACGGGCTGTTGACCTTGCTGAAAATAATTTTCAGGGAAATATTCCAGGTTGGATTGGTGAGCGACTCTCAGACACCATTGTCATCAGCCTTCGTTCAAATAGTTTTGAAGGTCAGATTCCTGAGAAATTGTGTTCTCTGAGTTACTTGGCAATCCTAGACCTCGCGCATAACAATCTCTCGGGAGACATACCTAAATGTTTATGAACTTCAGCGCCATGGCTGCAAACCAGGACTCAAGTAACCCTATTTCTTATCCTTATGGTCACTTTGGCTCCTCCTTGGAGAGATTTCTATTGATGGTCAAAGGCATATTGCTTGAATATAGTAGCACTCTTCAACTAGTAACATGCATGGACCTTTCAGACAACAACTTATCTGGTGAGATCCCAGCAGAATTAGCTAATCTCTTGGGCTTGCGGTTCTTGAACTTGTCCAACAACCATTTGACAGGAAAGATTCCCAAGAACATAGGCAATATGAAGTTGCTAGAATCTATCGATTTATCCTGGAACCAAATTAATGGTGAAATCCCTACAAGCATGTCGGCTTTAACAATCTTGAGCTACTTGAACTTGTCAAATAACAACCTGACTGGAAAAATTCCATCAAGCACTCAACTGCAAAGCTTCAATATTTCCAGCTATGAGGGAAATGATCTCTTCGGGCCTCCATTGTTGAAGATTTGCAGAGAAGATGCCACAACACCTGTTGTTGATAATGGAGGGAGTAAAGCTGATGGATTTGAAGTGGATTGGTTTTGGTTTTATGTAAGTATGGCTTTCGGATTTGTTGTGGGATTCTGGATTGTCATGGGTCCTTTGCTCTTCATTAAGTCATGGAGATTTGCTTATTTTCGCATGCTGGACAGAGTGGAGTACAAAATCAGGACAGTTGCTATTTATGGTTGCTAGATTCATTCATTCAGTTAGACTTGACAATTAGTATATAAAGTATGTATGTATTGTGTCAAATCTTCAAATCGTGCTCATGTTGCATAAAATATAAAAATTTTATGTCAAAATTGTATCGATATATCAAACATAATATTTATTTTAATTTTTGTCAAATTATACACAACTTTTTGCTAGTGCCACTATCCTATTTCTTTGCTGCCTTTCTCATATCAATTTACAAGTTGTGTTTAAAATTATCATATCCAGATTTGGTATATATATATTGGTTAAACATATTTCTTTTGTAAACAATAAAATATGTTGCATTTACGAATTTATTAATAGAAGATTAATAAAGTTTGTTTCTTAAAGGAATGAGACTTTGATTAATTTCATATCAATAAAGTTTTGATACAAAATGATGATTATTAGGCAAACAATTGATGGAGATAGCCAAATGACCAAGTCAACCGGTGCAGAAGCCTCCCTGGATGTGGCTGCATTAGGAATTTAGGATGTTCTTCTAGCCATTTGGCATAGAGAAGATTGGAATTGGCCAACGGGATGATACAAGTGGTTAACGTTTAAATACTAAGCGTAAAACATTTAGGTTTGAATCTTCACGATCCTTTGATAGTAGGCGATCTGTAAATACCAAAAAAATCTATAGGTGAAAATCTAATGGATCTGTTGAAGGAAACCGAAACAACACGCAGCGGAATTTAAATCATTCGGCCTCCACCAAGATCGATTCGGAGAGTTGCCTGATTAGGGTTTCGAGATTTTACCTGACGTTTTCTCTGAATTTTCTGTCGTTGGTCGAGTCACAAGCAGCAACTTTTCGTTCCTGCCTCTACGGTATCCACACGAACGGATCTCACGACTCTTGAACGTCTCACGATCAGAAGCCTTAAAGAGCTTTTTGATTCCTTATAACCGAACTGCTAGCTTCAATTAAAAGGAATGTTTTGTTTTCTGTTTTAAAAAGTGCAGCTATGTTTTAGAAAAACATCCTTTTTATAGGCAGTAAATTTTACCCTAAAATTTACTGCCAAACAGAACTCTAATCCTACTTAGAATAGGATTAGTTATATCCCTAATCCAATTCAGAATAGGATTAAATAAGCTCCTCATTGATCCGTTCTAAGTGTGCGACCCAATAGGTTCTCAAAACAATGGCAATGACAAAATTGTCACAGGCAATGAGCGGTATCTAGCAACACATCATTGCTACCCATGTAACGAGAATGTCAATGACTCGACATAACCTTACTCGTGATAGATGTTACCGTGTAGTCTAATCCCTTTATCCTTTGATGTCTTGATTAGACACAAGTCATGGAATGTGTCACACTTGTATAGTCTAATCAGCGTTTCTTGATTCCTGAGTAGACTAATTAAACAAATAAAATCAATATCTCATATTGACTTATTCGAGCACGGCCATGCATTTCTTAGTTTCACTCTATCAAAGGGCCCAAGACATCACTCTTGTTATATAAGAGGGATAAATTCTATCTTGATCACTCAACATCCCTCTACACAGATCAAGGCATACCCAATTACTACCTTTATAGTCCATCCTGTTACGAATGACATCTAGCAGCATTAAAGTATGCAATTCTCTATGTTGGGATCTCTGATGATCTCAAGTCAAAGGATCACATACACCATCATCACTATGAGAATCGCTTATGACACTCATATAACAATCCATGTAGCGTTCTCATGGAGGGTCGATCCAGTACATAGTTCTCTAACATGTACCTATGTGATGACTTGATATCTTATATCCATGACAATGGTCATCAGTCAACCACATACTAGTCTTATCGTATCATTGTTATCCTTGTTCACAATAATACTTGACTAGGGATATTTTAAGAATAGTGTGTTATTACTATTCTAAGGACATTATCATATAAGATTACATTACGCAGTTATAAAACAAATATAATAATGAACTATGATAAATAAAATGTCATGATACATAAATAATGCCAAAGTCAATCATCTAATGAATGGTTCTAAGGGCATAATCCAACATCTGTAAATCCCAGTAATAAATTGATGATATGTTTTGATCTTGAAGATGAGATAACCTACCGTAGGACTTAACTTTTTACCTCTCTATGAACAAAAAGGAGAAGGTAGGAATTGAGAGAGATTTCTAATGTGTTAAACAATTTTCCAAATCCAATTTTGATCTCTTGAATTTGCAAAGGTACGAATATAGATATGCAATTCGTGAATATAATTTGTAATTGTGTTACGTGATCGTATCATGTAAAATATAAAAATTTCGTATCGACACGTTAAACATAATATTTTTGAACTTTTATCATATTCATAAATAATGTTTAAAATTTACCACCTTAAACCTGCAAAGTATTTTATGGCAAAAACTCTTAATCAATCTATTCCTCACCTAGACACCTAAACACAACTGATTATCGTAGTTGAAAATGTAGGAATTTTAGTAAAAAAATATTCTCTTTGTGGATAGATTTAATCTATTTTTGGCAATCATTGTTACTATAAATGTTAGTAACAATCACTACACAAAAAAAGTAGTTTCAAGGGTAGTAAATTTTCAGCAGTTTAGAAAACCGCCAGTATTTCCAATATTTATTTGTCTTTTATCGATTAAAATGAAATCGCTGGTAATAACCAGTGCTTCAAGGGCATTTCATCCTCGATAAAAAAAAACAACTCTTTTTTCGTTCTTTTGTTTTCTCTTCTTCTGTTTTGCAGACTCAAGCCTTCACTTCATCATCTCTTTGCTCTCTCTTTTTACTGAAAACTAGAAATCAAATCTCTAAGTTTTGAAATCAAGTAAAAATCTCTCTCAAATCTCTCTCAAATCACTCTTTCAATTAGAAGATTTCAAGCTAGCTTCCCTAATATTTGAAAATCATACCCTTACTTTTAATCTCAAATAAGTTTTTTATTTAGCTTGATAACAGATTTTACACTGTCTTTGACAATGCAGTGTAGACTTGGTGGAGCTGTGTCTCAGGATTGGGAGTCCTTGGTGCTTCACAAGTCCAAGCCCAAGGCTTAGGAGCTACACAATTAGAAGGCCGTGAACAGGCTCTATAGACGGGTGCACTAGTCTGTGATGAATTTAACAGTTGAGAAAAGTCAACAGTCAACAAAGAGTGGTCAAAGTGCTAAGTTGGAAGCTGTCAATGCCACATCAGCTAAGTGGAGAGGCCAAATTAGCAATGAGATCAGTAGAGAAGTTATTACAGAGATGAAGCAAGGGAAACGTAGTGGACATGAGACAAAAGGAGAGCTGTCAAGAAAGAATGAGGAGGCTGGCAGGACCGTTAGCAATACAGTAGCCTGCCAACCATGATTGGACAGAGTAGAGAGGTGGCTGTCTGAGGATCTCGACACTTATTGGTCCAGGCTACAGCATGTGTTTGTCATTAGGAAATTGTGTGCATTTGCACCATTGTAGTTATATAAGACTGCCTAATGTACAAAAAACTGCTCATGAAAAGAAATGACATACCTTTTTCCTCTCATTTTCTGGTCTATTTCTCTTCTTCTTTGATTCTGCTAGGTCATTCTGTGACAATTGGCATCAGAGCTAGGTTGAATCCACCTAAACCAAACTAGGTAAGAGCACTAAAAGGAGAGCCATGGTAGAAGGAACCAAGTTCAACACACTACAAGAACATGTTCAAGCCTTGCAAGTGCAACTGGAGTCCATGAAAACTGCTAAGGCAACTGTCCCGAAATGGTGGGATGCACAAAGACAGGAGATAGAAGCAAAGTTTATGGAGAACCAGAATTACATGAGCAAGATTTTGGAAACTATTCTGCAGAAGGAGACCACACCAGCTCAACCTGACCCTGGTGGAGTTGGAAATGCCAGCAGCTCTCAAACATCTCCAATCTTGACCTCAAGGAGAGAAGGTAAAAGCCCTATTGAAGTTTCTGTAATAGATGAACAAGGAAAGTTTAGGTACAAACCAAATGAACCACGAATATTACCTAAATACCAAAACCTTGATAGTAAGTTACCTAACCCCAACAACTTAGCTGCTATAAAAAATACTAAAGTAGTTAACCCACCCTTGAACTTGAATGCTTTTACACCTAAGCCTAAGATTGAGCTTCCTAACTTTGGTGGTGAAAATCCTAGGGGATGGTTGAGGAAATGCCAACGATATTTTACTATATTCATCATAGTAGAACATCAGAAAATGGAAGTAGCATCTATGTACCTAACAGGGAGGGCTGAAACTTGGTTTGAAGGCTACGTAATGCAAAATCCAGGGGTCACTTGGTAAGATTTTGCCATAGAACTTTGTCAAAGGTTCTGTGATAAAAACTATTCAGATGTAATTGAGGATTTCAACAAGTTACAACATAGATCTACAGTAGAAGACTACCAAGAGAGATTTGAGGAACTCAAGCCCTATATGTTGCAATATAGTCCAAACCTACCAGAAAGCTACTTCATTTCCAGCTCTATTAGTGGGTTGAAGGAGGAGTTGAAGCTTAGGATTAAGGCAAATGAACCATGAAGCTTGGCTACCGCTTATAGATAGGCTAGATTGCATGAACTCTCACTAGAAGTGGAGAACAGAAAACATATATTCAGCCTCAAATCCACATTCAACACAGTCAACAATTCAGTTAACCAAAACACCAAACCTACATACATCACCCCAAACCAGAACCTAAATACCAAAACCACATACATACCACCAAACCAGAATTTCAAGCTTAACACCTATCCAGCAAACAACAACAACAACAAGCAGGCTTTAATAGAACATAAAAGAGCTCAGAATCTATGTTTTAAATGGGGGGAGAGATTTAGCCCTGGTCACACCTGCAAGCCTAATCAACTTAATGCCCTTATTGGAGATGAAACAATTGAAGAAACAGGGGAATTGGAGAATGATGAAGTAGAACCTGAGATTGTGAATGAGGAGATTGCAGACAAGGGGGAAGGGAACTTGGAGATATCCATAAATGCTTTAACGGGCAATGTTGGTTAGGGAACACTAAGGATTCAAGGGAGTATCAAAGGAAAACCACTGTTCATCCTCATTGACAGTGGCAGCACACATAGTTTCATTACCCCAAGGTGGGGCAAAAGATGGGGTAGTGTTGCTGCACACTAATCCTTTGTCTATTACAGTAGCAAATGGAGAAAAATTATTCAACACTGCCAAGTGTAAACAACTGGAGTGGGCAATGCAGGGGCACAAGTTCTTCCATTATCTGAAAGTGTTGGCTATGGGGGGCTGTGACATGGTTCTAGGGGCTGTGACATGGTTCTAGGGGCTGATTGGTTAAGAAAGTACAACCCTGTAACTATGGATTTTAATGACTTATCCTTGTCATTCCAGAAGGATAATCAGCAAGTGGTTTTAAGGGCTCCACAATAGCAAGCTTCCTTAGAGCTAATTTCTACAGAGAAGTTGCAAAAGTTAGCCCACAAGGACCCTGAGCTCACTGGTGAAGTGTTCATGTTAAATGCTGATATAGAAGGGCTAGAAATACCAGAGAAGTTGCAAAACTTGTTAGATGATTATGCTACAATTTTTGAAGAGCCAAAAGGGTTACCACCAAAAAGGAAGCAAGATCATGCCATTCCCTTAAAAGAAGGATTCCAACCAATCAACCTAAGAGCCTGTAGACTTCCTTACTACTAGAGGCAAGAGGTAGAAAAGCAAGTAGCTAGCATGTTGGTAGCCTCTGTTATTCAGACTAGTTCAAGTCCTTTTGCCTCACCATGACTATTAGTCAAGAAAAAAGATGGAAGCTGGAGGTTATGCGTTGACTATAGGCAACTCAATGATGAAACCATCAAGAATAAGTTTCCTATACTTGTTGTGGAAGATCTACTAGATGAACTTAAAGGGGTTGACATTTTCTCAAAAGTTGACTTGATATTAGGTTACTAGCAGATAAGGGTGAAGGAAGAGGACACTCACAAAACTGCTTTCAGAACTCACCATGGCCATTTTGAGTTCAAAGTGATGCCATTTGGGCTATCAAATGCACTAGCTACCTTCCCATCACTAATGAATGAGGTATTTTCTAAACAGTTGAGAAAATTTGTGCTTGTTTTCTTTGATGACATCCTTGTGTATAGCACAGGTTTAGAAAAGCACTTGGAGCACTTAAGAGTTATGTTTGAGATTTTGAAGAAACACCAACTATTTGCCAAGAAGAGTAAGTGCTTTTTTGGTCAGCCACAGATTGAATATTTGGGCCACCTCATTTCTGCCAAAGGAGTGTCAACAGATCCTAGCAAGGTGGAAGCTATGGAGAAATGGCCTCAACCTAAAACATTAAAGTCCCTTAGAGATTTCCTAAGCCTAACATGTTACTATAGAAAATTTATAAGGAACTATGGGGTCATTAGCAAGCCCTTAACTGATTTGTTGAAGAAAGGTGGATTTCATTGGAATGATAGAGCTACTACAGCCTTTCAGCAATTAAAGGCTACTATGGTGTCTGTCTCGGTACTAGCCTTGCCAGATTTCAAGAAACATTTTTGCTTGGAGACTGATGCTAGTTTTAAAGGGTGGGAGCAGTTCTGACACAAGAAGGTAGGCCGGAAGCTTATCTAAGCAAAGCCTTGGGTCTAAAACATGAAGGTTTATCCATTTATGAAAAAGAATACATGGCCATATTGATTGCTATTACCAAGTGGAGGCACCACTTGGAAGGGGGCCATTTGTGATTAAAACTAATCATGAAGCCATGAAATATTTGTTCGAGCATAAATTAGCTATAGCTATCCAAAAGAAGGGTTTAACCAAATTGCAAGGGCTAGAGTATTCAATCCAATATAGGAAGGGCAGACTAAACAAGGTGGCTGATGCTCTCTCTAGGTAGCATGAAGATGAGGGACAATGCTCAGCTTTGACTTTAGTGACTATGGTACCAGAATGGGTGTGAAATCCCCCAATTTCATGTAATTCCTCCATAATTGTAAAGTATTATAAGCTGAAATGATTATGTGAATATTAAAGTATGATGTATGAATGATGTATGGAACATGAGAAGAATAAAGAGAATTAAAAGTCAATTAGTCAAAGAAATTAATGTTGATATCAGGAAAATAATTGAAGTATGAAAAAATTAAAATCAGAATTTTGATTTGTAATTAAATACATGTGTCATATGAAGAAAGGAGAAGAGGAATTAAATGGGTCAAAGGGTCAAGAAGAAGGGTTGAGATGATTAATGGAGTAATGGGCATTTAATGCCAACTTTATAAGTCATCATCTTCATCTCCATCAACCCATGGCAGCAACTCTCCCAACTCTCCCTCACATTTTCCTCCATTTTTCCCTAAGTTTCTATTCCCAATTACCTTGACAAACCACCTTGTTCTCCCATCGATTCAATTAGTGAGTTGAACGAAAAACGCCCATAGTCACTAAACTAGGCTATTTCGAAGTTTGGTGGATTGAGTCCGAGTATTGGAGGAGACCTCAAAATCTGAAATTTTGGTCACTAGCAAAGGCAAGAGAAGAAATGGATTTAGTCAATTTCATTCATAGTTTGGAGTTGTACTGAGTTGGTATCGCATGTGTATGATGATTGTTTAAAGGTTTAATTTGATATGATGTACAGCTTTGAAGAAGCGAAGGAAAGGTGTTGAAGTCACCAAGTGATTTCTTGTTCTCGAAGTAATCGAGGTAAGAAATTTATGTAACGGATGTAGGGTGACTATGTCTGCATGTTTTGATGTATTTTAAATGCCTTTTGGGATGAATCAAAAGTTGATTTGAAGTGCAGGAAATGAACTTCTCGGGTTTTACTCCTAGTGCCAATTAGGCTAGGAGCAGCCGACTGCCTTAAGTAGCAGCCGACTGCCTAGAGACAACCAAAGCGTAGTTTTTCGAAAACTGACAAACCAGTCGACTGCTATTTACCCAGTAAGCATTCTGTTTCAAAACAGTCGACTGCTATATGGGACAGTCAATTGCTATTAGCTAAAATGCATTCTGTTTCAAAACCAGCCGACTGCCTATAAGACCAGTCAACTGCTATGTTTCCAGAGCATTCTGTTTCAAAAACAGTCGACTGCTATATGACCAGTCGACTGCTATTTCTTAAGAAGCATTCTATTTGAAAATCAGTCGATTGCTATATGGACCAGTCGACTGCCCCATGTGTTTTCAAAAATGAAAAATATCGAAATTTTAAATGAAATTAATTTCGATAAATGAAGTTATGAAGCAGCAGCCGACTGCCCTGTGAGGCCAGTCGACTGCCCTGTATGAAAAGAGATTTCAAAGCCTGTTTGGTTTAAACACAAAAGTGTTTTCTAAAGAAGTATAGGATAAATGTTTTGAGACTATGGACTACGTTATGATCATGCATCCCTATACTTGGCTGAGAGACTCTAATCAAGTCCTCAGTATTATTTATGTTTGAGCGAGGAACCCTAGTCTAGTCCTCAATACCACAGATGACACCAAACTAGTGTTCACTATGGATTACCAAAGGCAGGAGAGAATCCAATCCCTGACCATCACATGGTGCACCCTATTCTAATGCAGGATTAGAATCATATAAATGGGTATAAATTATTTATATGATGATGCAATGACTTGAATATTTGTACATAGTCTCCGTCTGATTTAAAGAATATCTGATTTCAATTTACTTAAGGCATATGCAAGTATTTACATTACTTGAAATCATATAAGAGATTTATACAATGATTGCATATGTCCATAATTGATTTACTGGTATAAGATGTTTTGAGAGAAGTATGATGTATGTTTTGAAGTAAGAATATAATGTATGTTTTGAAGTAAGAATATGATGCACGTTTTGAAAGAAGTATATGATGCATGCTTTATAATGATTTACATAACATTATAGAGCCAAGCAGGAAAACTGTATATAAAGGCATAGTACGCTTTTTTACATATTTTTCTTACTGAGCGTAAACTCATCCTTTTACAAATATTTTTCATACAGACTATCTGAAATGATCCATCGCTCTCGATAGAGAAGAGCCTGTTAGTGGATCTTTAAAGTTTACCTTCGAGAGACGCTTCCCAGTTAGCCTAGAAGGTATACTTATGCATTATGTAAAGTAAATTGTAATTCAGCTATGGTACAGTACAAGTAGCATTTATGTATATAAGATGTCGGGGATTTAAGTTAAGAATGATGTGCAAGATCCTATGGTAAGGAATGATATATATACATATCATTACTCTGTTTATTGAAAGTAAATTATTCATACCAAGTTACTAAATGTCAAGCTTAAGAAGAAGAATGAATGACATTGATGAACTAAATCGAATCAAGTCGTATAAGATAATAAGAAAGTTGAAAAAGTTAGTAGGTAAGAAGTAGTGACAGGGACGTCACAATGGGTTAGAGAAGTTGAAGGTAGCTACTAAAGAGATACAATAGCTCAAGAAAAGATCATTTCCCTAACTGTTTCACCTACAGGGATACCAAATTGGTCTTATAGCAATGGAATCCTAAGACACAAGGGCAGGGTCTATATTGGAGATCAAGGACAGTTAAGAACTAAAATTCTTCAAACTCTTCAAGATTCACCACAAGGGGGGCATTCAAGGACTCAAGCAACTTACTACAGAATCAGGTTGTATTTTTTCTGGCCTAGCTTAATGAAGTTTGTTCGAGACTATGTGCAACAATGTGAAGTGTGCCAAAGGAACAAAAGTGAACATGTAAGCTATCCAGGCCTACTTCAACCTATACCAATACCACAACAGAGTTGGGAACTAATCACAATGGATTTTATTGAGGGCCTTTCTTAATCACATAAGTCCAACTGCATATTGGTTATCATTGATAAACTAACCCAATATGCCCATTTCCTTGCTGTTTCTCACCCTTTCTCTACTGCAAACATAGCAAGACTCTACCTAGACCAAGTTTATAAGCTACATGGGCCACCAAGAGCAATCATCTCTGACAGGGATAAAGTGTTCCTAAGCTCCATTTAGCAAGAACTTATGAGGCTGCTAGGTACTGAAGTTCATCTCAGCACAGCTTATCACCCGAAAACATATGGCCGATCAAAAAGACTCAACCAATGCCTAGAACAATACCTAAGGTGCATGTGTTTCTTGAAGCCTACAGCTTGGTGCAAGTGGTTGCCTCTAGCTAAGTGGTGGTACAACACCAGCCACCATACAGCCCTTAAAATGTCTCCCTTTCAAGCACTCTATGGGTATCAACCTCCTAGTTTTTTTTGGAATTCTAGTTCCCAAGCTAAGGTAATCACAATGGAAGAAGTACTAAAAGAAAAAGAGCAGCTCAGCAAACTAATGTTAGACCAGTTGACCAAGGCACAACACAGAATGAGATGGTATGCAGATAAGAAGAGAACAGAAAGAGAATTTTAGGTTGGAGAAGAGGTATTCTTAAAGATCCAACCTTATAGGCAGACTTCTTTGGCAATAAGGAAGAATGTCAAACTTTCCTCTAGATACTATGGCCCTTACACCATTATAGCTAAAATTATCCCGGTTGCCTACAAGCTATGACTACCACCTAACTCAAAAATACACCCTGTGTTTCATTCGATCCTTTTGAAGAAAAATATTGGTCACAAGGTTGTAGCTTCCATTAATCCTCATAAGGTTACAGAGGAAGGGGAGCCAATGGTGTATCCGGTTTCAATTCTGGATAAGAGGATAGTTAAGAGAGGAAATGTGGCTATGACTCAACTACTTGTTCAGTGGGTTAATCTGGGACCGGAACATGGAACATGGAACATGGGAGGACTATCCTGTGTTAGTCTCTCAGTTTCCTTCATTTGATCCTTGGGGACAAGGATTTGCTACAGGGGGAGGTAATGTGATGAATTTAACCGTTGAGAAAAGTCAACAATCAACAAAAAGTGTTCAAAGTGTTGAGTTGGAAGCTATCTGTAACATCCCGTTACCACATTTTTCACGTATTTCTATACAACTTTTTCGGTTGGGCTGTCTGCGATGCCATTCACACTCAACAGTAATGATAATCATTTATTTAACAAATACGAAATATGAAATTCTTTTCATTATTCCTTACATCCGACATCCCATATTCTCTTTATTTCATTAAAGTAGTACTGTATACTTATGTCTGAAATGTAAAAGAGAAGAGATTGTACCTGTCTCGCTTAACATAATGTGCCTCAGCGCTTTATACATAACTATATCCATCTGGGAGCTAATTCTCTCAACTCCGTATCTTTTATCTGTGGAGTTAAAACAAAAGGGTGAGCAAACTACGCGCTCAGTAAAGGAAACGTATGCTGCTTTAATTAAAGCAAAACTATATGCCACAATTTATTTGTTTTTCCTAAAATCACACCCCTAGTAGGAAAACAGTGGATATAGTAAACCACCTCTCAATACACCATCCCAAAATCACATAATAACCAGTTTACTTTAAAATGCAGTAAACAGTAAATAGATTTCACAAATCCTCTCAGTAAACAGAAATCAGTAAGTTGAGACTAGGCATCAAACAATCATGCTCTCATTGTTCCCTCAGGAACACAAGTAATCCGATTTTGGGGTGCACCCATAGGCCATCGCCCCTCACGACTATCTCAACGAGATCTATGGCCATAATCTATAGGTGGTTCTCGGGTCCACTTGCCAAGTGACCTTGAGATCGCTGATGACTTGGCAGGTCCATCAGCCCTGTGACGCCCTGAGGTGCACCCGTTGATCCATCGACCCGAGCCACCGCCCCAGGTGGGTCACGCAACTACATGAATAACAATGCATGAACTCAGCGCCTAAAGTCTCAAAAATCACTTTTATATCTCATGAAAACCTTTAAGGGATTATCTCACCCACATTATCATTTACTCAAATGATATAATTCCTAAAAAGGTTTAGGCTTTCTGTTTACAAAACACCTTAAAAACATTTCAAAATCTTAACGTTTAAAACCTGCTCACCCATGGTCAACTAGCCCAATAAGCTCCCCATGGAAGCTCGCCCAAGGCGGTGAACTTGTGTTCGCCCGCCAAACTTTGCTTTCAAAACAACAAGTATAACTGGCTAGCCCTTAATGGCTCGCCCATTAGTCAATTCGCCCAAAAGGGTTTATATTTTCTATTTTCAAAGTATTAAAATGGCTCATTTTTCCTTAAAAAAATACCATTGAAATCTGTTTGCCATGGTCAGCTCGCCAGCCTGGCTCGCCCATGGTAAACTCTAAGGGGGGAACAAGTAATCGCCCGCCAAACTCTACATTTAGAACAAAAACACCGGCTCGCCCATTTCGGCTCGCCCATAACTTTCTTAACAAAAGGGGTCGCCCGCCCCAAAATATTATTAAAGGATTAGCTCGCCCGCCAATACCAGTTCGCCCAAAAATTATAAAATGTTTGGCTCGCCCGCCAACACTAGTTCGCCCACAAACAACGTAAGGGTCGGCTAACTTTGTAGCTCGCCAAGTCAAAATAATTTATTAAATAAATGCATGCCATAAACCAAAATAGTTTCTCGGTATTTCCATAATATTTTTACTCCACAAGACATGCATTTTACTTCACACACATCTCCCTTACCTGGTTTAACGAAGCCTTGCTTCATGCTCGCCTTCCCGATCGCATTTACCGAGTCCATAATTTTCGGCTACAAAATAATTTATAAATTCCATTAATTTTTCCTTTTTCAATATTTCCAACACTTTGCGAGACTTAAAATCAACTAGCTCGCCCACAAGAGTTCTTACTAGCTCGCCCAACCGAGCTCGCCATTCATCAAATGGCTTACAAGTGGGAGCTCGCCCACCATTACTCGCCATATATTTGTGAGCTCGCCCAACATTCAACTCGCCAGGCCTACTTTAGCTTGAATGTGGGAGTTCGCCCACAATTCTTCTCGCCCAATACCTTATGCATGTGAGTTCGCCATAAGGCTTTCTACTCAGAGATGGGCTTGTCTATAAAATAAACTGGTGTTGGGCGACCTCGCCCACTTGAACAACAGCTTTGGCGAGTTCTTTATTTCCTACTTGCCTCATTGGCGATTACTAACTTTCAACATAGGCGATCACCATAGTCGCCATTCTCATCACTTTTACACCATTTCCATTACTTTCCTTATTCATTCTCGATTATTTTCCCATCATTCTACTACAATTTCAACCTAGTTTCATTTTATTCTTCATCTACATTCAAGAGATGAATTTATTCTATTTCTATGATCTAACAAGGATAAATCAAAAGCAATACTAGAATCATGCTTCTGATACTTGAAATCATAGAAATATGTCATTCAATTTGAAGAAATCATTAAATCTCACCTTAATCAACTGCACTTCCAGCACAGATCACTTTTTGTCTCATGTGGGTCTTACTTCGCTTATTCCTTTAGCTCATCAACTATGGAGGAAAGGTTTTGCAAGCTGGTTTACTTGTTTAGCCAACTTAAGGGTGAAGTGTAGTAAATCGCATGGTAAAAATGAGAGAAAATCAGAACACAAACTTGCAGTTGCATAGCTCTCGTGAAGAAGATGAATATGGATAAATCTGTTTTTCTCAAATGCTTCTTCTTATATAGCCATGCTAACGAAATCAGAACTCATCACTTGGCCTTATCCCATTTCTTCATTTATTTCACGTCTTTCATGCATTAAAAACCGAAGAAAAACTGCAGCAAAAAGGAACGGCTGTGAGAAGCTATTCTCTGCACATTTTGACTTACTTTACTTTGCCATTAATTGTCTAAACCAACTGTCAGGAGAAGCCAATGGCGTGAAGTCCACAACATCTTTTCTTGACTTACTACATCTTCGTCTTACTCCTTAACCAATAAGGTTAATTCCTTTATTGACTTTAACCGTTCTCTATTTATTATCTTCAACCATATGACTTACAAAGTCAATTTTGGCTGTAAAATGATTTGAATCTATTTTCATTTTGTTCGTGCGGATTCCAGTTCGTCTCTTCATCTTGAGGACTCAGCTCGCCAATCTCAATTTCAGTTCGCCAACCTTTCATCTCGCCAGTTGTCCATAGGCTCGCCTATGTTTGCACCTAGGTCTCACCACCTTGTTTTGATGCCAACTTAATATTTGACAATTACAAGATTATTTCCTTTTCTTGGCGATCACATAGGGTTTGGCGATCACAGCCCTCGCCATCATTCGGGCGATCATGCTAACCAAGAACATGGCGAACTCACCTATTCGCCCAACAAGCAATTAAACCAACTCACCAACAGCACACTCGCCCTCATTCATTGGCGATCATCCTCTTGCTCACTCATTGGCAAGCTGTCCCATTGCAGTACTCGCCCGTAGAGTATTTCACATAATTTGCTCCAGTTATATTTCAAGTTATGGAGCTTTTCACCCTTTTGAAAATTAACATTCATTATTTATTTAATTTCCATTATCCATTTTTTTGTAATTAGAGTCTACAATAGTGTAGAATCGGATCTTACACTATCAATGCCACATTAGCTGAGTGGAGAGGCCAAATTAGCAGGGAGATCAGCAGGGAGGTTATTACAGAGATGAATCAAGGGAAACATAGTGGACAAGAGACAAAAGGAGAGCTGTCAGGAAAGAATGAGGAGGCTGGCAGGACCGTTAGCAATACAATAACCTGCCAACCATGATTGGACAGAGTAGAAAGGTGGCTATCTGAGGATCTCGACACTCATTGGTCCAGGCTACAGCATGTGTCTGTCATTAGGAAATTGTGTGCATTTGCACCATTGTAGTTATATAAGACTGCCTAATGTACAAAAAACTACTCATGAAAATAAATGACATACCTTTTTCCTCTCATTTTCTAGTCTATTTCTCTTCTTCTTTGATTCTGCTAGGTCATTTTGTGACATGGTCCAGACGATCAAGAAGTTCAATGCCGAGCGAACAAGAAAAAAGCAGGGCTGGTGGTAAACTGTAGTAATTGATGTTATGAAAATTTTAGCTTCGATTCTTGGTTTGATTTGTATATGATTTGTTGAGTAATTTCTTTCAAAAAAAACCTTTTGAATCTCAAACCTTAGCATCGTCATCTCCACCACCGTCGACTCATGATCTTGTCTCCGTAACCAACGTTTCATTAGCAAGGTAATTTATTGAAGATTTGGTTTTTGATATTTTCTGAATCTTCCCCTTCCTGCTCCTTATTACTTTGAAGAGGATGTGCCTTTATTTCTTGCTTGTATATTTTATTTGGGATTACATATAAAATTAGGGTTTTTTTTTTCTGAATATTCAGAAATTGGAAGGCTGTTTGGTCAAATTAAATGTCGTATCTTACATATATGTATGGACTATATATTATTTGATCATATTTATTAAGATTTGTATATGATGAAATTAAGGATTATTAATTTCTCAAAGTCTATGGGCTAAAGAACTGAAACTAGTAAATGGTACACGGTTCAAAGGGGGTTTCTCTTTTAAATAGCTAAAAGCAAGAAGACTTTCTGTTTTATTCTGGCTTTTATACGTTAGCGATAGAGTTTATAGGTCTTTTTTTTGTTGGGGTACGGCAAATAATTAACTTAAATGCCTTTGACATGAGCAAACATTGATAACTTTGCTTTCTGTATTTACAATAAAAAAATTATTAGAAAGGTCGTGGTGTGGGAGTTTTGAAGGAGGCTTATGTTTGGATTGTTTTTCATTTGATCTCTGACAATCATCTTGTATGAGATTAACAATAGTAAGCTTCTTTGAAATGGTTTTTTGGATATTTTTATATTAAAGACCGTTTCAACATGATTGATGTAGTCAGAAAATTTAACATTATCTTTAAATCTTCTTGTCGATATTATCCCTCAACCTTTTTTATTTATGTTGATTGGTGTTCATTATCTTTAAAACTTCTTGTCGAAAATCTAACTTGATGTGGTATAAAGCGTCTCCTTTTCTGTGGTGTGGGCTGCCAAGTGCAGGGTACACTTAACGCTATTTCTATTTGATTTACAGCGTTATTCGTCTTTGATTTACAGGAGCTACATTTGCCTTGTCTTAAAGCACTGGTGTTGAAGTTTTAAAGTCCTAATTAAAGCTCTCATATAGGTTTAAAAATCGCCTCCTTATCATTAAGCTAAAATGTTTCATTGGCAAATTGTATTTTTAAAATTGTTAAAGAAACAAAATTAAATTTAAATAAAGTCTAGATATTTTGACCATATAATTAAACATGATAAATTATAAACATTTTTTAAAAAAATATGTTTAGGGATATTTTTTAATTTTGTTTGATGTTAATAATTTTCTCTAACAATCTTAAAAGCACACCATCCCACATCTATATGATGCATTCAAAATTTCATCTTCAAAGTGTTTCTCACAAAAATCAAACCTAAATTGAAATATATATATATATATATATATATATATATATATATATATATATATATATATATATATATATATATATACACACACACACACTATGAAACAATCTTTTTCCTTCAAGCATGGGATAAATTTTAATTTAAGTAAAATGTTAAAAAAAACATTTTATGGCAAGAATTCTTATTCAATCTATTCCTCACCTAGACACCAAAACACAATTACTGACCAAAATTGAGTAATATAGTAAACGACGGATATTAGTAAAAAAAAAAAATCTTTTGGTTGATAGATTTAATCTATTTTTGGCAATTGTTATTACTATATATGTTAGTAACAATGAAAAATCATACCATAAAATAATGAATCTCTTTATTATATATCACGTAATCATGTAATCGATCATATTATCAAAGAAATCAATAATTTACTGTTATAATTATCAATGATTCTATTAAAATAAATATTTATAATTTAATTATCACATATGATGTGTAATAAATGATAGATTATTTTTAATAATTTGATTACATAATATGATTTGAATATATTAAGGATAGAATACTTATATTGTATAACTTTTTTATTATTAGGGTTGTATTTATGTAATTGCATTAAATATTATAATAATTGTTTATTATAATATACTTATCATATGCCCTAAGTGATATAGTTATAGTTAAAAAAAAAAATTCAATTTGCACTGTTAATAAACCAACTAATTAGATTTGTGCTTATTATTCAATATACTACTAGTGAATTTTTAGATCTCACAATTCGGATTAAAATAGTAACATATACTCTCACTTTATTTATTTAAATATTTCTTAAAAGATTTGTGTCATCTTCATAACCTTGCTTGTAGAGTGTAAGAATTCCACTGACAGTTCATTAAATAATATATTTTTTTATTTGATTTTGATGAACAATTTCAATTCATGTATTTATATCAAAGAAATTAACAAGAAAAGGCTTCTTGGATAAGTAAAAATTCAATTAAATAATTTTATACACAACATAATAAAATAATATAAAAATAATACGAAATAACATGAGTTAAAATTTTAGTAAAAGTTGCATATAAATTTAACAAAAACTGAAAAACCTATTTTGTATTTAACCATATCCATACAAATTGCAATACAATAACATTTATGTACGTGTCAAAAATACACGAATTATTATATCTGATCAAATTATTGAATGTTAATGAACCCTTGGTTATCTGTCAAACTTTTTTACATGGAAAATTATCTGTCATTGACACTTTATCATGAACAGCCAAAACTTGGATTATTTTGACCAATTTTCATTAGGGTTAATTATAGCATTAAGGGACGCGTACCAAGGTTTTAGCAATGGTTATTTGACAAAATAGAACAATCTTTCAATCTTGTAGATAATCTTAATTAATTTTAATCCAAAAGCTTGATAAACAAGTTTTTGCCAAGTATTGTTTGACTGTTTTGTACAGAAATATAATCTTGCCATGTTTAGGAATTTGGCAAACAAAAATAGGCTATAAATTCTTCTAGGAGAGCTTGGTTTAGAAAGAAAAACCAGGTTTTTGTGTGTTTGTCAGGAGAGAAAATTTTCGGAAAGAGTTATGGTGAAAGAAACAGGGAGAAAGTGTTCTCATTGTGGACATAATGGCCATAACTCGAGAACTTGTAATGGAAAGGGAGGCTGTGTGAAGCTTTTTGGTGTGAACATAGGTGCCATGGATCAAAAGCAAGAAAACTCAATGAAGAAAAGTTTCAGCATGGGAAATCTGCAGTCTTATGCAGAAAACAAGGATGGTAATGTTGCGGATGATGGGTATTATTCTGATGGGCAGATTCATTCTAAGAAAAACAACGCAGCCTATGAAAGAAAAAGAGGTACTCAAATTACCACGTTCTTATTATGTTGACGATTTGTGTCAATCTTATGTGTATATGTCAAATATGAAATATTCTTTTTAGTTTTTACTAAATTCATGTATAATTTTTATCAAATTTTAGTATGTATCACCTTCGTATTTCTTTTATGTATTGTATGGTATCATTGTATTGTGTTTAGGATTGCTAAGCCACTGTCCTAGCCATTGATGAACCATTGAATAAACAAGTATTGATTCATGAAACAAGGCCAATCTGGTGAAAGTTATCGAGTTATCCATGTTTCTGAAATGATTTTTAAATTATACTAATAAAAAAAAACTGGGAATTCTGTTTTTTGTTCAGGGAAGCCATGGACGGAAGACGAGCACAGAACATTCTTGGCAGGTTTGAGTAAGCTTGGGAAAGGTGATTGGAGGGGAATTTCAAAGAATTTTGTTTCAACGAGGACCCCAACACAAGTTGCAAGCCATGCGCAGAAATATTTTCTGAGGCAGGCTCGGAATGATAAGAAGAAACACAGACCAAGCTTGTTTGACATGGCTTTACAGGAATTCGAATCCGTAAAATCTCTTTATCCCTCTCTCACTTACGATTATGAAGAAGAAGAATATATGGTTTGTTTGTTCATGTAGTTGACTAGAGTTCATGGTTTTAATTAACAGACTGCAATTCCTCCGGGCTCCTCCTCAGAAGAAACTAGTAGAAACTCATCTCAGGTTGTGAACCGATTTCCACATCTTTGCCTGGATGATCGTCCAGTCACGTCGCTGCCTGCATCTGATAGTTTTCCAACTCATTATTACCGGATTCAGCCCATGGTAAGGATCTGTTTGCAATTCATTTTTTCCATACGTAGACCACTAAAATTATTCGAGCTCAATTCAATAATTACTTAAGTTTAATTTGTTTATTTTTTACAAATCAAATACGAATTAAACCAAATTTGAATATCTTAATACCCGGTTCCAACGACTCAAAAGCCTAATCAAGTTTTTTAATATATTTACTAATTTACTATTTTCTTCTAATAATATATGATTAAAAAATGTCAAATCAAACTTATCGAGTTAAATTCAAACTTATTAAATCGAATTCGAAGAACTTTAGTATTTTGTCAAGTCAAATTTGAATTTCAAAAACTAATATCAAAATGAGATTTGAATATTAAATTTTTAATTGAATCGAGCTCAAACGTGATATTGGATTGTATTGAGTATTGACTTGGCTCGATTACTACCATGCCACATATTGGAAATTTCATCGGTTGATGCTTTAACAGGCAGGACTAGCCCCCGATGCACAAGGCAAAACAGAGGCTAAAACGATGCCGTCTCTGCCATTGCTGCACGCATTGAATCATGCAGGACCGCGTCACAGTTACATGGCCAAAGCTCTTGGAAAAGTAGCCGTCTGCACACCAGCTGCTCATCCTTCTGGTATACCGTCGCCATTGTTGGTTCAGCACAGCATGTTTCAAGCAAGCTCTGGTGCTTCATCAGCAGAAAAAGAACTATTGGAGCTTAAGATCGGCCCCCCTCAATCATCAAAAAACACTAGTCTGCAGTCTCAAGCATCCATTAGCGTGATTTGAAAAAAAAATGTAGCAGAATTAGAGCTGAATTCACACAATATTTATTTCATCACGAATCCTTACAAATTGTAGCATTTTAAGTCTCTGCCATTGCTACATGCAATGAATCATTGGTGATTCAAGATTTCAAGCATTTAAAAATAAATATGATTTCAGCTTTGAGTTTTAGCTATTTTTCTTTCATGCCAAACAGCCATTAACCCTGGACAAGCATCCATCCGGACAATGATTCGAACACGAACAGAAGCTCATGATTGCTATTAAAGAAAAAACTTTCTATGGCTTCCATGGAAAGATCAGAAGTTAGGAAACATGGCCGACGAATAATAGAATTAACATTAATACTATCAAGCAACACAATTTGTACAGGCCATTAATAAATAAACTGTAAAAGAAATAAATTTCAGAACAGCTTACGAACAACTGAAAGGCAAATAAATATATAATTCTACGTGGTAGCATAGTTTTCCTTTCTTGAGCGCGCAATTAAGAAAGCTATTCTCACATGCATCCATATTGCTGCAGGTGATAGGTAATATCAACTAAGAAGAGCAGCAACCACTCTTCTGGTTAACAGGTTGTCCACGTATCTGCACCAATGGTGGCCTTGCATTATTGGACGCTGGCTGACTTGCCATCCTACAGAAAAGGAGAAAAAAAATAAATGGGGATGACAATCAGAACGACTATATGTTTATGCAGATGAGATGAGACTAACGTGAATTGAATCTATTTCTTTTAATGAGTCCAATAATGAAAAACTAAATGTCATATTCCTGACTGCAAATCAGAACCTGTTCTTAATATCGGCTGCCATTGCCATAAAAGCCTGCTCAACATTAGTAGCATTTTTTGCACTAGTCTCCATAAATGGAATGCCAAGCTCATCTGCAAATGCCTATTTGCAGAACATAAACGATGTTACTCTTTTAGTTTTCAATAGTTCATGAAAATAAGCAGCAGATAGTTAAACCAATTCTACCTTGGCTGTTTTGTAAGAAACAACTTTGTTAGCAGTAAGGTCACACTTGTTTCCAACCAGAAGCTTGTTCACATTCTCACTTGCATAACAATCAATTTCATTAAACCATTGCTTAACATTGTTGAAGCTATCTTGGTCGGTTACATGATAAACTATCTGCCAGATGCGGAACAAACAAACTTGTCCCATAACGTGCAAAAAGCATACCAAAAAAAAATACACAACGGTGAAGAAATAGGGTATCTACACACATGGAGGTAGAACTTACTATAATGCCATGTGCTCCACGGTAGTAGCTGCTAGTGATTGTCCTGAACCTTTCCTGCCCGGCAGTATCCCACTGCATGTTTCAGGAGGGGGAAATAAAATGAAGGGATGGAAAAGAAAGCAAATCAACACAATGCATTGCTATCAAACAAATAAATGCCATCTGCTAGTTAATTCCACGAACCGAAATAAAAGCAAAAAATGGAAAGATTCTCACAATTTGAAGTTTTATGGTCTTCCCGTCTTGCTCCACAGTGCGTATTTTCTGCAGAATAAAAAACAAACATGACTCACAAAATTCAAGTAGAATACGTGCTTTAACCAACAAGTCAGAAATGCTCACAAAGTCCACGCCGATTGTGCTTATATAACTGTCCAGATATGAATCATCCTGCATTTGAGTGATAAAATATGTAGTCAGATTGCAAAAAACATTTAGATTTTAAGCTTAGTAATACATGCAATTTAATTAACAACAACCATTGGTGATTTTCAGATAAAGGATATTAAATTAATCATTACAGTGGAAGTGGAAGCTTACAGCAAATCTAAGGAGCAGACATGATTTGCCAACTCCAGAGTCTCCGATCAGCAAAAGCTTGAACAGATAGTCAATGCACAGAAATTTAAAACCTTGAAGGCTTGCACATTTCAACTAAACAACATCTCGACATAATACCAATAACAAACCTAAATAAATATTTGTACAATAGAATCAATCAATATATACTAACACCAAAGTTCAGAACATGGTGACAATAACATTCCCTCCGACATTCAAAGACCGCATTAAGCACAAACTAACCCTTATCTTACCCCATTTCTACATTCAATGACAAAAGGCAAAACAGAGGCACCGTTATCACGACCATTGTTTTAAATTACGGTCGCGGTCACGTTTTCGGTCGCGTTGCGTTTATCTCGGTTGCGGACATAGCGGTGGTCATTGCGGTCATCGCGGTCGTGAATTTTTTTAAATTTCGCACAATTCTATATAAAAGTGTAGTAATTGTAATTATAATCATGTAAAGTCTTATTTTATAATTTTTAAGGTAATTTATAATACCTCAAGTCTATTATTTATGTGAAAAAAAATTATTTATAATTTTTTGAATTATAATAAAACATTCATATTTAAAAAATTACTTATGATAATTAAAAAATAAAAAATATTGAAAATAGATATAAATAATTATGTATTAATAAGAATTAATGTGCTAATTATTTAGCATTAATTATTTTTTATCTAAATTTTTAAGGAATTTTTTCATCTAAATTTTGTCAAATCTTTTTTTATCTAAATTAATTATGTCAATTTTTTATCTTTTTTTCTTTTTCTATATGAATTTCTACGAATATTAACAAAATATTTAATACCATATATTTAATTACACTACAAATTTTATTTTAAAAAATTAAATTAATAATCTAAATTCAACCTTACCTAATTTTTTTTGGAATTCAGATTACCTAATATTGTTTGTCAGGATTTACCATATTAGCTAATTTTAGTTCTTAAACATTTAATGTTATATTGTGTAAGATCTGATTTTTACCCTACAGTAGACCTTAATCTCATAAAATTGAAAATGGAAATTAAATAAATAATGAATGTTAAATTCCAAAAAGAGTGAAAAGCTCTTTTATTTGAGATGAGAACAGAGCCAATTAGGTGAAATACTCGACGGGCGAGTACCATGATGAAACGGCTCGCCAATGGGCGAGCAAGTTAATGGAGTGATCGTTAAATGATGACGGCGAGTTGGACGATGGAGTGGGTGAATAGGTGTTTTCGCCAACGTGTTAGGTGAATCAAAACAAGGTTGGTGAGTTGATCTTTCCCGGTGATCGCCTAATTGGGCGAGAACTTGTAATCGCCATATTGAGAGGCAAAGAAGAGCCTATTTGGCGAGAAGGCAACTGCCATTCGCTAAGTCTCAAAGTAATTGTAAAAAAAAAAGAATTTCTTTTAATTGCCAAGATGAAGCTGGCAACTGAATGGCTGGCGAACTGATTTAGTGTGGCGAGTCGATTGTTTTCTTATTTGTTTGGCGAGTAGTTTAGTTCGCCAACTTCGTGGATAAGTGATGGCCGCTTGTGGCGAGGACTTGGAAACGCCAATGCATTTGGCGAGTAAAGTGGTCGTCCAGATAGATGGGAAAATGAAAACAGAATTCAACCTAACAGCCAAAATTGACTTGTAAGTGATACGGTTGAAGACAATTAATGGTGAAGAGGTTGAAGTCAGTAAGGAATTTACCCGATTGGTTGAGGAAGTAAACAAAGTCTGCATCAGAAGAAAAAGAGTGTGAAAGGAAGACTTTCTCGCCCTTTGTAAGTGCAGATTTTCTTCATGCATTAAATGCATGATAGACGTGAACAATGATGAAGGAAACAGGATAAGGGCCAGGCGGTGGCTATTGATTGGCTGAGAATGTTTATATAAGCAGAGACAATTGATGAAAAACGAGTTAGCCAATTTCAGTTTCTTCACGAGAAATATTTCTCTGTTTCTTCCATTTCTCTGCCATGTTTGATCTACTGAGTTTCACTCTTCAGTTGGCTAAACCAGTAAATATGCTTATAAAACCTTTCTTTCTTAGCCTAGTGAGCTGAAGGAATAAGCAAATAGAGGCCAACATGAGACAGAAAAACAACGTGTTTTGGAAGTGCAGTTGGTTGAGGTGAGTTTCATATTTTCTGAGGTGTTCTTGATGTTCACTGATAGATTTCTATGATTTATGCAGTAATAAACATAGATACAGTCTTGGTTTTAGTTAGATCCTTGGAAAATAGGAAAACAAGGAAAATTATGGAATAGGTGGCGACAAGGGCGACTACAGTGATCGCCCAAGTTGAAAATAGTAATCGCCAATGAGGCGAATAGATATTAAGTACTCGCCAAGGTAATTTTGTGGGCGAGAACGCCCAATTCTAGTGAAGTGAATGACGGGCGAGCTCTAATGCGAAGGCATTGGGCGAAAAGGATTGTGGGTGAACTTCCACAGTTAGCCAATGAAGGCTTCGTGAGTAATGGCGGGCGAACTAATTGGGAATCTGATTGGGCGAGTAGTTATTTGAGTTATTCTCGCCAAGTGATATATAAAGAAAATATTAATGAAATTTATATATAATTTGCAGCCGATAATTGGGAATAGCTATGGGCGAACATAGTGCTGGGTGAAGCAAGGCTTCGTTGGACCAGGTAAGGGAAGTGTGTGTGAAGTGATGCATGTCCTGTGGAGTAAATTTTATGAAAACATTAAGTTAAATATTTTGTTTTCTGACATGCATGATTTTAAGAAGTTAATTGATAATTGTTTGATCGCGGGCGAGCTGATAGCCGCCTTTTGCTGTTTTGTTGGGTGAAATGATACAGGGCGGGCGAGCGCTTTGTATGTTTTATGTTGGGCAAGCCCTTTGTGATTTATGTTGGGTGAATTGGTATTGGCGGGCGAACCAATCCCTTTTATACGTTTTAAACTCATTTCTATTTTTAAAGGGCGGGCGAACTTTCTTAATGGAAAGCTATAAGTTAAGCCAAATGGCGAGCTCTTTTTATGAGAACTGGGCGAGTGCCCTTGTTTTAAAGAGTAATACGGGTAAAGCCATAGTCGAGCGAACCCTTTTTAATGAGTTTGGGCGGGCGACCCTTGTTTTAAATGAAAAGCGGGCGAACTTTTATCAGCCAGCCGTACTTGTGTTTTTAAAACTATGAGGCGGGCGACTATTATTCGCCGTCTTATCAAGTTGATTTCTGGGCGAGCCACAGAGGGCAAGCCAGTTTTGCTTCAGATTTTAAAAGCAAAGAGGGCGGGCGAACACATGTTCTCCGCCACAGCGAGCTGCTTCCATGGGCAAGCCATGTCGGGCGAGCTGATCATGGGCGAGCAGGTTTTAAAAGTTGATTTTGAGACTTTAGGCCCTGAGTTCATGCGTTGCTAGTGCGTGACCTACCTGGGGCGGTGGCTCGGTCAATGGACCAATGAGTGCACCTCAGGGCGTCACAGGGCTGATGGACCTGCCAAGTCATCAGCGGTCTCGAGGTCACTTGGCAAGTGGACCCGAGGACCCCTTTAGATTATGGCCATAGATCTGAGATAGCCGTGAGGGGCGATGGCCTACGGGTGCACCCCAAAAGCGGCAGGTTTCGTTCTCCCAAGGTGGAGGGAGAAACGATGATAGCATGATTTATTTGTTGCCTAGTCTCAA
Source organism: Heritiera littoralis (assembly GCA_031772115.1). NCBI lineage: Eukaryota > Viridiplantae > Streptophyta > Magnoliopsida > Malvales > Malvaceae > Heritiera > Heritiera littoralis. The sequence goes on along the minus strand of JAPDPK010000045.1, from coordinate 3,835,118 downwards.
CTTATCAGTTTCTATTTACTATGAGGATTATTGAAATCCTCGATAGTGTTTACTACATTTTAAAGTAAACTGTTAGTCGGTGTTTTGAATGGTGTTTTAAGAGAGTTGTTTACTATATATCCATTTTCTTTTCTACTGGGTTATTGTTAAGAAAAGAACAAATGAATAGTGATATATATATAGTTTTGCTTTATTTAAAGCAGCATATGTTTCCTTTACTGAGCGTATGAATCGCTCACCCCTTTGTTTTAACTCCACAGATAAGAAGTACGCGGAGTTGAGAGAATTAGCTCTCAGATGGGTATAGCTATGCTTAAAGCACTAAGGCATGGCACATTAAACGTGACAGGTACAGTCTTTTCTCTTTTACATTTCAGACATATGTATACAGTACTACTTTAATGAAATAAAGGATTATAGGGGATGTCAGATGTAAGGAATAATGAAAAAGAAATTTCATATTCCATAATAAATAGATAAATGTTTATCATTTGTCATTGTTACTGTTGAATGTTAATGGCATCCCAGACAGCCCAACCGGTAAAGTTGTATGAAAATACGTGAAAAATGTGGTAACGGGATGTTACAGATTTAATGGTATCAGAGCTTGGGTTGGTCTGATGTCTGTTGATGCCTTTAGCATGGGAAGAGAAAGGTTAACATTCCCTGTAGTACTGTATAGTCTGAATGTATAGAGGAGTCGAATGACTGTGAAATGAATTAAGTGGTGAAATATGATGAAAGTTGACTAATTAGGGGTTACTAATTGAGATAGTAATCCGGAAATTATGCATGAGATAGGCGATCTTATCATCATTATGTCGGGTCTATTCGATAAGGTACAGTGAGGAACTCGGTGAGGGCCCCACCAGGACTTCTCTGTCCATATCGAATTAAGATCCTGAAATGATGATATTGAGATGAAAAGGGGTAATATTAGCATATAAGTTCTAAGATCGCGTGTTTGGAGTTATACTGATGAGAGAGAGAATTAAAGGGGAATTTATGAATATACTCCTATATTGACAGGTTTTCTTTCGAAGTTATAAGGGATTGAATGGATTTAAAATACAAATTGATGGTGAAATAGTATGAGTATTTGATGGTATAAAGGGTGATTCCTACTATAGACCCCACTGATATATTGATAAGTAAGGCGACCCAGAGTACAAGCTATGAGAGGTCGCGAGATAGTTAGCCTCGTTGTGGATTTTGGGGTTTGGATTTAAAAAGGAGAATTGTGTGAAAAATGGATATTAGTAATGACTTAACATTTGAGGAAGTCAAGTGTTTGAGTCTGTGGATGAGAAAGAAAACCTTGAGATGAGCGAACTCGAGCACGGTTGGAAGAACCGGGCATCGAGGTGATCGCCAAAGAGGATAGTATGGATGAGTAGCGATGTCACAGCAATCGTTGTCGATGGGCCCAAAAAGGGGGTTGCCATGGCCGGTTGGGCTGGTCCGTTACGATATCCATAGAACCGTGGTATTATGAGATTTATGAGAAATACTCGATGGGCGAGAACTACATTGGGATAGCTCGCCAATGGGCGTGTAAATGTATGATCGCCAACGGTGTGGGCGAGTTAGATGATGGCGAGAACTAACACTAGTCCGCCAATATAATTTTAATGACTAAAAAGGGGCAAGGATACTGATCACCCAAATAATTTTAATGATGATCGCCCAAAGAGTATGGTGAGTAAGCTGATCAACAAATTTTGGTGTAAATCATAGCAAAGTGACGAGAAGAGCGATCGCCAATGATATGAATCAAAGCAATGTGGTGAATAGAATAAAAGCTGTAATCGCCAAGAAAATGAAAGGTCTCGTAGTTGCCAAAAATTATAAAGTTGGTATCGAGATTTAGTTGACAAGCTTAGAGGTTGGTAAAGTGAAATAGAAATTGTTGTAAGCTCTTACCAATGAAGCAGTATAGCTTGAGAAATTACTCAAGAAATTGATGAGTAAAGAATAAAACTAGTTTGTTATAACTGGTGAAAACGAAAATTTTATCGTTTTGAAAATAATGAGATTAGTATTCTCTACAGTTGCTTCTAGGTTCCGGAACAAGTATGGTATTCTAAAATACCTATCATATTCTATCTGGATCCCTAGCCGACTGTAGTATCCTTCCTATTTGTGTGCCTAGAGCCAACTAGGATGATTTTAAAGAAAATAAATATGTATATTAGGGACGTGAGGTCTCAAATGATTAAGTAGACGTTAAAATTGTCTGAGTAAAAGATTTTACTACTTAAGTGAGGTTAAAGTGTGCTAGAGGTTAAAGTGTGCTTATTGGGGTATAAAATTTATGAGTTTTACCCGTACAACACAAATAAATTGTTGAAGAGGTTATGGAATTTGCTACCTTATTGATCCAATACTTAATTGGGAGAAAGTAGAAGTGAATGGGTATGTGTGAATACAGTATTCGAAATGGTTATGAGATAGTGACAGTAAAGTACCATATTAAGTGGAAAAACGATAGTGGTGATGAATGTAAAAAAAAAAAAAGAGAAATTGTCTTGAGAAGACAAGTCATATAATGACTAGGGAACACAAGTTATGAGGTAGTTCCCAAGTATATGAATAAATGTGATTTCCTCTGATCATGATGTAGATATGACTGGAATTAATGACAAGCCATGAAAGTGTCATACTCAGAGGAGCAGATACAAGAAATACTGCTAATCTCGAAAATGATCACTAGAGATAAGAGAAGTGATCGAGGGGAAAATGATTACCGAGACGTAATCGGTGACTAATATTAAGGTCTGCAAAAGAAAAGCCGTCCTATATTAATCATGAAACAATCATTGTGAGGTGGGGAAGAGTCCGAAAGAACCATGATGTTATATAAATGATTATGGATTAAGTAACCAAATTATTTCACTTTTTCATCATCAGATTTCGGGATGTAATAAGTGCCTTAGTCGATATATAATGGTGGAACAGAGAGGACGTATGTGAAGTTCCAGTGAGTGGGTACTTGTGATAGCGATTCCTGATTTGCCGTATGCTTTGAGAGAATAGCAAGAGGCTTTGAGATTCCAAACTTTTACTGATTTGCACCGCCTCAGATGGATATAGATATCCGAGCGCATTGTGTGGACGCTCCGGGATATATTGAGAGCGAGTGCGTGGTATTTCAAACACTACTGGGACAATTACGTACAATTGATTAAAACTATCTAAAGGATAGTCTCCATATTATTATCGACTAAGCACCGAAGTGAGATGATAAGTGACAAATAGTATAGATGAATTACTAACTCTCAAGGATGATAAAAGACTTGAGGGAGTGTAAATTGGTTTGAGAGAAGACACCCGAGGTTCTTCAAGACCTTGAGAAAATTCGGGATGGACGACCCATGAGTGAGGTGATTGCTCAACACCGTATAACATGTTGTGAGATTTGGGCGAACAAGGTGGTCGCCAACTCACTTGAGAGAATAATCCTAGAGTGAGGGAGAGCGCCAAAGGGATGATTATTGATAGCCTCAAGAGACGGGCAGTACTCTTAGAGACTATGAGGAATATAAAAAGATATTCGCGGTCTCATATTGGAGACGAGATTAAATAAGAGTTGAGAAGGTGATAAGGAAGAAAAATACCTATATTAGAGGTACTTCCTATACTCAGTGAAAAATTGAAAGAGTAAAATGCTATCTGGATAGTTGTGGATATATTAGTAAGTCTGCTCATTCCTTGATTTTGGAATTTGTTGAGCTAATTAATGCCTTGGCCGGATCATGTGTCAGGGAAATGGTGAGGTTTTATAGTATTCCAGTGAGCATTATAGTTGATAGGGAGTCCGGCTTCGTATCTCAGTGATGAGAGAGATTACAGGAATCTATGGGATCCCGATTGAGTTTCGCACCGCAGATTATCCGCAGACTGAGAGACAGTCCGAGTGTATGAGATGAACGCTCGAGGATATGGTGTGAGCATATGCAGTTGATTTTATAGGCTCCTGGGATAATCCTCTACCCTGGCAGAGTTTGTTGATAATAATGGCCACAAGAGAGTATAGACATAGCACTTGAAAGAGGTTATTTAGCAGACGATATAATCCACGATAGCATGCGAAATGGGAGACCGAAAACTATTTTCTACTTGATCAAACAGACTTCTTGAGATATACAAGAGGTTATGGTTATGTATATTAAGGTCTCACCATTGAAATGCATAGTAAGAGGGAAATCGAGTTTCCGATGTATTAGATCGTCGGAGATCTTAGATCATATGAAAGACGTGCACTACCTCTCGAGTTGTCAGGAGTACATAATGTATTTCATGTTTCAATAATGAGAAAGTATTATCCATATCCTTCTCACGTGATTCGAAATGAGTCCTAGAGATTAGAGAGGACATGAATGACGTTGAGAAATTGATACGGATTCTGGATAGGAACGATAAGGTGTTATGATCTAAGATTTATTCTTTGATTGATGCTATGGCAGTATGAGGCTACTTGATAATTGGAATTCCTTATGTGTACGAAATATACACAGCTTTCATACTGATAGATCTGGTTGAAATTTGGAGGACCAAATTTCTTAAGGTGGGGAGAAATGTAAGATCTGATTTTTACCCTACAGTAGACCTTAATCTCATAAAATTGAAAATGGAAATTAAATAAATAATGAATGTTAAATTCCAAAAAGAGTGAAAAGCTCTTTTATTTGAGATGAGAACAGAGCCAATTAGGTGAAATACTTGACGGGCGAGTACCATGATGAAATGGCTCGCCAATGGGCGAGCAAGTTAATGGAGTGATCGTTAAATGATGACGGCGAGTTGGACGATGGAGTGGGCGAATAGGTGTTTTCGCCAACGTGTTAGGTGAATCAAAACAAGGTTGGCGAGTTGATCTTTCCCGGTGATCGCCTAATTGGGCGAGAACTTGTAATCGCCATATTGAGAGGCAAAGAAGAGCCTATTTGGCGAGAAGGCAACTGCCATTCGCTAAGTCTCAAAGTAATTGTAAAGAAAAAAAAAAAAAGAATTTCTTTTAATTGCCAAGATGAAGCTGGCAACTGAATGGCTGGCGAACTGATTTAGTGTGGCGAGTCGATTGTTTTCTTATTTGTTTGGCGAGTAGTTTAGTTCGCCAACTTCGTGGATAAGTGATGGCCGCTTGTGGCGAGGACTTGGAAACGCCAATGCATTTGGCGAGTAAAGTGGTCGTCCAGATAGATGGGAAAATGAAAACAGAATTCAACCTAACAGCCAAAATTGACTTGTAAGTGATACGGTTGAAGACAATTAATGGTGAAGAGGTTGAAGTCAGTAAGGAATTTACCCGATTGGTTGAGGAAGTAAACAAAGTCTGCATCAGAAGAAAAAGAGTGTGAAAGGAAGACTTTCTCGCCCTTTGTAAGTGCAGATTTTCTTCATGCATTAAATGCATGATAGACGTGAACAATGATGAAGGAAACAGGATAAGGGCCAGGCGGTGGCTATTGATTGGCTGAGAATGTTTATATAAGCAGAGACAATTGATGAAAAACGAGTTAGCCAATTTCAGTTTCTTCACGAGAGCTATTTCTCTGTTTCTTCCATTTCTCTGCCATGTTTGATCTACTGAGTTTCACTCTTCAGTTGGCTAAACCAGTAAACATGCTTATAAAACCTTTCTTTCTTAGCCTAGTGAGCTGAAGGAATAAGCAAATAGAGGCCAACATGAGACAGAAAAACAACGTGTTTTGGAAGTGCAGTTGGTTGAGGTGAGTTTCATATTTTCTGAGGTGTTCTTGATGTTCACTGATAGATTTCTATGATTTATGCAGTAATAAACATAGATACAGTCTTGGTTTTAGTTAGATCCTTGGAAAATAGGAAAACAAGGAAAATTATGGAATAGGTGGCGACAAGGGCGACTACAGTGATCGCCCAAGTTGAAAATAGTAATCGCCAATGAGGCGAATAGATATTAAGTACTCGCCAAGGTAATTTTGTGGGCGAGAACGCCCAATTCTAGTGAAGTGAATGACGGGCGAGCTCTAATGCGAAGGCATTGGGCGAAAAGGATTGTGGGTGAACTTCCACAGTTAGCCAATGAAGGCTTCGTGAGTAATGGCGGGCGAACTAATTGGGAATCTGATTGGGCGAGTAGTTATTTGAGTTATTCTCGCCAAGTGATATATAAAGAAAATATTAATGAAATTTATATATAATTTGCAGCCGATAACTGGGAATAGCTATGGGTGAACATAGTGCTGGGTGAAGCAAGGCTTCGTTGGACCAGGTAAGGGAAGTGTGTGTGAAGTGATGCATGTCCTGTGGAGTAAATTTTATGAAAACATTAAGTTAAATGTTTTGTTTTCTGACATGCATGATTTTAAGAAGTTAATTGATAATTGTTTGATCGCGGGCGAGCTGATAGCCGCCTTTTGCTGTTTTGTTGGGTGAAATGATACAGGGCGGGCGAGCGCTTTGTATGTTTTATGTTGGGCAAGCCCTTTGTGATTTATGTTGGGTGAATTGGTATTGGCGGGCGAACCAATCCCTTTTATACGTTTTAAACTCATTTCTATTTTTAAAGGGCGGGCGAACTTTCTTAATGGAAAGCTATAAGTTAAGCCAAATGGCGAGCTCTCTTTTATGAGAACTGGGCGAGTGCCCTTGTTTTAAAGAGTAATACGGGTAAAGCCATAGTCGAGCGAACCCTTTTTAATGAGTTTGGGCGGGCGACCCTTGTTTTAAATGAAAAGCGGGCGAACTTTTATCAGCCAGCCGTACTTGTGTTTTTAAAACTATGAGGCGGGCGACTATTATTCGTCGTCTTATCGAGTTGATTTCTGGGCGAGCCACAGAGGGCAAGCCAGTTTTGCTTCAGATTTTAAAAGCAAAGAGGGCGGGCGAACACATGTTCTCCGCCACAGCGAGCTGCTTCCATGGGCAAGCCATGTCGGGCGAGCTGATCATGGGCGAGCAGGTTTTAAAAGTTGATTTTGAGACTTTAGGCCCTGAGTTCATGCGTTGCTAGTGCGTGACCTACCTGGGGCGGTGGCTCGGTCAATGGACCAATGAGTGCACCTCAGGGCGTCACAGGGCTGATGGACCTGCCAAGTCATCAGCGGTCTCGAGGTCACTTGGCAAGTGGACCCGAGGACCCCTTTAGATTATGGCCATAGATCTGAGATAGCCGTGAGGGGCGATGGCCTACGGGTGCACCCCAAAAGCGGCAGGTTTCGTTCTCCCAAGGTGGAGGGAGAAACGATGATAGCATGATTTATTTGTTGCCTAGTCTCAACTTATCAGTTTCTATTTACTATGAGGATTATTGAAATCCTCGATAGTGTTTACTACATTTTAAAGTAAACTGTTAGTCGGTGTTTTGAATGGTGTTTTAAGAGAGTTGTTTACTATATATCCATTTTCTTTTCTACTGGGTTATTGTTAAGAAAAGAACAAATGAATAGTGATATATATATAGTTTTGCTTTATTTAAAGCAGCATATGTTTCCTTTACTGAGCGTATGAATCGCTCACCCCTTTGTTTTAACTCCACAGATAAGAAGTACGCGGAGTTGAGAGAATTAGCTCTCAGATGGGTATAGCTATGCTTAAAGCACTAAGGCATGGCACATTAAACGTGACAGGTACAGTCTTTTCTCTTTTACATTTCAGACATATGTATACAGTACTACCTTAATGAAATAAAGGATTATAGGGGATGTCAGATGTAAGGAATAATGAAAAAGAAATTTCATATTCCATAATAAATAGATAAATGTTTATCATTTGTCATTGTTACTGTTGAATGTTAATGGCATCGCAGACAGCCCAACCGGTAAAGTTGTATGAAAATACGTGAAAAATGTGGTAACGGGATGTTACATATTGTTTCCTAAAAAAAATTATTAAACATTTAAAACCTAAACCTATTACTAATTATCATTTACCACATATATTAAAACAAAAAATAATTAAAATAAAAAAAAAAACCCAACCCACCCAACCCGTCGGCTCCTTTCTTTTCACTTTCACTTTCACAGTTTCAGTGTTTCACTTCACCTTCACCTTCTCCTCCCCTTCACCCAAACCCGTCGGCTCAGTCTCAGCCTTGCGATTCTCCATCAGCCAACAAGAAGGCCAGCCTCCACCCACCAGCCGCCGACTCCACTGTGCCAGATCTGATCTCAGATCAGTCATGCCTCATGCCGGTGTCAAGCAACCGACAGATAGAGCATCGCCCAGTCCTACCGCTGCTGCGAGCCTGTGAGCCACCCATGGCCACGCCACGGCCCCACGTCGCCCACGGTCCATTGTGCCTAGTGCTTGCCTACCCACGCCACCCACCCCACTCTGCCTCTGCCCTCTCCAGTCGCCCTCACCGATCGGCTGTTAGTTGTTGTGAATCGTGAATCTTGCGATCTATCTGTTGTTTTTCTTGTTAATTGAGGCTGGGATTCTGGGAATATTTTTTCAGGTTGATTTTTTGATTTTGATGCATCTGTTGTTGTGTTCTGTTTCGTCCACACTCTAAATTTTTTTTTTTTAAGTCTGACCGACGGAATCGAATCGGAGGATAGCGGCAAAAACGGACCGCTATCGCCGCTCTCCTCCGTTACGGCGTTTCATAACGGCCAATAGCGGCCGTTACTGGTGTGATCCGTACTCACACCCGATTTTTCATCGATAGCGGTAGCGGCCACCGCCGCTACCGCGAGATAGCGACCGCTATCTGATTTCGCGGCCGCTATTTGAAACACTGATCACGACACATAGGATCATAGCACAAATGAAATCTAATCTAGATTATCCAACGATAATAAAGTTATCAATTCATAGTAATGATGACAAAAACATACAAAAAGCAAGCATATCTTTGCTCCAAAATCCTGATCAGAATTCAACAATCAACACCCACAATTCAGCTTCTGTTTTAATTAAAATAGATTAAATTCTGATGAAGCAAAAGCAATAACTTTTGATCAAAAAGCTGAAGAATTTACCATAAATAGTAGAAACCCACTTCCTTTAATAGTAAGTATATCACAGATCTAAGCAAATTATTAAACCAGCATTCAGTTTTGCCACCCAAAAGAACATCAGAAATAGAATTTAAAGAGAAATTTCCATTAAAACCTATAACTAAAAAGCTACAAAACAGATCCGTACAAAAAGAAGCTTTACAATGAAACCATCATGGCAAAGAACAAAAGCATCGAGGATCTTAAGCAAACAGCGAAAAACAATTGGAGTAAAAAAGTATTATCGAAAATAATTTTTAAAAAAAAGAAAGAAAAAAAGGGGAAAGGGTGATCAGTGATCAGGAAGCTTACTATTCAGGATTCATGACTGTTGGTTCGACCAAGCATCTGGCCGGTCCGTTGGTGGAGGAATGGGACCGGGTTCTGACAGAAAAGGCCAAAAAAGTTTGCAACTGTGTTTTTGTTCTTGTTGTTAACTGAAGGAAAGAAGGGGAAGATGCTTTTTCAGTTTGGAACCGAAGACAGGATAAGACAAGACACAGAAAAGAAAAATTAACGACACCACCGAAAAGTTTGCATGTTATAGTGCCACGCTTAATATTCCCGAGTCAAATCTCGATTCTAACCATAATTTAAAAAATTAAAAAATTATAAGCCATCAAATTTAACTTCAAATTTATTTAAAAAATCACTTTTTAGGGAATCGCCTTGAGTGCCAATAATGATGTCTTTTTGGGCCAAAAAAAAAATCTTTCACAGGTACCTCCCTGGCGAGTTGGTTTAAGCCGTTTAGACGTAGAAATTTAGATCTTGAAAAACATTTAGATGTTCAAGTTGATATTTAGAAGAGATCGAAAGAAAATAATATGATAGCAAGAGAAATGTTTCAATAAAAGAAAAATAGAAAGAGCTTGTGAAAGAATGAATGACTTTCTATGTCTTCTTCGAGATCATGTCTATTATATTTATAATATTTTTTTTTTTGGTTAAGACCATATATTTTTGGCCTAACCTATTATATACTAATATTAATCAGACTTGATTTCTGAATGTTATGCTCATATGTCACTCTTTGCATATATAGCAATCTTGTTTTTAAGTTATTTTAAAGATTTTTTTACTAACAAGTAAAAGAAATTTGACATTTTCTTAGGTTTTACTATATTAAGCCTAAAATTAGCTAAAAAATGCTAATACATTTAATAAATTTGATATTACACTATTATTTAGCTTATGGTTACTTGTGTTTTTTTTTTAATTCAAATCATATATATCACATGGTCACACTATTAAAAAAAATCTTTTATTACATTAAATAGTTAAATTTCGATCAATAAGTTCATTAATAATTCTGATAACAAATAATTGTTTTTTTATAATGTGATTACATAAGATGATTTAAATAAAAATGACATAAGTTAACATGAAATAATTATTTCATATAACTTGATTTAGCTTAATTTTTTTTTAACTTGAATTAGGCTCAGATTAAGTGGTCATTAGCTAGTATTCCAATCAATTTCCGATCTTCACTAACTAATAAAGTATAATTCAATTCATTCATAGGCAATATGTGAAAGAAAAAAAACTGAAAATATCAAATTCTGGAATAGAATTTCTGAATCCTGAAACCATGATCTTCCAATTGCCATGAACAAAATCATACGTAAAAACCTAGTTGGTTATTACAATAATTTTCAAGCTCCCATGTTCTTAAGGCAACTTGGCATTGGGGAGTTGCTGCTGTCTTGTGCTCATTGATCCCTCCAGGAAAATAAGAAGGGAATCAACCATTTGAGAATTGAGATCAAAGTTCTGCAGTTTCCTCGAAGGTTTCTTGGCTTTACGCTGTTTGGTTGTGTCAATGTCCCCCACATCTGCAATAGGCAAAAACCCTGTTTGAGTACCATCGCTATCGTTGTCAATGTCTCCATCGATTGTCAATCCTTCGACCCTTGCTGCTGCTGTCTCCACTTTCGTTCCCACGTTCACATCTGCATTTCAAAACAATACAAAGCAAAGGGTTCGAAAATTTTAACAAAACTTGTTAAAGAAACGAGTAAACAAAGGATTTAATGTGAAAATCCTAAGAACGAAAAAAGCACGGCTGAGAACAAAGAATTTCATTAAAAGGGCAAATTCAATGAACAAGATTTTTACATTGTGAAATATGAATGGAGTGTATGCATGCAGCCTTTTTTCCGTATTAATAAAAAAACTGTTTTAATGACTTTTAAGTTACAAAGAAACAACTTGCACCAAAACTCACACTTGAAGAAGAATTTCATTATAAACGAAAAAATTGAATGAAAACATATTCTAGATATGAAAATACAGGTCCGATTCTCTTTACTACCATCATGTCATCAAAGAAAAAATTCATATTAGTTGCTTTTTCACATTTGGCATAGCGCGAGCTCTTCAAATCTGTCAAACAAAATTTGGGTGACAGACAACGACGGAACCATTATGTATATGCATATTCCTATATCTCTATCAATTGTGAGATGTTCGGATTCTTTGAAACTCTATACATAATAAAAATAGAAATGCTACCTCTCTTAGCGTAGGTCTAACTTCTTTTCCCAACGATATTAAGAGTACGATTATTTACCTGGATTGGAAAAGAACCAGAGAATCAAGGCACAAACAAGAAGAACCAAAGGAATAACATGCACAGCATTCTCTGCAAACTTAGCCCGAGACTTCTCTTTCTTAGCCATCTCTATTGTGGGATCATACAAGGGCAGTTCATCGTTGTCTTCCACCGATGCTGACATTCTGAGCCCTGTCATACTACCCGCCTTCGGCGACGAATAATAGTCGTCCGAAACTCGAGTCCAGCTCGATGATCTATACATACCGTTCTACTACGTATCAAAAAGCATGAATCAAAGAAACAAGAATTAATGTTTGTGAAAATTTCTGAAGTTGGTCCTTTGTTTCTTAGATTGTTGGATGTGGCAAAGTCTTTTTAAATGCTAGATAGGATCTCCTTTCTATACCGTGAATCTGAACTTCGACATTGTCATCAGATTTAAGACCGAGTATTTTGGCTGCTTGCATGCTCGTTGATTTAGACTTTGTCAGTTTTCACTTTCTATGCTCATTTCTCATGCTCCTTTTTTTTTTTTTGTTTCTTGGTTAGATAGCTCCATGAAATTTGCAAGGAAATGATAAAAAATTTTAAACCTAATGTGACTATGTAACACAAAAACGATACATGAGTTAAAATTTTGATAAGAATTATATATAAATTTGAAAAAATTAAAAATTTGATTTGATATTTGATATATAAACATAAATTAAAATATAATAATTTTTATGTTTTATATGATTTGACATGCAATAAACACGATACACGTACGTAAATTGTGTATCTAAGTAAAGCCAAGCCCAAGACGCCAAGACCCCAATCTCCATCAGGCCGGTTGGCATCTGACAAAGGAGCTAAACCACATGGCTCTGGTAAGAGAAACTATTTGCCAAAGAAAAGATTGATTTCATTCCTGAAAGCTACCACACCTATTGGCTATATAGCACGACGAATAGAGATCTAAAACGTACAGTTTATCCACTGTTTCAAGCAATCTGAGCTACAAATGAAGTGAGAAGAATCAGCCTCGATGAGGAAATCCTGAGCTAGAGGCCACTTTGAGCTGCTGGAAACAATATAAACGTGCCCAATCTCCTGGATCTTTGAAACCAGAACATTTCTTCTTGCCTTAAGCTTACTATTTTCTGATATCATCAGATGGGATTTCTGAAACTCTTGTATGAGGCTACCAGTTCCATGATCAGCTCATCAATCTTCATTTTATTGTTTATATCTTTTGAGCTTCCGCACAAGTTAAAAAAACTTGAACCCTAGGAATTGAGCTCTCCAACCTTCATCATGAATTACCAATCCACATTCCTCATCTCAGTCCAAGTAATTTGAAACTTGAAGTCATGTTTTGGAGCCTTTTTATCAAAATATTTGAATGACTAAGATAGGAGGATGTTTGACCCTATAGGAAAATTTAGATGACAAACTGAAAAGCTCTGACTTTGAATATTGGTATAAATGATTTAAAATATGTGAATTTTGTAAATTTGAAATTTAAGTCTCAATTTTTAAATCATAAATCTTAAATGATCCGAAAATGTAAAAATTTTGTAAATTTAAAATTTGAATCTCAATTTCTAAACCAAAGATCGTGTCGTAGAAAAAAAGCATGTTGATCTTGCATTTATCAAGTTCCCATCTCTATCTATCCTTGATGCAGTAGATCTATCAAATTCACAACTTCCCCACCTTCAATGCCAATAAAGAAAACAAAACTTGAACTTTCTTCTTGGTAGCACTTTCCTTTTTCTAATCCTCAGTAATTAGAGAAAAATTTTAATATTTATAAACAGGTTGAAATTAGACAAAATTTCCAACCTTTATTCTTTTATGAATTTTGATTCTATTCCCTTACCTAAAAATATGGACTTTATAAAAGCACAACCACTTCTTAATAAGATTGGGTCTTATCATTCATGAACATAATCCATTGTAATTAAGAATCTTGCATATATGAACGTTGTCTTCTCACATCACATAATTCTATTCAATTTTATTGACATTAGGTACATGTGAACATTTTTTTATTTGATTATAGAGAATATTCATTAAAAAAAGGAAGAAAATCCCTAAAAGAATACAAAGTAGCCATCATCATCCAAAATTTCACATTCATTTTTCCTAGTCAAAACAATTATACCATCCTTATCTATTCTTGCTATTACCAGGGAAAAAATGCTTAATTTATTCAATGTTCTATTCAAATTGCACAATTCAAGTTAAGAACGTCAAATTACACTCTTTTACAAAAAGATAAATAATTTGGTTATTGAAATTGTACCATAAGGCTAAAACTAAATTTAGTAATATATATATTTGTACTGTGTCTATTTAAAATCAAATACATATAAAATACGAAAATTATTATTTTAATATGTATTGACACATTAAATATAAAACAAATATTTTAATTTTGTATCAAACTTATATACCACTTTTTCTAAAACTTTAGCCCTAATCATTTGAATATTTTTCATGTCACTTTTATGTTGTAACATTAAAAAAAAAAAAGAAAAAGAAAAACCATCATAATATAATAAAATGCCCAATAAATAATTTCTTTTTAAAAAAGGTGGAAAATAAATAGAATCCCCAAAAGAGTAAGATTATATTTATTGTTGTTCAATACTCCTCTCCCAAGTCTCCAACTCGTAATAACAATGCTTCGATGTCTAAGAGAATTTCTAAATAAATTCTTTTTTTTTTCTTTATTCTTTATATTTTTTCATTGAGTTACGGTTTATTACAAAATAAATTGGATTACGAAGAGTAAAAAGTGAAGTATATTTAGAAATTCTCGATGTCTTAAGCTTGCCACCTCTTCCACCTCTTCTTCTTCCGTCATCTCTAAAGCTTTCCTTTCCTTATCTCCAAAACTTTCCCTTTCTTTCTCTTCTCTTTGTCTCCCTTTCCCTCAAACCAGGCGATCCATTTCGCTTCGCAGACTCCCCGAACATCCTCAAAAATCTCGGGTTCGAAACCAACAACAAGCCAACCCCTTCAATGGAGAGCTCCGCCGTCGCTCAGGGTCCAGACGACGACGTCCCGGCTCCTGGTCAGCAGTTTTCTCAGTTCGGTGCGGGGTGCTTTTGGGGCGTTGAATTGGCGTTCCAGAGAGTGCCGGGGGTGACCAAAACGGAAGTTGGGTATACCCAAGGATTCTTGCATAATCCGACTTATGAAGACGTGTGTTCGGGGACTACGAACCACCACAGTGAAGTCGTGAGGGTTCAGTATGATCCTAAAGAGTGTAGCTATGACACTTTGCTCGATGCCTTTTGGGCTCGCCATGATCCTACTGCCCTCAATCGCCAGGTGGGTTTTCATGATGTGGAAAATTTGGGGTTTTTAACGGTTGTTTTAAGCTGTGTTTTTGGTGATAGACCTTCTTTTCTATTATTTATACATTAGGTTGTGAATTTTGTCTTTTTTCCATGTTGGGTTGTTTTATGTGGGTGGATCCATATGTAATCTTGGGTTTTCTTGGTTCTTTGGAGGTGGATTTTGTGCTTGACCATTGAAATTATGAATTATCTATGGCTAATTGGGAATTTTTTGGGGTGTTTTTGGCTTGTTTGATTGAATTGATTTCTAGATGTTAATATATGTGTTTTTCTCCTAGTTAAGCTCATGTTTATGTGGTTTCTTCTCCAAATTTGGCATGAAGCTTGTGAACCTAGGAAAATGTCAGCAGTTTCCTTTATTTGCACGAAGTTTGTGTGTTACTGATTTCCTTATCTAGTCACCCGTCTGGGGGCTTTGCGCTTTTGCTTGTCAAACTATCCAGTTTATGCGATTTTGAGGAGTAGTCTCCGGTGGTTCAATCTTTTCTGTCTTGTAATCTTGTAATGTGTCTTTGTTTTGTTCATCATTCACTTCAAAAGGGAAATGAAGTTGATAGTTGGGAATTTGAGTTACTGCATGGTAGGGCATCTGTGGTCGTTACCTCTGAAGTTACAAGTATTTTCTTTCTCCTGGTAATAGTGATTTTCGGAGTTATTGAAACTTGTCGGAGCATTAACTATGAAATAGCAGATGCTGTGGAATAATTCTCATGATATATTTTTTTGTTTGTCTGCCATGTTGGTCAATACTTGATTGCAACTCACCAATATGATCACTGGTTTGATAGTTTCATATGTTTTCTTGTAATTTCAAATCCACTCACACTGGAGAAAATATCGTCCCCAACTTGTTTATCGTCATAGATAATGCCAAAGATATTGCTAATACATCATGACAAAAGCATGGTATTGCGATTCTAATAGGTTGTAAATCCTTTGACAGGGGAATGATGTTGGAACACAGTACAGATCTGGTATATACTTTTACACCCCTGAGCAGGAGAAGGCAGCACTGGAGTCCATGGAAAAACAGCAGAAGCTCTTGAACAGAAAGATTGTTACTGAGATTCTGCCTGCCAAGAAGTTCTATAGAGCCGAGGAATATCACCAGCAGTACCTTGCTAATGGAGGTCGTTTTGGTTTTAAGCAATCTGCAGATAAAGGGTGCAATGATCCAATCCGATGCTATGGCTAACTTGCCACTCTTCTTTATGCATTTCTGAGTTTATACTTGTTTATAGCTCTCTGCTTTCATCTATCACTATTCACTGGCATATTATACTTTTGAGAACCTTTTTTTTTTTATTGACGGGATGAATGCCTGCTTATTTTACGTAGTTTCTGTGTTTTGTATATCTACAGTGATAGGACATCATGTTTAAACTTTCCAATGCGACAATTATGTATTAGTATTGAAATAACACCTTTTTTTTGTGATGGAGGAGGTTGTCTTCCATTTGTTATATAAAGCCAATGTAGCCAACCTAAAGCTAGAGACAGTAGTATGATTACTGCATTGTGCATTGCATTTCCATCAAAAAGTTCTGGACAGATCTTTGCTTTGAAAGTAATGAATTTTCAGCCTTAAAGAAGATGAAGACATATACTCTTACTTGAATCAGTCGGAGGCAGACTTGGAATGGAGCAAATTAAGATGGTATAGTGTTTTGATTTGCTTTAACAGGTTTGAAGATTCTGTCATGTTATTCTTGGAGTTCAAACCATAAACTGGAGTTAATTGATCTTCAGATTAAACGTTAGACCTATCTTTCAGATAAATCCAAGTAAAATCTCAAAAGCATATTCTTAAGATCCATGCCAGTTATATGAGGCGAAGTTCAAAACCATGTGGTATGATGTTCTTTTGATATGTGAAACCCCTTGATTGTTTTGACTTAATTAAGCTACTTCATCAAAAAGACATTATACGCTTGAACCCTAGGAATTGAGCTCTCCAACCTTCATCATGAATTACCAATCCACATTCCTCATCTCAGTCCAAGTAATTTGAAACTTGAAGTCATGTTTTGGAGCCTTTTTATCAAAATAATTTGAATGAGTAAGATAGGAGGATGTTTGACCCTATAGGAAAATTTAGATGGCAAACTGAAAAGCTCTGACCTTGAATATTGATTTAAATGATTTAAAATATTTGAATTTTGTAAATTTAAAATTTGAGTCTCAACTTCTAAATCTTAAATCTTAAATGATTCGAAAATGTAAAAATTATGTAAATTTAAAATTTGAATCTCAATTTCTAAACCAAAGACCGTGTTGTACAAAAAAAGCATGTCAGACCTTGCATTTACCAAGTTCCCATCTCTATCTATCCTTGATGAGGTAGATCTACCAAAATCACAACTTCCCAACCTTCAATGCCAATAAAGAAAACAAAACTTGAACTTTCTTCTTCGTAGCACTTTCCTTTTTCTAATCCTCATTAATTAAAGAAAAATTTTAATATTTATAAAAAGGTTGAAATTAGACAAAATTTCCAACCTTATTCTTTTATGAATTTTGATTCTATTCTCTTACCTAAAAATATGGACTTTATAAAAGCACAACCACTTCTTAATAAGATTGGGTCTTATCATTCATGAACATAATCCATTGTAATTAAGAATCTTGCATATATGGACGTTGTCTTCTCACATCACATAATTCTATTCAATTTTATTGACATTAGGTACATGTGAACATTTTTTTATTTGATTATAGAGAATATTCATTGAAAGAAGGAAGAAAATCCCTAAAAGAATACAAAGTAGCCATCATCATCCAAAATTTCACATTCATTTTTCCTAGTCAAAACAATTATACCATCCTTATCTATTCTTGCTATTACCAGGGAAAAAATGCTTAATTTATTCAATGTTCTATTCAAATTGCATAATTCAAGTTAAGAACGTCAAATTACACCCTTTTACAAAAAGATAAATAATTTGGTTATTGAAATTGTACCAAAAGACTAAAATTAAATTTAGTAATTTATATATTTGTAGCGTGTCTGATTAAAATCAAATACATATAAAATACGAAAATTATTATATCTTAATCTGTATTGACACATTAAATATAAAACAAATATTTTAATTTTGTATCAAATTTATATACCACTTTTTCCAAAACTTTAGCCCTAATCATTTTAATATTTTTCATGTCACTTTTATGTTGTAACATTAAAAAAACAAAGAAAAACCATCATAATATAATAAAATGCCCAATAAATAATTTCTTTTAAAAAAGGTGGAAAATAAAGAGAATCCCCAAAAGAGTAAGATTATATTTATTGTTGTTCAATGCTCCTCTCCCAAGTCCCCAACTCAGAGTAACAATGCTTCGATGTCTTAAGCTGGCCACCTCTTCCACCTCTTCTTCTTCCGTCATCTCTAAACCTTTCCTTTCTTTATCTCCAAAACTCTCCCTTTCTTTCTCTTCTCTTTCTCTCCCTTTCCCGCAAACCAGACGATCCATTTCGCTTCGCAGACTCCCCATGAACATCCTCAAGAATCTCGGGTTCGGAGCCAACAGCAAGCCAACCCCTTCAATGGAGAGCTCCGCCATCGCTCAGGGTCCAGACGACGACGTCCCGGCTCCTGGTCAGCAGTTTTCTCAGTTCGGTGCGGGGTGCTTTTGGGGCGTTGAATTGGCGTTCCAGAGAGTGCCGGGGGTGACCAAAACGGAAGTTGGGTATACCCAAGGATTCTTGCATAATCCGACTTATGAAGACGTGTGTTCGGGGACTACGAACCACAGTGAAGTCGTGAGGGTTCAGTATGATCCTAAAGAGTGCAGTTATGACACTTTGCTTGATGCCTTTTGGGCTCGCCATGATCCTACTACCCTCAATCGCCAGGTGGGTTTTCATGATGTGGAAAATTCTGGGTTTTTAACGGTTGTTTTAAGCTGTGTTTGTGGTGATAGGCCTTCGTTTCTATTATTTATACATTAGGTTGTGAATTTTGTCTTTTTTCCATGTTGGGTTGTTTTATGTGGGTGGATCCATATGTAATCTTGGGTTTTCTTGGTTCTTTGGAGGTGGATTTTGTGCTTGACCATTGAAATTATGAATTATCTATGGCTAATTGGGAATTTTTTGGGGTGTTTTTGGCTTGTTTGATTGAATTGATTTCTAGATGTTAATATATGTGTTTTTCTCCTAGTTAAGCTGATGTATATGTGGTTTCTTCTCCAAATTTGGCATGAAGCTTGTGAACTAGGAAAATGTCAGCAGTTTCCCTTTATTTGCACGAAGTTTGTGTGTTACTGATTTCCTTATCTAGTCACCCGTCTGGGACTTTGCGCTTTTGCCTTGTCAAACTATCCAGTTTATGCGATTTTGAGGAGTAGTCTCCGGTGGTTCAGTCTTTCTGGCTTGTAATCTGTAATGTGTCTTTGTTTTGTTCATCATTCACTTCAAAAGAGAAATGAAGTTGATAGTTGGATTTTGAGTTACTGCAGGTAGGGCATCTGTGGTCGTTTTCTCTGAAAGTTACAAGTATTTTCTTTCTTCTGGTAATAGTGATTTTCGGAGTTATTTAAACTTGTCGGAGCATTAACTATGAAATAGCAGATGCTGTGGAAAAATTCTCATGATATATTTTTTTGTTTGTCTGCCATGTTGGTCAATACTTGATTGCAACTCACCAATATGATCACTGGTTGATAGTTTCATATGTTTTCTTGTAATTTCAAATCCACTCACACAGGAGAAAATATCGTCCCCAACTTGTTTATCCTCATAGATAATGCAAAAGATATTGCTAATACATCATGAAAAAAGCATGGTATTGCGATTCTAATGGGTTGTAAATCCTTTGACAGGGGAATGATGTTGGAACACAGTACAGATCTGGTATATACTTTTACACCCCCGAGCAGGAGAAGGCAGCACTGGAGTCCATGGAAAAACAGCAGAAACTCTTGAACAGAAAGATTGTTACTGAGATTCTGCCTGCCAAGAAGTTCTATAGAGCCGAGGAATATCACCAGCAGTACCTTGCGAACGGAGGTCGTTTTGGTTTTAAGCAATCTGCAGATAAAGGGTGCAATGATCCAATCCGATGCTATGGCTAACTTGCCGCTCTTCTTTATGCATTTCTGAGTTTATACTTGTTTATAGCTCTCTGCTTTCATCTATCACTGGCATATTTATTGATGGGATGAATGCCTGCTTATTTTACGTAGTTTCTGTGTTTTGTATATCTACAGTAATAGGACATAATGTTTAAACTTTCCAATGCGACAATTATGTATTAGTATTGAAATAACACCTTTGCTTTGAAAGTAAAGCTAGAGACAGTAGGATGATTACTGCATTGTGCATTGCATTTCCATCAAAAAGTTCTGCACAGATCTTTGCTTTGAAAGTAATGAATTTTCAGCCTTAAAGAAGATGAAGACGTATACTCTTACTTGAATCAGTCGGAGGCAGACTTGGAATGGAGCAAATTAAGATGGTATAGTGTTTTGATTTGCTTCAACAGGTTTGAAGATTCTGTCATGTTATTCTTGGAGTTCAAACGATAAACTGGAGTTAATTGATCTTCAGATTAAACGTTAGACCTATCTTTCAGATAAATCCAAGTAAAATCTCAAAAGCATATTCTTAAGATCCATGCCAGTTATATGAGGCTAAGTTCAAAACCATGTGGTATGATGTTTTTTGATATGTGAAACCCCTAGATTGTTATGACTTAATTAAGCTACTTACATCAAAAAGACATTATACGCTTAAATTATCTCAAAATAGCAGCTTTCAAGAGTCTGTTGCCATTTAGTGATAAAATTCAATATCGACTTGGAACCTTGAGTAATCCCGATAAGGGAAAGTCGAATATCCAACCTAGAAGGAAATGTCAGATCTGGCCAAAAAAGAAAAGGACATGTCAGACGTTATTTGGAAAGCAAAAGACAAACATGTCAATAAATCCAACTCATTAACGAGCCAAGTTTTCCTAAAACCATGTCCATGACGGAATGAAACAGCCAACCCAACCTTTGAAATTAAGCGAAAGCAACCCAACAAAGCTGTGTCTTTTAAGAAATTGGATAAGCAAAGGTAACACGTAGAAAAACAAGTGCAATAGACAAGCCAACCCAACAAACAAAAATGGCAGAACCAGAGACCAACTAGCTCGAGCAACAAACTGCTCCGAAGGTCATAACTTTCCTGTCCTCTCTGCTGCAAAGAGTAGCTGAGTCTAATGATCACAGCCACCGGTTTCAGTCCCAGAAGATCTCAGTTTTTCATGGCCTTACCAGGCCAACTATATCCATCAGAAGCTATCTCGAGAGGATCTTTAAGTACGTAAATTGCAGCCCGGCTTGCTCCGTGGTGGCCTATGTTTATCTTGATCGGTTTGTGCAGATGCAACCGTCTTTCTCTATCTATTCTTTCAATGTGCATAGGCTTCTTATAGCCAGTATTCTGGTTTCTGCTGAGTTCATGGATGACAGGTATGTTTTTGTTTTCTTTGCTTGAATTTATGATTCTTGGATATAACTGTCTGGGGTTTTCTGGGCTCAACTGATTTTGATCTGGGCTTCAAAGCTGCATCTTCATGAACAAATGGTATTTTTTTTTCCTACTTGTGTTGTTCATGTCATCATCTTCAATCTTCAACTTCAAAATTCATATGAATTTGAATGTTGGATGAAACTCTTTAACTTTGATTTAAGCTTCCAAGTCTTGTCTGTGCTGATATTTTCTTTTCCCTACTTTCCTGGAAGATTTTAGAAAAACAATCTCCTTACAGCACAAATCAAGCAAGCGACACTGTTTTTTTCAGACAAGTACAGCCATGTGAAAAACCATCATCTCTTACCTGAAGCCCCTACCTTAGATATGCTGGTGTTGTCTCTGTCTATCAAGGCACGCGAGTAAAATTCCCATGAAACCGCAATAAAATTGTAAGAATGACAGAGGATGCCATTATTAGAGCTAATGACAGCTCAATCAGGGCCATGGATTCTGTTAAAAAGCAAAATATCAACTTGACTGCGTTCAATGTTTAATTGGTGGCTCAATACCCACCTGATTTCACAAGCAATCATAGCACTTGTTTGACTGCACTCTTTTTGACAGTAGCAGTAACTGACTTTCTAATTTTACTCCTAAGCAATAATCAAATTTTGTAAATTTCCCTTTTTATTAGCAACTAAATCTAAACTTGAAATAAGTGAAAATCAAGAAAAAACCTTGAGCATAGGTTCAAATACCGATATCTAAAATTCTGCATGTTTGAAATTCGAACTTCAGTATTCACACAAAACTCCATTGTACAAAAAAACGAGTGAAAACTCAAAAATAATTCCTCCTTCACATATTTCTTCTTCTTGTTACTCTTTGATTGGGTTTTTTCAGATGTTACAACAACGCCTACTATGCCAAAGTGGGAGGAATCAGCACAGTAGAGATGAACCTTCTCTAGGTGGATTTCTTATTTGGTTTGGGCTTCCAATTGAATGTCACACCTGCCACCTTCCATACCTACTGTTCTTTTTTCCAAGGAGAAATGTGGACGCAATCCCCTTTACAACATTTGGCAGAACCTTCTGTCATGCCCCAAACCCGGGACATAATAGACGTCGCACACCTGTAAGAAATAATCTCATAAATATGCAAGACATTTATCATACTAAAATTTAATCCTTTCAAATATCTAAACTGAAATATACCGCAAATGATCAAAAAAAAGTTTTACAAAACTTCAACCTATTGCTTAAAGTCAACAAAGAAATTTAAAAGATTCTTAAGTCTCAATTTGATCATAAGCTTAAAAGTTTTGAAACATATTCTAAGCTCCAAAGCGTCACTCCCCAACATTCCCGTAGACATTATCAACATCAAAACCTGTAAGATGTTAAGAAAAGGGGGGTAAGTACAACCACTCAGTAAGCAACCGATATCCCAACAGTTTGATTAAGCATGCCATAAAAACACTAGGCCAAAATATCAATGTAAAGGTTCAAAATCAAGATTGGGTAATCTTATATTTAATCACATAATTTATTCAAATTCATATATTCAGATTTCAGAACTAAACAGAGTTTCACAGATTCCAAAACTGAGCAAAAGCTTCATAGATAAAAATTTTCAAGTCTCCTGTAACATGCCATGGCCACGCTTAACCCTTGTGGCACAGGTCAGAATCAGAACAAAAACCACAATTAACCCCGGTGGCTCGGGTCAGAGATATCAGAAGCAACTAATAGTTGCACAGAAACATAACAGAGGGCCACTATTCTCAACCGGTGGTTCGGTTAGAAACTAGTTTCATTTAATAGAATACATGTCGACATGGCCAACATTTAACCCCCATTGGCAGGGTCAGAGCACAGCCATACTAGGAGAGAAAACAAAACATTTTCAGATTATCCCAAATATACAGAACAATACTATTATTTCTTGTAACGTATTTCATACAAAGCAAATTTCGTCAATCACTCCAAAGCAGATTTCGTATTTCCAAAATAAAAATATATGTAAGTACATTATAACGAACTTCAAAAATCAAAGCGACTAAATCATGTATCATCCAAAACGTATCTTATGCAAAGCATATTTCACATGTCTTCTCGAAATATCTTGTACGAAGAATTATATTCTCAAAGATAATTATATACAAATACTTGAATAAAATCATATTCGAAAAGTCAATACAACTCTACTTTCGCAATTCATAATAAAGAAATCAAATATACATACGTTTGCATGCTTAACCCATTTTTAAAAAATCATAGGACAAAACTATATTTGTACATAACATACGAAACATATTTCATATTAAGGTTAATTTTAAGGGTGTCAAAACACTGAAGGGATATCAAGTCACTTACCTGAACTCGCTAGATTGAAACCAAAACAAAGCCTTAAGATCGCTCGGAGCCTATTATTCAAAAAATTTAATATAAGAAAATATGCCATCTGACAGAAGCTAAAAATTATGCTGTAATCACTAAATGACTGTAACTCGATACACTATAAACTTGGTGTAAGTTACGTTATTTGACGAAAGCTAAAAAAAATATTTGTATTTTCTTTAAAATACAGATTTTCTCCAAATATTCGATGCCTTAAAATTTTTTTTTTCAAAAGTCAATGCCTAACTACACAATGTAACCATAAAAAATCAAGGAGAAATCCTTACTCACCTTGGTCTTCTTACATAACACTAACAGCAAACTCCAAATCTCCCTTTCTAATATTTTTTTTTCCAACAGCTTCTATTTTCCTGTTAACACGAATGATGGAAACTTATTGAATAGAGAAGTGGCATTTACCATCATCATCTCTTGTCGCCATAATCATTGTCGTCGTCCACCACATTACTTCACTTTATATTTCTCCCATCTCTTTCTTTCTCTGTTTATCTACTCCTTCTATCTAAAATTTTATGGTTTTAGTTTGGCTGCTACAGGAAACTTTTCACGCCAGCTTTGAAATTTCTTTTTCTCCTTCGACTTGGAACACAGTAGCCAAGCTTTACTCTTTTCTTTCTTTCTATTTGACGCCGCCTCACTGCCTCTCTATTGCACAGCCACTACAATTTCCTATTTTCCTCTTCTTTTCGGCGTTACAGAGACTACTTTCATATTTAGGGCTTTCTTTCTTTTGTATATATATTTAACCTACAGCTTAAAGCCGAGTCCCACTTACTTGGTTTTTTTGGGCTATTGTCCATTGGGCTCGGTTGTTACATTCTCCCCACCTTAAAAGAATTTGGTCCCCAAATTCAAATATCCATAGATTCAAAACTTCGAAAGTTCCCTAAAATTTCTTACTTATCAAAATCACACCCAATGCACTTTATTTCTAAACATACCATCTCATGACAACTCCGATAGTTCATACTTTGACTCTAATAAGTATAATAAAGATCGTAACAAAATTTTTATTAGAGATCTGTTCTCAAAACTTAGAACAAAACCCTTAAGGATAGAATATCAAACCGCAATTATATAAATTCTCCAAGATTAGGATCAATTTTCTATAATTACATGTGCTTAAAGTCACCAACATATCAAAGCTCACACCAAAATATTCATCACTTGCAGTTTAACCATTGTATAAATTCATCCTAAGATAAATAAGAATTTAAAACCTAAAAGGAATTAACATACTTTGTTTTCAAAATATAAGAATCACAACATTTTGAGAGAGGTATACATCCTCCCCACCTTAAAAGAGTTTAGTCAACTAAATTCTTACCTCGATTTTCAAAAAGATGAGGATATTACTCTTTCATGCTTTCCTCTAGTTCCCAAGTAGCTTCCCGTTCATTATGATTACTCCATTGAACCTTAACATACGAAATGGTACGCCTTCTAAGCACTTGCTCCTTCCTATCCACAATACGTATAGGATGTTCTTCATAAGACAAATCTTCTTTAAGTCTCAAAGGAGCTAACTCCACCACATGATTCGAATCTGCCACATACTTCCGCAACATTGAGACATGAAATACGTTATGCACTCCAAACAATGCAGGTGGAAGTGCTAATCTATAAGCCACATCTCTTATCCTTTCTAGAATTCAAAAGGACCTATATAGAGAGGACTAAGTTTCCCTCGAATTCCAAATCTCATGACTCCTCTAGTTGGAGAAACTCGTAAAAATACATGATCTCCACCCTCAAACTCCAACTCACGTCTTCTATTATCTGCATAACTTTTCTGTATGCTTTGAGCCACACGAAGACGTTCTCTAATTAACTGAATTTTCTCAACTGTTTGTTGAATTAGATCTGGACCCAATAATTTCCTTTCACCAACATCATCCCAATAAAGAGGAGACCTACATTTTCTGCCATATAAAGCTTCAAATGGAGCCATCTGGATGCTAGCCTGGTAACTATTGTTATAAGCAAACTCCGCCAATAGTAAATGATGATCCCACGAACCTCCAAAATCCATAACACAAGCCCTCAACATATCTTCCAAGATTTGATTAGTCCTCTCTGACTGACCATCTGTTTGGGGGTGAAAAGCAGTACTAAAACTAAGTTGGGTGCCCATAGCTTTATGCAAGCTCTTCCAAAATTTCGCTACAAATCGAGAATCTCTATCAGATACTATGGACACCGGAACACCGTGAAGCCTCACAATTTGCTCAACATACAACTCTGCTAGCTTTTCTAGGGACATTCCCGCACGAATAGCCAAAAAGTGAGCAGACTTTGTCAATCTATCAACAATCACCCAAATGCCATCATTACCCTTTTGGGTTTTAGGTAAACCAGATACAAAGTCCATAGTGATGTGCTCCCACTTCCATTCTGGAATAGGAAGAGGTTTCAACAATCCTGCTGGTCTCTGATGTTCAGCCTTAACTTGCTGACATGTCAAACACTTAGCCACAAATTGTGCAATCTCTCTCTTTATATTACTCCACCAGAAAGTGTCCTTTAAATCTCTATACATCTTTGTGCTGCCAGGATGGATCGTGTAGTTACTGAAATGAGCTTCTTCCATAATCTCTCTTTTCAATTCTGAGTCATCCGGAACACAAACTCTGTCACCAAACCTCAAGGAGCCATCTTCATGAATCCTAAAATTCGGTTTTAAACCACAATCCACCTCAAGTCTAATGGTTTGGAGTTGAGGATCATTAACTTGAGCATCTTTAATCCTTTGCACCAGGGTAGGCTGCACCTTCAAGTTGTCTAAATAGCTCCTGAACCTCGTACCCGCACATTAATATCCATTTTTCGAAGGTCCTCAAAAATCTCTCTCTGAGAAGTAATTATTGAAGCCAAATTTCCTACAGATTTTCTACTTAAAGCATCAGCTACCTTATTCGCTTTTCCCGGATGGTAACTAATGGTCAAGTCATAGTCCTTCAATAATTCTAACCATCTCCTCTGCCTCATATTCAACTCCTTTTGTGTGAAAAGATATTTTAAACTCTTGTGGTCAGTAAAAATCTCACAAGACTCACCATACAAATAGTGTCTCCAAATTTTCAATGCAAAGACTACTGCAGCCAACTCCAAATCATGAGTAGGGTAATTTTCCTCATAAGGTTTCAACTGTCTAGAAGCATAGGCAATCACCTTGTCATTCTGCATAAGAACACAACCTAACCCTTTCTTCGAAGCATCACTATAAATAATAAACCCTTTACCAGTAACAGGTAAGGTAAGGATTGGGGCAGATACCAATCTTCTCTTTAATTCTTCGAAACTTTTCTCACAATCATCTGACCACTCAAATCGAACTCCTTTTCGGACCAACCGGGTCAAAGGCATAGCTATACGAGAAAAGTCCTCTACAAAACGCCTATAGTATCCAGCTAGACCTAGAAAACTTCGAATCTCAGACACATTATTCGGCCTCTTCCATTCCACTACCGCTTCAACTTTCTTAGGATCAACAGAAATCCCATCCTTAGATACAACATGCCCAAGAAATGCCACACTAGTGAGCCAAAATTCACACTTGCTTAGTTTGGCAAACAAGTGTTTTTGCCTCAAAGTCTCTAAAACAATTCTCAAATGTTCTTCATGTTCTTTTACACTAGCAGAGTATACTAATATATCATCTATGAAAACGACCACAAATTTATCCAAATAAGGTCTAAAAACCCTATTCATTAGATCCATAAAAGCAGCTGGAGCATTTGTCAACCCAAACGACATCACAAGAAACTCATAATGCCCATATCGGGTTCGAAAAGCAGTTTTGGGCACGTCCTCAGTTCTAATCTTTAGTTGGTGATACCCAGATCGAAGGTCTATTTTGGAAAATACCTGAGCACCATTTAACTGATCGAATAGGTCATCAATCCTAGGTAATGGATACCTATTCTTCACAGTCACCTTATTCAATTCACGATAGTCAATGCACAACCTCATACTGCCATCCTTCTTCTTCACAAACAGTACTGGAGCTCCCCACGGGGATACACTAGGTCTAATGAATCCCTTGTCTAGAAGTTCTTGTAACTGCTCCTTCCATTCTTTCAATTCTGCAGGAGCCATTCTATAAGGAGCCTTAGAGATAGGATTAGTACCCAGAATCAGGTCAATAGAGAAGTCACTTTCTCGATCAGGAGGTAATCCAGGAAGATCATCAGGAAAGACATCAGGAAATTCATTCGCAACAGAGATATCCTCTAACACTAACTCCTTAGCTCCAGTATCAGTTACAACTGCTAAGTACCCTTTACAACCACTTCTAATCAACCGCTTAGCTTGCAAGGCGGAAATAACTTGTAAAGGAGTATAAGCACCGCTACCATGAAAACTAAAGAGTGGTTCCCTAGGAATTTCAAAATCCACCCTTTTGTCCCGACAATCAACTTTAGCATAATGAGAAGACAACCAATCCATTCCTAAAATCACATCAAAATCATGCATGTCCAAAACATGTAGATTGGCAAACAAGTCTCTATCCTCAATTCTTAATACACACATTTTGCATATACGATCAGACACAAGTTGACCTCTAATAGGAGTGTCTACACATAAATCATATTCCAAAGGCATACTAGACAAACCAGACTTTCGCACAAAAGCAGATGAAACAAAAGAATGAGAAGCACCGGTATCAAATAAGACATGAGCATAAATAGAGGCAACTGGCAAAATACCTGCAACCACAGTGTTTGATGCTTCTGCATCCTGTTGAGTTAAAGCATATACACGACCTTGAGTCTGAGGTTTCTTCCCTTTTTGCGATCCAGCAAAAGGTGTCGGTGTAATCTGAAGAGGCTGACTGGGTTGTGTCCTTTGAACCATAGAAGGTTCAACTGTTCGAAAGTTCTGAGGCCTCTGCACTGATTCAGATACTTGAGAGTTCATAGGGCACTCAACAATTCTATGTCCCTGCTTTCCACATCTAAAGCAAGCACCGGTAACATGTCTACATTCAGCAACTGGATGTTTTCCCCCACAAACTGAACATTTAGGCCCACGTTGAAATGTGTTGCCCTGATATGACTGAGTTCCCCGTGGAAAGAACTTACCTCTGGGGGTAAAAGAAGCTTGAGGCCCTTCAATGGCTTGAAACTTAGATGAACCACTAAAAGTCTTCTTACCTCGAAATTCTGAGTCCCTACTCCTCTTCTTCGAAAGGTCCTTCCTTGCCTCTTGAGTCTCTCTCCAAACAGAATCAAGGGACTTTGCCCTACCAACTACTTCCGCATAGCTGGTCAAATGTAGTGGGGCAAGTCCTCTACGTATGTGAGCATTCAAGCCATTCTCGAACCTCCTAGCTCTGCTCTCATCATCAGAAACAAGAGAAGAGGCAAACTTCGATAAACGATCAAACTCAGCCTCATATTCATCCACAGTCATTCTGCCTTGAACCAAGTTAAGGAACTCTCTCTCCAACTGTAACAACTTGCTCCGAGGAAAATACTTGGCGTAGAAAGCAGTACGAAAGTTACTCCAGGTGAAAAATTCAAGATCATTCTCATGAGTTCGTGCTACTCCTTTCCACCAGTTATGAGCACTTCCTTGTAGTAAAAAAGCAGCAAATCTAATCTTGTCTTGCTCAGGGGAGCGCATAGCATCAAAAGCCTTCTCCATCTCCTCAATCCATAACTCAGCATCATCAGGGTTTGTAGAGCCCTTGAAAGCAGGTGGTGCTATCTTCTTAAACTCACCCAGTGCTTTCCAATCCACAAAATTATTAGCCTGTTGCCTTCTCCATCTCCTCAATCCATAACTCAGCATCATCAGGGTTTGTAGAGCCCTTGAAAGCAGGTGGTGCTATCTTCTTAAACTCACCCAGTGCTTTCCAATCCACAAAATTATTAACCTGTTGCACTGGGGACTGTTGTTGCCGTTGGTGCCTAACCAAACTCACCACCTCACTAATCAGCTCCATTACCCTATCATTAGTCCCAACCTCAGCACCTTGAGTGCCCACAATCTCATCCACATGGGGGTGGTTAATCCCAGCTCTTCTTTGAGTATTTGGTGCAACAGAAACATTCTCATCTTGGTCTTAATTTTCAGGACTTTGTCGCTAGGGTTTTCTAGGACCATTTCTCCTAAGATTGGCCGCCATCTCAGCTAAACTAAGCTCTGGATTACGACGAGGAGGCATACTGATTTAATCAAGTACAATACAGTATTAGAAAATTCTTTCAAGTCTAATCAAATAATTTTATCAAAAGAAATAAGATAGAATAGCGTCCCAAACCTTAAGTGTCTACCCCACTCTAAATCTTATAACACCTCTAACTACTTAAAAATGCTCGGTTATATGAATTTAATACAATAAACCTAAGCTCTGATACCACTTAATCTGTCACGCCCTGAACCCGGGACATAACAGACGCCGCACACCTGTAAGAAATAATCTCACAAATATACAAGGCATTTATCATACTAAAATTTAATCCTTTCAAATATGTAAACTGAAATATACCGCAAATGATCAAAAAAAAGTTTTACAAAACTTCAACCTATTGCTTAAAGTCAACAAAGAAATTTAAAAGATTCTTAAGTCTCAATTTGATCATAAGCTTAAAAGTTTTGAAACATATTCTAAGCTCCAAAGCGTCACTCCCCAACATTTCCGTAGACATTATCAACATCAAAACCTGTAAGATGTTAAGAAAAGGGGGGTGAGTACAACCACTCAGTAAGCAACCGATATCCCAACAGTTGGATTAAGCATGCCATAAAAACACTAAGCCAAAATATCAATGTAAAGGTTCAAAATCAAGATTAGGTAATCTTATATTTAATCACATAATTTATTCAAATTCATATATTCAGATTTCAGAACTAAACAGAGTTTCACAAATTCCAAAACTGAGCAAAAGCTTCACAGATAAAAATTTTCAAGTCTCCTGTAACATGCCATGGCCACGCTTAACCCTTGTGGCACAGGTCAGAATCAGAACAAAAACCACAATTAACCCCGGTGGCTCGGGTCAGAGATATCAGAAGCAACTAATAGTTGCACAGAAACAGAACAGAGGGCCACTATTCTCAACCGGTGGTTCGGTTAGAAACTAGTTTCATTTAACAGAATACATGTCGACATGGCCAACATTTAACCCCCATTGGCAGGGTTAGAGCACAGCCATACTAGGAGACAGAACAAAACATTTTCAGATTATCCCAAATATACAGAATAATAATATTATTTCTTGTAACGTATTTCATACAAAGCAAATTTTGTCAATCACTCCAAAGCAGATTTCGTATTTCCAAAATAAAAATATATGTAAGTACATTATAACGAATTTCAAAAATCAAAGCGACTAAATCATGTATCATCTAAAACGTATCTTATGCAAAGCATATTTCACATGTCTTCTCGAAATATCTTGTACGAAGAATTATATTCTCAAAGATAATTATATACAAATACTTGAATAAAATCATATTCGAAAAATCAATACAACTCTACTTTCGCAATTCATAATAAAGAAATCAAATATACATGCGTTTGCATGCTTAACCCATTTTTAAAAAATCATAGGACAAAACTATATTTGTACATAACATACGAAACATATTTCATATTAAGGTTAATTTTAAGGGTGTCAAAACACTGAAGGGATATCAAGTCACTTACCTGAACTCGCTAGATTGAAACCAAAACAAAGCCTTAAGATCGCTCGGAGCCTATTATTCAAAAATTTTAATATAAGAAAATATGCCATCTGACAGAAGCTAAAAATTATGCTGTAATCACTAAATGACTGTAACTCGATACACTATGAACTTGGTGTAAGTTACGTTATTTGACGAAAGCTAAAAAAAATATTTGTATTTTCTTTAAAATACAGATTTTCTCCAAATATTCCATGCCATAAAAAAAATTTTTTTTTTCAAAAGTCAATGCCTAACTACACAATGTAACTATAAAAAATCAAGGAGAAATCCTTACTCACCTTGGTCTTCTTACATAACACTAACAGCAAACTCCAAATCTCCCTTTCTAATATTTTTTTTTCCAACAGCTTCTATTTTCCTGTTAACACGAATGATGGAAGCTTATTGAATAGAGAAGTGGCATTTACCATCATCATCTCTTGTCGCCATAATCATTGTCGTCGTCCACCACATTACTTCACTTTATATTTCTCCCATCTCTTTCTTTCTCTGTTTATCTACTCCTTCTATCTAAAATTTTATGGTTTTAGTTTGGCTGCTATAGGAAACTTTTCACGCCAGCTTTGAAATTTCTTTTTCTCCTTCGACTTGGAACACAGTAGCCAAGCTTTACTCTTTTCTTTCTTTCTATTTGACGCCGCCTCACTGCCTCTCTATTGCACAGCCACTACAATTTCCTATTTTCCTCTTCTTTTCGGCGTTACAGAGACTACTTTCATATTTAGGGCTTTCTTTCTTTTGTATATATATTTAACCTACAGCTTAAAGCTGAGTCGCACTTGGTTTTTTTGGGCTATTGTCCATTGGGCTCGGTTGTTACACCTTCTCTAGACATTAATGGCAGACCCCTGAAGATCCACTGCTGCTTCAATGAAGATGAATCCACCAATCAGCACCAACTTGCTGTTTAAGCAGTTTCATTTGTGGATTCCTAGGAATACAAAACCAAGTGCAGATGTGCCTGACATGGGTGAATTAACACATTTATTTCAGACCTGGAGGTCAGAAATCTCATTCGGCTTTCACTCTTTTCTTTTCAATGTGCTGTAAGAACATGTCCAAGCTGAATTTTCACTCTTTTTTATAACTTTAGTGCTAACTATTTTCTTGTTTTTCTTTTTACCCAAACTCTGGCTAGTGGGAATGGTGGTATGTGCAGATAAACCTTTTGCCTTTACAGTCTGGCTAACATGACTTTGCCATAGCTTGTTCAAAGTGGGTCACTGAGTTTTACTCCCTGGAGCCAACCAAGCAAAGAACAACTATAAATTATTTACTCTAAGCATCATTATCAGTTGAAAAATCCCAGATTAATGTTGTCTTCTTCGGGTCAACTTACGGATGCATTGCAAAGATATCAACTTAGAAATTTTATATAAAAGAATGCTTGTAATGGTGGCTGGCAGTTCAATGTTCCATTCCATGTCTGAATCCCATTACTGGAAGGAATGCAAGAGCAATTAGCACTGCTGTTTTGGAATCGGAGCCGTTGATCATTCCGTCATCATTTATCCCAAAAGTTCAGCAATCTATCATGTGGCTAGTGGCTACTATTGATCAGGAATGATTTGGTTTCAGTAGGTTAAAAACACTAGATAATTCTAGAAACACAAAATTAAGCCGGAGAGAAGCTGTTCATGTTATGGAAAGTGTAGCAGTGTTCTTTTCCGCCTAAAAATCCGAAAGTTTGGAAGAAATTTAGTTGTTTCGAACTTTCCTTCCTCTTCAGTTGTCACTCCCCACTTATGAAAATAAGCATTTTTTTCATATAAAAAGCCTATATAATTGTGTGTGTGTGTGTGTGTGTATATATATATATATATATATATATATATATATTCTTATAGCCAAAGAACTTAGATTAGTCGGGGAAGTGGATAACATGGTAGTAAGATTTAGATTCTATTCTGTGATTTTTGTTTGAGTTTGTCACAAGAAGTTTTTTGTTTCTATCTTTGCTAATGTTATTTCACTTTTTTTAAACATTGAGTTTACTGTTTTTTACCAAGATTGGATGCTGCAATGATTTTTTTAAGGGGCATTATAGTTTTAAGGGCCATTATATTCATTCTTCCATGGTATGCTCTTGATTCTAATAAGCATTATTTTCTCTCTTGTCATTACAATGTTTTTTTAATTGCTTTGAATTTGATTTTGAGTTTGATTCTTTGTAACTTTGAATTTAACAAAACAGTGGCGATTATGCGGTTGCAAATTGTTTCCTTAAAATTGCGGGATTTGTTTTTGGAGCTGAGTTTCCTAAGATTTCACTTCATGAACTAATATTTACTGAATTAATACCAGAAATCACCATGGTTGTCCTAATTACAAGTGGAAAGCATCATGAATTTCCACAAAAATTTAAGCGACCAAGAGTCTCTGCAGTTCGTGACTATCCTAGAAACTGTGGAATGTCGGTTCCTACAGTGGACTTGAGCAAAGGACCAGAAGATATTGCTGATGTCCAGCCTTCAGCTGGCCGCCATGTTTTCAGAAAGTATCCTCCTCCGAAAATTCGGAAAGGGGTTCCTGTCACATGGGATATTCCTGTCAAGCCGAATTCTCCTGCTGCTCTGAGAAACCGTCTGATCCCAAGGGCAGTAATTCAGCTTGTGTTATGTCTACGGCAGATTGCAGACAATCGGATGTTTCTAAGGCAACTAATGTTCATGCGTGCACTGATGCTAAACAAGACAACTGGGTAGGGACTCCAAGCCATCTGATGTTCCGAATGCAGCTATTGTTCGTGATATTCATGCACGCATAGAACCCTAAAGAAGACTAAAGTTCAAGATTGCAGACTGACGGATGCTAAATAGGGATGTAAACTGGTATCATTTAATAGCTACCCGGGACTATCTGCTTTGATTAAGCAGGGTTCAGGTAGTTTATAATCGGTTTTAATCGGGTTAGGGTAGTGATTGCACTATTCGTGTTGGGTTCTGGTAAGGTTCGGATAGTGCCCATAAAGTACCCTAAACCGGAACTCGATTAACTTTTTATTAAATATATTTTTGGTTCTTATTAAATTATGTTTGTTTGTAGTTTCACAAACATATTTTTATGGGTTTCAAGTTGTTAAAGTACTAAAGTGTTGAATTATTATGGAACTTGTCTATTTTTGTTTAATCTTATGGTTTTAATTAATAAAAAATTAGACATTAGAATAATTAATTTTTTATGGATTCGGGTTCAGGTTAATTAATGGATTTGTCAAAATTTTGATCGATAATCAAGTAATAAACCGATAGTATGAAATTTATTAGGGTAAAATTCAAGTAGTTCATTAAAAAAATAATAGAGTAATTATAAGATTCGAATTCTTTACTTCATAATTGGATTCGAGGTCGAATACCTCAAAATTAGTGAATACTCATCCTGTTTATATTTTTAAATTGCTAAAGTTTACGTGCGTGTGGATATTAAAGATTCTAGAGCTTGTCAATGGTCGTTCAGGCTGAGGCTGAGCAATATCAAGTGGAAATGTTTCTGTTGCAACTAATGTTTATGCTTGCAGAGATGTTAAAGAACTCAGCTCGATAATGGTCATTGGGGATGAGCTTGGATGACTATCAAGTAGTTCTAAAGGATGAGAGAAACAAAGTCATGTCTATTGCCATGTTATGAATGAATCTAACAAGAGAGAAAATGATTACACACAAAATAAGATTTACGTGATACAGCAATTTACTTATGTCCAAAACCGCACTAAATTTTTCCAACATTATCAATGGTTGTTAGAGCTGAGCAACGTCCAAATGCGCTATTTGAGGTGCATGATTATCAAGCAGCCATTAGTGATGAAGAGTGTGAGAATGCCTTATTTCAGGTGTATAATTCTGAAGAAGGTATTAGTAGCAATTTGGTGATCACTAACAACAAGCCGAGAATCAATTGTTACAAGGCTCACATGAATCGATTCTCTTATTCTGAGATGTCTACTTTATTGTGTTATCAGTCTTGCTTCAGCTGCAAATGGAGTTCCCAACCTTGTACTGATCTAAAGAAACGTGCAGTTTGCGAATGGCAGCCAGACGCCAGTGATCAAAGTGGCTTGGGGTTGTGTTCCTTCCCTCTAGTTAAAGTTTGACTATGCATGAAAGATAAATGGATTACACCATCTGTTACGTTAAACTCAAAATGCTTATGATTTCAAGTCGATACTTGTGATTTAGTTAATCAATCAGAAATTTCTTACCCGAAATATAATAATATAGGGATGATATGTAATTTTGTAATGTCTCAATCTTACATTGAGATATTTTCTTTTTTGTGAAATAACCCATGAAATTTTCGGATCAAAATGAATAATATCTCACGCATTAAAAGGTTAGGTGCGGGCTTTCACAAATTTCAATATGCTTTCCTGGATAAATGCTATGGACTGAACCCCACTGCTCCGTGTTTTATGTTATCAGGAAATAGACATTGAAGCATGTATTCCCTGCTCATAACTGCAGAATAAAACAAACTATTGACTCATTTCACTGCCCAAGCCAGATGCTTTACTTTCCCTTCACTCAGAATTCCTACAGCTACTGAGTTCTGCCTGAAACTCTCCTGATTTTGACATGTATTCAGCCACTGCAGCAGTGAATGTCCTAACCTGGAGCTAGTTTTCAACTTGTTTCAAGCTTACAGCCATTGACAAGTAAGAAAGTGAAGAAAAAAATTTGAAATAACAGGTAACATGAAGTCAATAATCAAGGCATTCAGGCTAACATGCAGAAGAACACTTACTATATTCAATACATAAAGATAGTTTCAACTTATAGGAACTAACATTGTAACATTGTACGCAGCAAGCTCAAACCATATTATATCTTACACACCATGTTTTATACCACATACTAACCTTAGTCTCCTGGCAAGCAAGCAAGCTTACAGAACTTCCTTTAACCACGGTGGTTTCTGTTACCTGAGGGCCAGCGGTTACTCTCCCAGCTTGAGCCACCAGTTCCTCCGCCAGAGCCACTGCCACCGGAATTACCTTGTCCACTTCCAGAGCCGTAGCCACCACCATGAGCACCACCACTTCCACTCCCGTAACCATACCCGGAACCTGACCCTGTCCCAGACCCATAACCATATCCATAACCCTTCCCAAACCCATTAGGTGACCGGCCCGAGCCTGAGCCATAACCCCATCCACTTCCAGGGCTCGAACCCCATCCCCAACTGTAGTCCCAGTTAGGCCCATGGCCTGAACCACTAGCACCATTGGAGCCCCCGCTTGGAGCATTAGGCTCCATGGACGTTTCAGAAGGGGTCAGCAGTTTCCTAGCACCACGAGCACCAGCTATATCAAATGTAGCAAACAAGAAGAGAAGGAAGAAGGTGGAATGGAGAAAGTTAAGCAGCAGTTTCTTCTCCATTGTAGATATATGTGAAGCTTTAAACATTTTCTCTAAGCAAATCTTGTGAGTTGCTGATGAATGATTTGCATTGAAAGTGGGTATTTATAGCGGTGGGTGATTGTGATATGAGGCCACTTGTGACGGTGTTTAATTTTCATATGGGTGGACAAGTCTCCAGCTGTTCGAATTTACCCACAATGAAAAAGCACTACCACGCCTGAATCGCACCACCGCCCTTTCAACTAAATTAATCTGTTTGTATTGTAGGATTAAAACAAGAATGGGGAAATAGTATACATGATTGAGTTGAACAGTGAGCAAATTGAAAGCGAAAGCTTTGATTTTTGTTATACTGCGTATTATTTGGAATTTTTGTATACATCATATATGGAAGAAATGGAATTATTGATCGTTTAAATATAGGAAAGAGATTTTAAGTCAAATGTTTTATCAGATTAAAAATGTTGTCAGAATTAAATTGCATAAAATGTATTAAATTTTTATTGCTATAATTAATAAAAAAATTCTGTGATGCTCGTGATACTCGTGCTATCTTTCACGTCTTCATGCCTGCCAAAAAGAGGAAACTAGAGACAAAGTGTAAGCCACAAACCTGCTCTTTGGATATGGAAATTAGTCAAATTGCATGATTATGTCAGTGTTTTGGCTGCTAAGCTGTCATAAATAATCAATCTCTGTTGCTAATTACCAATATAAAATCTGAATGGAGCAATTCCATATCCATATCTACTTTGAGCATGGAAGCACAAAAAGGTTTTAGTCTTTTCATCATTTACTTTTTCTTTCTTATCCGCTAGAGAACTTAAGCAAAGGAGATTTATTAACTCCAAACAAATGCACTCCCTAAAAATGAACAAGATAGAAGCATTCTCTCTGCATCAATAAAGAGATTATTTTCGCCTAAATTTTTAATTTTTGGATCACAAAAAAATAATTTTTACTAGTACACCAAAATTTTTTTTTCAATCTATAAAACATTATCTATTTTTTATTTCATAAATTAAAAATATCTCACAATTATGATTACAAATCTTCATACATGATTCATATATCGAATCCTCACAGTATTCTGATTTGAGATAAGAACCTGAGCAGATATTTTTGTGTTTTGGTTTGATGGATGAATATGAATGAGCAAAGAGATAAGGGAGGCATGGGGTGGCATGAGAGAGGGGGAAGCTAGTGGTGCAGGCAAATTGAGTGGTACTGGCCAAGCCACAAAGGACATGTGTGGAGGGGGTAAACAGCGCTAGTGAAATAGCAACCATCCCAGCTCTTCTCTTTCTACCCATGATAACAGCCAATGGTATTCGCAGTAGTTGTTAGTTGCTTCAGGAAAAGCTCCTTTTTGCCTCTGCCTTTCTGCAGTGGAGGATAGCAACTTTTGACTTCCACACTTATGAATGGAATTATGGTATGAATGGAATTATGGGATCTAAATTTAACCCCTTTTCACGATAGTGACATGATCTTGACACGTGAGGATCTCTTACTTCTAAGATCTCTCATTAATTCCGGTTATTCATGTTTGTTTTATATAAAATATGAAAATTTTTTTGTGTAATTTTATATCGGCAAGCCATATATACAATTTTTTAACTCTTATTATGTACATATATAATTTTGTACTGTTTTCGTATCATATTATAGTATTGGACTTAGAATTATCGGATTTATTTTTTTGCTTTTGGTGGGAGAGGGATAAGGGATTGTCCGCAATCTGCGTTGTGAGAAAAAATCTAGGGAGATTGAGCTTTTGGACCATACTTCACTTTACAAATGCCTTTGAATACCCCACCAGAAGAGTGTGCAAACATACTCTACTGGTATGTGCCTTTCTATTATTCATGAAAATTACAGCTCAATCAGTGCAACTTTTTCCATGGGCAGTATTTTTTGGCCATATTTGTTAAAAGAAATGCACAAAAATATCTACTTAATCAAAACATTGCATTAAAACATCCGAATATTTGATTTAACAAATTATAAATAATTTAAAACTCAATCATTGCAGCCTTTGCTATGGGTAAGATTTTTCTTGCTAAAGTTGTTAAAAAAAAAGGCATCTGATGTGGGGTCTAATATCAGCAGGGGCATTTCAGTCTTTCGACTCGTTTGTTTCCGACAATAACGACAAAGGACGCGTGAATGTGACAGGGTTGACCTCGATCGGTTCGCAATGCTGCCTGAGTCAGCGGTGCCTGCGTTGTCATCATTCACCTCGGGACCTAGGACGACCTCGGGACCGAGCACGCGTGAATGTTTTGACGGGGAAATAACCCGAGCCACCTATGTTGATCTTCTGTACAGATCACCTCGTCTCATGTCTCCCATCTAACCACGTGTCCATCAACCACAGGGTCTTATGGACGGACCCCCTCTATAAATACCCCTCCTCACTAAGGAAAGAGAGGATTGAATCCTGAGAACCATCCTGAGCTACAACAGCATCAATGATCTACTTAATTAGAATAATAAATTAAAACATTTGAGTAAGCATTTGATTCAATGAATGGTGCATGTTACTTCGAGTTTTTAAACATTATGCTTATATCATATAGTAACAGGTAAACAATTGCTTATCCAGTTATCCTAGAAGGAAAACAAGTTGGAAAGGATGGTTTCAGGTTTTCAGCTTGCAGTAGACATTGGCAAACCCTTCGCTAGTGGAATTGATTAGCCAGGGGCATGTCTAGAATCTAGGACACAGGCTTGGCTCCACAAACAGAATATTTTCCATTCAGTAAAGAAAACTCATGAACTCTTCACCCAAGAGGAAAGATAACAAAACAAAACCACATACTCAATTGGGCCCAGAGCTACAAAATTCAACTTGTAAACTTGAGCATCATCTGGCTCAACCGTGTGGGCACAGTGTTCACTCATGCTCGGAGCATCTCACATGCGGTTACCCCATTTCCCATGCCCAGGGCCAAGTTGCCTCTCACATTGGACCCAACTCCCATTTGTTCAACACGAAAATTTGAGTACCCTTTTGGCCCAATTCCTGTGCTCTTAGTACTATAATGAATTCAATGTTTCTCTTCCCCTCGTGATGAAGAACTGACCCATCGCTGGAATTATCCGAAAGTAGATGTATTTGATTCGATTTGCTAATGATTTAGAAGCTGAAATACTTTCATGAGCTGGATACTTTCTACTCTCCACCTTTCAAATTTAATTAGCTTTCAAAATCAGCAAATTGGCATCATATATATATATATATATATATATATATATATATTATATTTAATTTATCTGGACAGATTTGAGAAGGGGCATGTTCCGAGCATCTTCTGTTAACGGGACTTTTAGAAATGAGGGTGATGATTTTCAATAGATGATCATCACTTCCATGAATAAATCTTTTAAGAGCATCTTACTGTGTTTTGTTTGAATTGTTATTATCTGTTATGTTTAGTGAAAAAAGAACTCGAACAAACACTTCACAAAAAAAATCTCTAAAGGAATTATTTCAATTGATTGTTGGTATTGTGAGAATTTGATTTTGGGTTGTTTTGAATCTATACAATGGTGATGCTAAAAGAAATTTTTATCAACAATGTAGTTTAGGGTTTAGGGTATAAACCACCGTGCTCTTACTATATGTCATGCAGCATACTAATTTCTGCTTCTTTTTTATTTAAGTATAAATTTTAATCATCCGAAAAGAAAAAAGTGATTTCTTTTCCTCCTTTCTCAACAATATGCTAGCTTAACCTTTGATTTAATATTTGTAACCATTGTGCTTATTCTTTCATTTGTTTGATTCATTGCTCTTCTATCAAGTCTGTAAAACAGTCTATTAAGAGAGAAAAGGGATGGAACAGGCTTGGATAAGACAAGTTGAACAGGCAACTGGCCAAAGCATACGGTATCTCTAAGAGGCAAAGACATCAATCATGCTGCATGATCATGAACAACATGCAAGTTTAGTGGATAGCAATTTTACAAAAGGACAGGAACCCAACTTTTCCTACTCTGACATCGAAAGTAGATTTGAATGAGTTTGAGCCTTATCTACAAAGAAGGAAAAGCAAGTTTTAAATATCTTTTCAAATTACAGAATGATGTAGTGTTGTTGTTACATACGGATATAAATAAATTAAATTATTCATAAATTATTCGTAAATTATTTAAGCTCGATTCAATAATTTTTTGAGTATACTAAACTCTAACTCCAATTATCCAAATAATAGGTTGAACCAAGCTCAAATTCCTATTATCTAACTCAAGCCTAATCGAATCTTTTTAAATATATTTTTATATATTTTATTATTAATTTATTGTTTCACACTCATTAATAATGTACAAATTGAGCTCATTATTCAAGTGCTTATCGAATTAAGTTAGAGTGATTTGATTATTTCCTCGAGCCGAATTCGAATCTTAAAAACTAAACTCGATTAAATTCGAGTTGAATCAAATTTGAGCTTGATACTAGATGATTTCGAATTAGCTCAATTCTAGCCATATTGATATCAAAAATCAGCTTAGGAATTTTTCTTGGCCATCGGTTATGATATTTGCACACTAGGAAAAAGTATAAGAGGAAATCATACCAAAGAATATTAGGTCAGCCACTTGAAGGAATGGTCATGTAACAATGACAGGAGCAGCAATTGCATGCAGGTATGCTTCAGTTTATTAAAAGAATAAATAAAATAAATGAGGCATGTGAACCTCTCTTCTTAAAATCGACTTATTCAACTACACATGTATACTTATATATTCAGCTATTTTTCTTTCATATCCAATATAAGATTGAAACACCATATTTACTATCTTTTGAAGAGCATGATGTGACACAAACACCAAGCAAATGAGCGATGAATGTGGCCATATAAAGAGCAGGAAAACATGTGGCTTGGCTCAACAATTTGGCACTATACTTATTTTCCTGGTCAGGGCTTAGCATGATGCTGAGGCACGCTGAATGGGGCTTTCTGGAGGATTAACTATTAATATGCATGAACAATTAAATAGGCCAAGTACCAAGCTTTAAATTTCTTTAGGTTGATGAATGTTAACTGGGAGTTCAATCTGTTTCGGCTCATAAGGAAATTCCAAACTTGAAAAAATAAATAAATAAATTCCGTTGCCGGGACTTGAACCCGGGTCTTTCGGGTGAGAGCCGAATATCCTAACCAACTAGACTACAACGGAAGGTCATTTTTCTTCCAAAATATTTTTACATGACCAAATATCTAGGAAGACACGACATATAACAACTTAGTTCTCACGCGTCTGATTATTATTTTTTTTTTTTTTTGTCTACAACCCTATATCCCGAAGCTAGCTCTCTAATATTATTTTCTCTATTCACAAAATTTATTCGAGTTCCTTCCACTCAATCCAATAAATATTAGTGCTATTGATTATTACTTAAACTTAATTTATTTATTTTTAAGTTGAACTTAAACTATAACCATTCAAGAAACAAGTTCGGTCAAACTCTAACTACTTAAATAATGAATTAAATCGAATAGAATTTGAATAATTTAATATTCAACACAAATAGTTTGCAAATCTAATAAAACTTTTCTTCATATATGTTTTTAATATTTGATTTTTAATATTCAAATCAAATCAAGTTTAAATTTAACGGTAAATCATTTTCGTTCATCTCGATTACATCATGTTTAAGTTAGAAACAGAATTTCTTATGTCCTTTTCTGATTAATTTAGATTTTGTGTTTAGGATGATGCACTAATCGGTTATAATGGATTCAATGATCAAATAATTTAACTTGATTTATTCAATTTTAATATTAAATTATTATTTACATTGTATATATCATTAGAATCATATATTAATATATATTATAATATAAAATATATTTTATATAAAAATATAATTTTTTTAGTTATTAAAATTGATTCAACTTATCTTAAATAAATTTCGACAAATGATCGATCAAAATAAATTTGCTTATTTCGATTAACAATTTTAACTCGATTGTGTTCGTTATTTCCAAGTAAAATCGACGGTCTAGGAACCGATGAATTCAGGAATTGCTGCTCTCAGTGTTGTAGCTGTCGATAGCCGAGAGAAATCAAAACAAAATATCATTAATCCTCCTCCTCCTCCCCCATTTTCCTCGATGTATGTAAAATCAGTCAAGTCATCATCAGAAAGGAAATGTTCTTCTCATCCATAGCCTTTTAACAAAAGCTATGTAGGAAGGTGTCCTAAGATTCTTTCCAATTTCATCACTTGATGACTCTTGACAGTTCAAAAACACAGTTAAGCAGCAGATTCAGAAGCTACGGTTTGAACATCACTCGATAAAGATTTACCTCAGATCAAGTGTTGGATTATATATATCTTTGCTTCATCCTCATCAACTACCAAAAACCGATAATAACTAACAGAAATTGAAGAGAAAAAAAAGGAGATTCCTCAGTGATGGCGATAAAGTCATAGGTTCGATTCTGCCAGCTGAATTCTTCAACGATGTTAATCGGAAGAGGGAGCTGTGAATCCTCATCGCAACCTCCAATTTCTCAAAAAAAAAAAGATTTAAGATGAAAATGGAAAAGATCGCTCAGTTCAGCGGGGTGGTCGACACGCAAACTTCTCAAAATAAGAGAAGCCTGCATTCCGGTCTGTTGAGCTTGAATTTCATGAGGTCATCACTGCGATCTTCTTTCAGATTAACTATTCCGATGAACAAAACAGAAAAAAAAAAAAAGTTTATACGAAAGGTAAAACTCAAGTACAAATCGAAGTGACCCGAAGGGAATGAGACCAACGCCGCAACTGTGAGGTACACAACTGTGGTGGCTATATATTTATAGAAGAAAAATTAGGGTTTTAGTAGAGGAACCTAAAAGGCTAAAACCTACATGCGCTTGATGAGGAAAAACCCGCCAATCAGTCGGGTCATATTTTCCGACCTGAATTCAATCTGTTTGGGCTTAATAGAAAAAACTAGGCCAGTTGTCACGGGCCATTGGCTGTCAACTATGACGTTTTTTTTCTTAAATCTTATTGGTTTAATATACGTTTACTTTGTAAAATATTAATTTTATTTAATCATTTCTAATATATAAAATTTATAATGAATTTAACCTAAATCTTTCTCCTTTTTTTTTTGTTAGGAAAAGAAATATACAAAATTGTAAAGACAACTGACTCAATCTATAGCTTGTATGAAAAGTCATTTAATCATTTCTAATATATAAAATTTATAATGAATTTAACCTAAATCTTTCTCTTTTTTTTTGTTAGGAAAAGAAATATACAAAATTGTAAAGACAACTGACTCAATCTATAACACCTCAAAAAGAATGTAAAAAAATAACAACTCCTTTGATTGAATCAGTAACTACCTAAATCTTTCCTTACTGTTTTATTAGTATTGCATAGTGTAATTTTTTTTAATGCAAGATCAAGTTTCAGGCCACATGTATTTGTCGTTGTTGACTAGAAATTTGAATTTTAATATTTGTACTTTTTTTTTAAAATTATAGCTAGGAATATAATCAAATTAAATTGAATCAATACAATGTAAAACTCAACTCTAAACTCGACTTAAAACTAAATTCAAACTTGATCGAATTTTATTTTTTAACTTGAACTTGACTTCAAATAAA
This sequence comes from Heritiera littoralis, assembly GCA_031772115.1. NCBI lineage: Eukaryota > Viridiplantae > Streptophyta > Magnoliopsida > Malvales > Malvaceae > Heritiera > Heritiera littoralis. The sequence continues at coordinate 3,790,660 of JAPDPK010000045.1, read as the reverse complement.
AACTGAACTACTTGACCTCACTTAATTAAATTCTTTTACCAAGTAAGAAAAGAGCTCGATTCTCATACTTAATTTTAATTTTGAATATTTGTACTTAAATTTGAACTCAAATTGAGATCTTTTACAAATATAACAAATACAATCATAAATTAATATTTAAAATAATAAAAATATATATTAAAATAAAAAATTTCAATTAAACTTGCAACTCATAAACTATTCAAATCAAGTAATAAGATATTCGAATTCAATTTTTTTAATAACTCAAATTATTAGAGCCCAAACTCGATTTGATAATAACCAAATCGAGTTTGAGTTTTGTCCAAACCGAACTGGAATAATTTACGTGCATAGATGTCTCATTTATAATCACCTTTGTTGTAAAAATAAATAAATATATTTATTGTAAACAATTTCCAAAAAACCAAATACGACTAATAGAAATAAAAGCATTTACTATTTACCAAAAAAAAAGGCATAAAATCATTAGCCAAGGGAAACTCCTAAACTGAACAAATACTAGAAAGAAATGACTGTTTAATTAATTTGCTTAGACATCAAATAATAAAACTACAAAGAAGGTTTGTGAAATGTGACAAGATGACCAATCTATGTATATACAAGCATCCCAAGCACATGATCAGCTTGCTACAAAGGAATATTTGTTCCTGACACGATCCCTGCTTTTAAAAAAGAAAAATTTCCATCCTCATTTGGCAACCTAATGATCAGCTGCTCTCAGCCTCCAATCATCGTTGTTGAGGTTTATGAGATGTGGAATGAATCCAACTTTGATCAATTATGGTCCAAGAAATGGAAGCTATGAACTACTTCAGATCTTGTATTTTACTCTTTTCAGCTAAATAAACCTTTGCCTACGCCGCCAACTTCTTAACTGAACAGCTAAAGAAGAATTGTGATATATTGTAAAACTTGAGTTTGAGTCCAAGCAATAGGAGCTATGAACTACTTCAGATCTTGTATTTCACTTTTCTTAGCTAAATAAAATATTGTCTATGCTACCAACAATCTCTTAATCGAATGATTAAAAAAAATTGTAACATGTTTTACTTGAGTTCAGACTCAAGCAACTTCAACCCATGTCCCCAATTATCAAGAAAAAAAAAATATTGCCTATGCCTAAATTGACCCATCCAATAGATATTTTCTATTCATATGGAAATCTATGTTCAACACAAGCATCTCACCTGGTGATTGTCAAACATGTATAAGACATGCAACTGGATCCGGCTGTTTTTTTGGTTGTGACGCAGATTTCATTGTTTCAGACTCTAGTCACAGCGATTTGTACTGTTCAATCAGACGAGAAGCATGAAGTCTTGAAGTGGGAATGACAGTGCAGCCCAAACTTTGCAGATAGGCAATCTACATCAGCAGAGAAATAGTTGTCTGCTTAGTTGACTGGTGAAGGATTTGGTTAGAGAAGTTCATGTGAAACGATGGCGTCCAAGTTATGACTCTTCGACTACGAGAGGAAATGGCCACTTCAGATGGCATGATTACATGGAAGAGTGTAATCAAATGGAGACTATTTTAATGACAAATTTTACTTTGACTTGATTAAAAAATTTAAAGTTCTAAACTTGATTCAAGTTTAATTGAACTTAATTTTTAAAGTTCAAACTCGACTCTGACTATTATATATGAATCACTTGAGCTCGATTCAATAGATTTGAACTCGATTCATTAGATTTGATTTATTATTTTTTAATCATATATAATGAGAAAAAAATGATAAATTAATAATTAAATACATAAAACGTATTTAAAAAAATTTTCATTAGACTCGCAAGCCATTCAAATTAAAGATTAAGATATTTGAATTAGACTTAATTTGTTATTCGAATAACTCAAACTCAATTTGAAAATAAACAAATCAAATTCAAATAGTTCACGTAATTTGATTTGTATACACACCTAATAATTTACACATTTCATAGTCCAAGGATTCAACTCAATTTCTACTTCCATTAAGGGGTTGTTTGATTTTGTTTTTGTTTTTTGTTTTTTGTTTTTTGTTTTTGTTTTCAATTTTTTGAAAAATAAAAGAAAAAACATGTTTGTTGAGTTGTTTTTGTTTTTAAAAACTGAAAATAAAACATGGTGTTTTGAAAATGGTCCAACAATTTCGGAAGCAGTTTCGGCACTGTTACCGCGCGGGTACTGTTCAACCGTTACGGCTACAGTGCCATTTTCATTCTAAAAAATGATAAAAATTTGTTTTTTGTGGGTTTCGAACCCACCCCTCTTAACATTTTATAATTTTTCCACTCCCTTCAGTAGTTTTAAGTGATAAAATTTTGCAACAAAAATAATCATCCAAACATGTTTCCAAGTTTAATAAATTGAAAATAAAATGAAAATAAAACAAAACAAAATTTTCAAAAACATAAAACACGCAACAAAACCAAACGAGCTCTAAGTTTTTTCGATTTCAATTTTCATATGCCTCCTCACGTGGGTATATGAAGTTGCAAGGTTTCACATGCTAATCATCAAAAAAATCTTGAACCGATAATGCAAAGTCTTAGAAATCATCATCAAATGCTTTTATGGTTCATTGGAGAAGGCTGTCACATCAGCACCTCCAATGAATAAAAATGGAAGATCTTTGACAAACCTGTTTCGATGTTGCTGCTGATGAACCCATCGAATTCTCCATCCTTAGTTTCTGGAAATGTTCCTAGAAGAAGACAAAAGCAGCGCCATTTCAGCAGAAAGGAAAGAACAAAGGCATCAATTTTTGTATTGTCTCTTAAAAAATATGTTCTCTGTTTTAGCAGAAGCAAGAAAACTCCAACAAAAACGATGAATCTGAAAAAGGAACAAACCTGTTTCTCCCGCATCAAGTGAGCACGTCTATCAGCAGGAATTTGCTCCCACTTCACCACCTATAGAAGAATGTACCATCATGAACAAATCTCTTAATAGTACTATTAACCACTTATGAAATGTCTCAAATAACTAGAATTGACAATTTACGTATATATTTTGTGTTAATATTATGATAAATTGTGTTCGTATGGTATAAAATATGCAAATTATAGTGTTATGTGTTAATATTATGATAAATTGTGTTCGTATTGTATAAAATATGCAAATTATAGTGTTAAAATTTGTATCAAGATATCAAACACAAAATATTTATTTCGTTATTATTAAATTCAACCATATCATTTTCTTGGTTTTTTACATGGTTTTCTAATGTGTCATTGTATGGTGTCTAGCATTAACAGCATAGTCATTAAGAAATCCTCAATTAACTTGTGAAGAAAGGTTACAAGAAGATTCAGCTGTTATAGATGCCAATTACACCTTTTGCATTTTTTAAATACCAATTCCAACTATTGAGATTTGAGAAGAGCAATATGTACTTACATATTCTGCATAATGAAATGCTTCCTCACAGCTCAAACAAGGCTTTAATGCATGCAGAACTTCCTGGTAAATCATGTTACTGTTAGAATAATGTTTGTCTTCCACAGGCATGAAAGCATAATTGCTAAAAGATTGTATCAAATCCAAGCTGTTCCTCCTAGGAGCCTCTTTGGCAAGGGGCCATAGCTGGCCAATGACATATCTTTGCCCCCTTAAATGAGGTAATTGGGGACATATTTAAAGCAGGCACGATCCACCTAACAAGACTACTTACCATGGTGCCAAGGTTGGACTGTCAATGATTTTTTAACACATTGTATAGGATTTTGAAACATGTCTCAAATGCCAATAATCTCCTGACCGAGTAATTAAAGAAAAGTTGTAAAATATTATAAAGCTTAAGTTCGAACCTAAACAACCTCATCTCCTACCCCTAATTCTCAAAAAAAGTATGTCTCAAATGTTTCATTTTATTTATTTTTGGCTCACAACCAGAAGAGATTTCGTTTGCTATAACATTAGAAATAAAGGTTAGATTAAAATAAATAGTATGCTAAAGGAGCATTAACAGGCTATAGCTAATGGAGAACTGGTATGAGTATGACCTTGTGTTTATAATTTTTGAGTCTCAGACGCTCATCGATTACAAAGCGAATCTGCAAGTAAATGTCAAAGGAAAAAGTGGTTAGAACAACACATAACAAATTTTCACTTCGTATGCGCTTCAGACCTGGGAGGAATAAAGTAAAACAGAAATAAGTCAGCTTGCTATTAGTAGAAAACGAAAAGAGAGATTAGGTTAAAAGGCCAAAGCCTTCCCATTGCTTTTTCATAGATTAATAACATTTAAGCCTCCCATCACCCTCTTCCAACCAAACAAATAATAAGAGGAAAAGAAGACAAGGGGCAATCCATATCTGAGTTAGTCTGGCAATTGTGATATATATTTGGTGTTCATGTTGTGTCAAATTATGTAAATACAAAAATTGTCATGACAAAATTTATGTTAACATACCAAATACAATTTTTTTTTTTACTTTTCTCAAATTCATATATAATTTTTAGCAAAAATTTAACCTATATCATTTTCATGCCTTTTTTCACATCATTTTGAGATTGAATTGTACCATCATGTCCATATTTAGAATTATCAAGTCTAATTTAAGTGATAAGAGATGGATTGAAAATGTTAAGAGGCACATTATTGAAAACAAAGGAGCCTTCCACCCTTCCACAAAACAGAGGTTAAAATTATCAAGTCTAATTGAAGTGATAAAAAATGGATCGAAGATGTTAAGAGGCGCGTTGTTGAAAACAAAGGAGCCTTCCACCATTTCACAAAACAGAGGTTACCTTGTCAAGCAATCTCCTAGGCTCTTGAAAGGCTTGCTTCTTGGCCCATTGATGGAATAAGTGGGAAACAATTGATCTTTCCTCCACACCGAACCTATAAGAGAATGACATAAAGTAAGAAAAGGTAAATCCGAATTAAACATCGCTAAATTGAGAAATAACAGTACTCTACCCATTAAAGTTTTAAGCAAAACCTTCTTAAAAAATTACTTCCGTTGCATGCTTCAACTGATTCTATAGACTCTTTGGAGGCTGCACTATTTTGAGCACCAAGGAAATTGTGCTGCGCCATGTCTGGTTCAGATGACTGCTTTTCGCTCGACAGATCAGTGGTAAACTGTGCTGTTTCTTCTGAAATGACTTGATATGTGGTTTTTAAATCACCCGTGCTTGCTTCAGCCTACAAGACAGACCCATTATAATGTGGAATCGAAGTGCGCATCATTAACTCAAAAAACACACTCGAATGGAAACTAACAATATGCAAAACACAGGTCAGAGTCAAATGATTTCATCATTATTATGGGAAAAAAAGCATTATGCTAAAAAGAATTTCCTCTTAAATTTCAAAACAAATTTTGATACAAGTTTCCATGTTTATATGACACAAAGACAAATATAATACAAACACCAATTATATACACGAATTGTCAAATTTACTTATAAGCAAACTAAATGTGTGAGCAAAATTAAACTATGCAGTTGAAGAGTTGAAATAGATAAATTAAATACATTTTCAATCCGGATAATGATCCTAGTATTGAAATATATTAAACTAATTAAGGACATGTATAGAGGTGCAAGGACACATGTGAGGACAGGTTGGGGGCAAACAAGTGAGTTTCCTATCACGGTGGGATTACACCAAGAGTCAGCGTTGAGTCCATTCTTGTTTGCGGTAGTTATGAACGAACTGACAAAATCCGTCCAGGATAAGGTGCCTTGGTGTATGATGTTTGCAGATGATATTATCCTATGTGCGAAAACTAGAGCGGAGATTAATACAAAGTTGGAATGATGGAGACAAACGTTGGAATCAAAAGGATTTAAACTAAGCAGAGTGAAGACTGAATACATGGAGTGTAAATTCAGTTCTAACCGACTGGAAGAGCATGGTGTAAAGAAGTTAGATGGGGTGGCGATACCTAAGCGAGATCATTTTCGATACTTGGGATCAATAATACAGATGGATGGAGAGATTGATGGTGATGTGACCTATAAGATCCAGGCTGGATGAAGTAAATGGAGAAGTGCTACAAGTGTGTTGTGCAATAAAGGAATTCCTAAATAGTTGAAAGGCAAGTTTTATAAGACAGTTGTTAGACCAACATTGTTATATGGTAGTGAATGTTGGGCGACTAAGAGGCTACATACACAAAAGATGAGTGTAATAGAAATGAGAATGTTATGGTGAATATGTGGATATATAAGAAAGGATAGAATGAAAAATGATGATATTCGTAAGATGATTGGAGTGGTACCTATCGAAGACAAAATGTGTGAAAATCGTTTACGTTGGTTTGGACATGCAAGACGTAGACCTGTAGATGCTCCAATTAGGAGAATAGAGGCTATGGATGTTGAGAGAAGGGTTAACACTAGAGGAAGAGCGAAAAAGACTTGGAAGGAAGTAGTTTGGAAAGACATGGAGGTTTTAGAATTAGATGAGCAAATGGCCTTGAATAGGAATCTATGGAGGCAGAGAATACATATGGACGATCTAACGTGATTTTAGATATTGGTTCATATAGCCTACCCCAATCTATTAGGATAAAGACTCTGATGATGATGATGATGATGATAATGATCCTAGTAGTACACAAATCAGACATGCAAACTTTATTTATTTTAGGAGTTGAAATAGATAAATTAAATTCATTTTCAAATAGGAAATTCTATGAAGATTACAAAAAATTTTAAACTTGGATAGTAAGTAACCACTCCAGAACCATATCATGCGCTACTGTGATGCAAATGAACTGTTATTGGGATGAAGATCTATGTTACTTTTCTTAGCTGTAATTACCTGAATTTCTCGAAGGTGATCTGGAATTTCTTTAAGAAACCGTGAAGGTTGAAGCATCTGAAAAAGCCTCATTGTTACTCAAAATAACAATGTTAAACACCTTATTGCTTAAGTTTCATGTAGTTCAAACCTGCCAATTCGAATCCATTGTAACATATAGAATGAAAAGTTTTTGACGAGCACGAGTCATTGCCACATATAAAAGGCGTCGTTCCTCCTAAAGATATTTGATTGAAAATTAGTCAACCATCGTGATAAAACAGTAACATAGTAGAAGGAATTGCCATCAACTTCTAACCACGATAAAGCATAGGATTAACGTCCGATATAATGTTGAATTGAATACCCAAACTTTAAATCCATAACATGGTTAATGAAAAATGCTGATGTGGCCATCAAATCAACCAATAAAAATTTGATACTTGTACAAATATTGTATATTTGGATGGCATGCAACTATTACGTGACTGTGAAGTGTTACAGTTTTTTTTTTTAACAAATCAAAATTAAAAATTCCATCCAATTTTAATTGTTCGACAGCCACATTGGCATCTTCTATCAACAATGTTAGTGCTTAGGGCTAATTGACACACGGTTTGCAAGTTTGGGTACCTGATTGCAAGTTTGGGTACAAGTATCACATTGGACATTTTCAATGTTACAAGTATGGTTAAGTGATTATCCCAGAACCATACCTCAAGTAATGTCCCATTTTCAGTTGTAGCACTGTTGAATTCGTGTAGCAAAGGAATCTCTGTTTCATTTGCCTGTGTTACAGCATCATGAATTAGAAACAGATTATGATAAAGTGAATGTGATATAAATTTTCACCACTTGATGTCATTGTAAATAGAATAGTTGTAACAGTTCTTTTATGGTCAAGTGGCATTAACAAACTAACATAGCAATATACCTTCACTATGAAGACCATATCCCATTCTAAGCCTTTTGACTGCAGATAGAATATAGCAAGTTAAAGAAAAGGCTGAAGTGATAACCTGAGATTCCTCAAAATAAAACAGAAGAAAGTCTCCTAAGGTGATAACCTGATGGATGGTAGTCAAGGTAACGGAATTTTCATTGTCACGTCTTCGCGAACGAAAATTTTCTCTCTCACGATCAGTTATATAGTCAATGAAAGAATTTAGTAAACTGACACAGCCTTTTTCTTCTCCAATATCTCTCTTCTCTTCTCTATCATTAAATTGTGCAGACAGGAAATCAGAAACATCATCAAGTAGGTACTGCAGAACCTGCAAGGTGGATCAATGAAACATGTTTTTTTGAATTGATCATTTAACTTTCCGAATAAATGTAATTATAGCATTTGAAAGAAGAAAATGGCTGGAAACTGTAGACGTGAGTAATAAGCTGAACAAGTGTGCAGCTTGGTGCAGCTTGGTGACTGGTAAATTATCTGAAAGTGAAGAAGATTCTAAACGCAGCACTATCATGAGATATTATCCAACCAGAGCACCACAGTCCACATATAGACAATTAACATCATTGGCAAATAAATTACCATACAGCAAAATAGAAGAGTAAAAACAGCCTGAAAGTGAAAAAATAAATGGATGCTACGTCCTGATCAACCAAGAAATACAAATTAAATATCATACAAAAATGGAAGCTTTAATATGAGTTGTAGCATCAGTATGGGAACTGCAAACTTACAGATCTGACATCATTGTCCTCATTGAGCAATTTTCCTCCATCAACGTCTATGACAGCTCGTTGTTCAAGAAGGTATTTCTGAAAGTTAAGGCAAAATCGGAAAATGATTGAAATGTCAGTAACATTAAAGAGCAAAACCATTATATGACAATCTTCAGGTATAGCTCTTTTATCAATTAAATAGAAACAAGAACACAGAGCCAGAAAGAAAATGATGATTAAAAAGGAGTTTGACTAAAAGTTTAAAAAGGCAAGATGATGATGTAGCAAGAGGCCATATGGAGACATTTTTGAAGAAACTAAAACCAATATGAAAGCGGATGAAAATTGGAAAAATAATTTTTTTTTTAAATCTAATATAATAGGGAACAACAACAAGCTTGCATGTGTTTGTGCTAATATAAATGGTGGTCCAGGAATCATCCATCAATCTTCAGATGATGACATTGTAATTTAATTTAGCATTGAAAATAATAAGTTTCATCAAGGTAGGCACAGGCACACCTCGGACTCTTATATTGCCTGGTGCACCTGGGCAAGCTTTTTTTAAGGAGGATTGAAGATCTCTTTTCATTTCCTTTTTTTTTTTTTTCATTAACTGTACCTCTGATAGTAATAAAGGGAGGATATCAACCATTTTACTTAATATTTGAATAAAAATTTCATCGCTTAAGCTTATTTATAAATATACACATACATATTGCGCCTTACTTCAGTCAGGCGAGCACTTTTACACCTTGTGCATCAGGAAATATAAGAGTTCTAGCACCCAGAGTGCTCCTTACACCCTTAAGAACACCATCTTTCAGACAAATAGCATAATTATCTTATCCCAAATTACAAATAATGGTTTAAAGAGTGGGGTGAACCTGAGGTATCATGTTTGATACTGAAGTTATGACAGCGGAAATTGATTGCTCCTGCAAAATTACAATAGATTATATTCTCTGAAAAGTAAATCTTGACTGGTATATGACTTTGTCTTAGAACAGTTGAGTTTAATAATCAATGTTGAACAAAATAGCTAGTATTGACTTTTTCACTTAAGTACTAGCTGGGGCTGGGACAAATATCAAACACGTGTTTTTCACCAATCAAAGCCAAATGGCCAGAAGATGCAGTTATTGTGTTCTCACCACTTACATAAAAATGGTCAAATATAAAGAAAATATAACTGATAAACTTACCCTGTGAACAAGTTTTGATATCATTTCCAATGTCAGTAGCACTTTACGACCTTGTGTAAGTTGACTTCTGTGATCAATCATAGAAATCATGTTTCAGCATGTCCAGAGAGATTACACGGGCAGTCATTGGGCAACAGAAAAAGCAGACATAAGAGACTTTCTACATTCTCAATCCAAAGAAGTGACAGTCATTTATTTAAACAATGGGGTTCATGTTCGAAAACCTATCCCTATGTTTTACTTAGCTACTTATGTTCAGTGTCATGCAGGTTGAAAACAGGCTACCTAGCCACTTGCTCACTTTTATTTCGATAAGGTCAATGGTGAAAATTATGGCTCAAATAATACTTAATTTTCACCATTGGTTAGGTCAGAACCTAATCCCACAAGTGATAATGGAGAAACTTTCAAGGAATCCAATGTCGATAATGGGTTATAGCCCTTTTGGTTAAGACAACCTAAGTAATATGTGGATACTTCTTTTGACTATTAACTTCATCGGAGTCCAGGTATTTGCTTACGTATGCATTTTCCCTTTCTTTTCAAGTGCCAAACCTTGCTTCAGCATCCAAACTGGTATACACAGAAACCAGGAGGAAACCATATACTTAAAACAGTATAATCATGTTGATCTCATATTCTCATTAACAGCTATTAAATCAGCCCTTCATCTTCTCTAATTGCTGCTAATTGCTGAGATGCAATGACTATAGAAGCAATTATAAGCAGCTCAACAGACTGCTGCCAGCAATCATCACCAAGAGGTTCAATGTTTCAAGGGATTTCAAGTGTTTAATCTTATGAAAAATAACAAGGAAAATTGTTGAGGGAAGATAGTTAAGAAAACCTCTTGAAGGTACCAGAAATCTTTGCACTAAAGATGTCACAGGCAACTGATATGAAGCTGCATTTTCTACATGCTGTAATTTTTTCTATATGGTCAATTATCTGCAAAAGGGAGCAAGACAAGGAATTTTTTCAAATATTGGAGGATCATACCGAGTAATATAAGTCTGAAGAAAAGAATTTTAGGAAAGCAAGCATATACATATTCATATTCAATTGCAATAGATGATTAATAATAAATTGAAACATACCCTCTTCTTTTCCTCTTTTTCAAAAGGAAGCAGAGCCTTGAACACTTTACGATAGGGACTATCATCACAAGCAGGCAAAGCTGTTTTAAGCATAGCGATAATAGCTGTAACTACCTGTTATAAGACCAGTGTTTTGTCAACATGCACCTTGGGAACAAAAAGACTATTATAGATTTCAGAGTAGCATTTTAAAATAATTCTAGCAACCTTTTTCCTGTAAAAAGCCACACCATGAAGATTAAACGGTATTTTCCTGTTGCGGAAGGTTGTTTGAAAAATTTTTCCCGAGACCTATAGAACAAATTGAAGCTAATATTTTCAGTAGATATCAATAGACTATTCTTCATATTTCATGCATATTAACACTTCAGAAAGTAAGCTTGACCTGCCTCCGGTAAAGAATTGCAATGCTTCCATAGGAAGAACTACCAACTGTACTGTTAGATGCAGTTCCCAATATCTTGTCAACAACAAAGGCACATTGAGCATCTTCGTTGTAACATTCCTTGATTGTGATCTATGTTTCAAGGATCAAACCAAAAAAGAAAAAAGAAAGGTTATTGGCTAGAAATAAATTGGAAAAAGTAAAGATATGGAGAGATTGGCACAATTAACATACCTTAGATCCATAGGACTTTTCTGAAAGAAAATTCTTTGACAGGCTTCGTTTTGTATTATTTTGTATAAGACATGATGCAGCCTCAACAATACAGCGTGTGGATCGATAGTTTCTGATAAGTCTTATCTGGATGATTAATGAATGAAAAGTTCAAGACTCAGAAGCAATAATGATGTAAATTAACATACTCCAATCTGTAATGAGAATTAGAAACCATAGTGGGAGAAAGCAGATCAGACCTCTTTGTAGTTTGGAAAATCTTTGCGAAATGAATCAAAACCAGAAACGTCAGCTCCATTGAAGCTGAAAATAGACTGCAGCAACATAGAATCCTTGGGCTTAGAATAATTGGGGAAGAAACTTGGAAAATATAAGCTTAGAGCACCAATGGAGAAAGAGGACAAAAAGAAGTCAAATTCCTAAAAATGGAGGTATAAATCGTAAGAGTTAAACCTGGTCATCATCACCAACAATCGTAATGTGGTTATGGGATGCAAGAATCCGCAGAAGACTGTATTGCTCCGCACTGGTATCCTGAAATTCATCTACTATGATGGCTTTCCATGAATCCAAGCACTCCTTGAACACTTAAAATTGGAAAAGCAAATAGTTGTCAGCAAATGAATAATATAGATAGTTGCACAAATTGACTACAAGCAGTCTACTGCATGAACCTTCAGGATATTGAGTGAGGAGCTTCACCGAGCAACTGATTAAGTCATGATAATCTAAAGCATTGCACGATCTTAATATGTCATTATAATTTCCAAGAATTTCAGCCTGATTCAGATGCAGAGGTAAGAATCAGAGTAACAGAAGCAAAAGTGAAAAAGAATTTATGATACAACATTTTATCAGCTTACTCCTATATCATCACCCATCTTACGGCACTCTTCAGGTGTCTTTCCAGAAGCTTTTGCCTTAAAGAAAGAATAATAAGGTTTAAATTCAAAAAAAGAAGAGAAACATTTGGCTAGTTCCACATAGCAAAAGCAGAAAAGTTATAAGTTGATGCTAAACAAACTCTTTGATTCAGAAAAATAGGATAAATTTTGAAATATGAAAACAAAGATATTTTACAAACAACCAACCTGTGTCACAAACTTTTGCCATTTCTTTGATATATCCTTAAAATATCCTGGATGTCTCGCACCATTTGAATTTTCAATTTCAGCGGACTTGCAGGAATCATACTTTAGTCCACTTTTTTCATTTTCTAATAACCTCACTGCCTCAATGATTGCTCTTCTTTGCTGCCCATGTCCATATATTAGAAACTCTGATGTGCGCTCTAACCTATAACATGGTTGCAACAAATATCAATTACAAGGACTCCTTAACTAAGACCAAAAAAAAAAAAGATAAAGAATTTTGACAAAGTAACTCCTAGTTCATTTCTGCTTCAACCACGTCTTGTCTCTCATTCTACACCATTGCCTCTAATCCTAATAGTTCTCTAAAAGAGAATAAAATCAGCGTGACAGTAGCTATCCCCCAGACGAACACACATTACTTTGTGTGTTTCCAAGCCCTTGATTTTTAACAACTCTTTTTAATAATCAAAGTCTATCAAAGTTCAACACCATTCAGAGGCTCAATGGTCATAAGTTTTGCAGCTTTCAGCTACTAAAAAAACATTTAAAATGCCAACTGGAAATCCAGCCAGGTATTTTGAAGGCATGAATATAGAAAATATAAACATATTGAGGATTCATATATTTTGCAACAAAAGAGTGTATCTCCTAAAGCAAATGCATTCAATGAGTCTGAAAGGCTGAAAAGCATTAAAAAATGTGAACTTAGGCATACTTCTCAGCATGTGAACGACACAGCTGCAAAGAGAATGAATGGAATGTGCTGATTGTAAGTTCTTTAGCCCTTGCCTTTCCAGCCACGGCACCGATACGATCTCTCATTTCAGAAGCGGCAGCTGTAGTGAAAGTCATTGCCAAGATGTTTGTTGGACTAACACCCTGACAAAATATAGAGGATTGGAGACAAGACAAAAACCAGTCACAAAACACAGCGGATAACCTGGTAGACATAGGCAGAAAATCAATGCATCCTCTTTATCCTATACAATGTCAGAAAATCAATGCATCCTATTACAAGGAAGAAAAGAAGGACAAGTCAAGGGCTCCAGCTACAACTAACAAAAGGAAAGTTAAAAGAGAAAGCAATACCTCATTAAGCAACATCAGAACACGTCCAACCATTGTTGAAGTCTAAAATAGAAAAAGAAAAAGCTCAGCTGTTACTATAACAGGTAAACATAAATGAACCACTACAAAGAGAAGTTCAAGGATTGAGTTTGTCTGCAAATTATGAAAATTTGAGAGAGAAAGAGACCTTTCCACTTCCTGGACCAGCAACTATCATTAAAGGGATTGATATATCACTAGAAGCTGCTTCACGCTGTCTATCATTCAAAGATTGCAAGTATTTCGTAAACTCATCGGGCATATTCCCACTCTTTGGAGCCCCCAGACTCCTTAGATCCTCCTCTTTTAACCCGAAATATTTACCGATATCTACTGCACTCTCTACTCTTGCGTTCTCATTTGTAGTGAGAGCCGAAACAGCAATATCATCATTACAACTATTATAATCATCTTGCTGACCTTCAACTTTGACATTTAGATCTTCCCTTTCTGCTTTAACTGCAGACTGCTTCTCACATATTGCGTCGATTTCTTCCAATATAGATTCATCAAAATCCTCATCTAGAACGCTAGGCGTCAAGAACGAATCACTTAAATTAGAGAAATCTGGTTGTTTCATCGGGGTTACAAAGGGATCAGACAAGCATTCAGTGTCCATAGAACCAGCCATGTATCTGACATTAGAAAACTCGGCATGCTGATTTTTTATCGACTTGTATCCAGTGGTAGAACACGGGGATGGTGTGTTCGTAGGCATCTCCATAAGAGGAACTCTCTTGATACCATTATTTGAAGCTGGCAATTCTCTTTCAATTCCTTCCTTATATCTGGAACAAAAACAATCAGAATGAACACAAGTTTCATGCCTAATCGTTTTCTATCAACACATATATAAAACAAATTTGACTTTTAAACATGAAGAATTCTTGGGCCGGATGTCAAAGCAAGAAAAGAAAAGGGGGGAGAAATTGATATGCTACATCAAGCAAGAAAAGATGTGCAAAAGTCTAAGCTATCATATTCTCGGAAAATTTTCCAAAAATCAAATTAAGCATCTGAACTTTCAAATTAGTACTGAAAATCATCTCAACTCAGCTTTGCTATCAAGAAACAACTGGAAAAAGATCGAACATATGACATGAGTTTTCTTTTCTCCGTTTTCTTGTGATTAAACGCAAGAAACCGCGCAGAAAATCGCTTACCCGTAAGGAAAAGGACGTTGAAAACAGCCATCATCGCGAGTCCGTTTACGACAGATGAAAGGCTTGGCGGCTCTGAAATTCTGAGAAATCCGAGATAACTGTAGCTGCGGACTCTGGTTGGCAGCGTGCGAAAGCGGCGTGGAATTAACGTTTTCTTTGGACATTTGTGGGGTTGAGCTCCCAGAGCATGCTGATAATGGCGATTCTGATTTGAGAGGCAGCCCTCGAGCTAGAGCTAGAAGGTGAAAACAACGGCTGCTTGTTCTCTTGGCCAAAGATGGAGGAATCCGCGACTGCCTCTTTTCCCTCTCAAAAGTTGAAAGTGGAAGAAGTTCAAATTGCGGGCCTGGCGTTGGGCAAGTAAAATAAAATGTTTTGGGCTTATTGCTTATTGTCACATACCAACATTGGCAGTTGAAAGTTTAAGACTAGAATAAGAAAAGAGAATAGAAAAGAGAGTAGATGAAGGAAATTAGGTCATTTCATTTCTTAAGAAGCTTGTCATTTACAATTTATGTATATATAAAGAATAGCCATTGGCTCTCAATAAGACACGTCTAAGGATAGTTGTGCATTCCTAAGGCTTTGTACTAATGCTTGGGTGTCAGGACAGTAGGCATTGTAACGGTCTTCACATGTTGCTTGGCTCCTCTTCCTGCAGTTGTAGCTCGTTTACTGCCTTCTTCTGTAGCTCGTTTACTGCCTTCTTCTTCAGCTCACCTTTCTTGTCCATCACCTCATCATCCAACTTCTCATCAAATTCTTTTGTAATAGCTAATTCCATGACATTACCCTCTGCTCCAGAGGATCCTTGTCCCCAAGGATCAAATGAAGGAAACTAAGACTTAAGCATAGTATAATCCTCCCAAGTTGCATTCTCAGGCCCTAAATTCGACCATACAACC
Source organism: Heritiera littoralis (assembly GCA_031772115.1). Taxonomy (NCBI): domain Eukaryota; kingdom Viridiplantae; phylum Streptophyta; class Magnoliopsida; order Malvales; family Malvaceae; genus Heritiera; species Heritiera littoralis. Next base: position 3,775,036 of record JAPDPK010000045.1, on the reverse strand, counting down.
AGAAGTTGAGTGATGGCTTGGTTGTTCCTCTTCACCATACGCTTGTCTAGGACTGCTACAAGATAAACCAGTGGTTGGCCTTCACCATCATCCTCTGGAAGAGCTAAACTAGGTACCACTTTAGGTCCCATTTTCTTTTTGAGGAGACTAACATGGAACACAGGATGAAGTTTGCAAGATGTTGGCAGTTGTAACTTGTAAGCTACCAGTCTGATTCTTTCCAACACTGTATAAGGTCCATAGTATTTGGAAGCTAACTTCAAATTCTTCCTCAATGCCAATGATGTTTGTCTATATGGTTGGAGCTTCAAGTAAACATCATCTCCAACTTGAAATTCTCGCTTGCTTCTCTTTCGATCAGCATAAAATTTCATTCGCTGTTGTGCCTTTCTCAATTGATTAAGCATCAGCATACTCAAGCTTTCCCTCTCCTTAAGAACTTCTCCTACTGCTGCCACTCTACTCCCAGCACTCATATCCCATGTAAAATCTAGAGGTTTGTATCCGTAAAGGGCTTGAAAAGGGGACATCCTTAAGGCTGTGTGGTGGCTGGTGTTGTACCACCATTTGGCTAGTGGTAACCATTGATTCCAAGCCTTCGGTTTCAAGTAGCACATGCACTCAGATATTGTTCTAAGCATTGGTTTACCCTTTCTGTTTGGCCATCTGTTTCAGGGTGATAGGCGGAGCTAAGTTGAGCTGATGTTCCCAACAACTTCATGAGTTCCTACCAAAATAAGCTTGAAAAGATCTTATCTCTATCTGTAATAGCCATCTTAGGTGATACGTGAAGCTTATACACCTGATCTAAATAGCGTTTTGCTACATCCAAAACAGTATAAGGATGACCAAGTGCCAAAAAGTGTTCATATTTTGTGAGTTTATCTACCACGACCAATACACAGTTGTATCCATGAGAATTCGGTAAACCCTCCACAAAACCCATGGTTATGACTTCCCAAGCATGATGTGGAATCACAATCGGCCAAAGCAAACCAGGGGAAGCTACATGCTCTCCTTTGTTACGTTGGCAGATATCACACTGTTGGACAAAATCATATATGTTCTTCTTCATACTAGGCCAGAAAAAATAGAGCCGCACCCTGTAGAATGTTACCTGAATACCCGAATGCCCCCTTGAGGAGAATCGTGCATGATCTTCATAATGTTCTGTCTCAATGGCCCTTGATTACCAACATAAACCCTTCCCTTGTATCAGAGAACCCCATTCTTAAATTGGAATTGAGGGTGACTATCAGGTTTTACTGCTAGAGTAGTTATGAGTTCTTTCGTTGCTATATCCCCTTGGTAGCTCTACTCAATTTCTTTAACCCAAGCTGGTATGATGATTGTAGCATCCATGCTAAAGCTCTCGACTTCCTCTTCAAATCTCCTGGACAAAGCATCTGCTGCTGAATTGCTTTTACCCCTTCTGTACTGTATGGTATAATCAAGACCCAAAAGCTTAGTCAATCCTTTCTTTTGTATAGTGGTTGTTAGCCTTTGCTCTGGTAAGTACTTCAAGGCTTGATGATCAGTCTTAATCACAAATAGAGCCCCTTCCAAATAGTGCCTCCATTTCCCAACAGCCAACAGTATTGCCAAATACTCTTTCTCGTAAATAGAGAGGCCTATGTGTCGAGGACCTAAGGCTTTGCTTAGGTAAGCCACGGGTCTACCATCTTGGGATAATATTGCTCCTATGCCAGAGTTACTTGCATCAATTTCAAGGTAGAAGGTTTTGCTAAAATTTGGTAAGGCTAGTAGAGGTGCCTTAACCATAGCCTCTTTGAGTTGTTGGAATGCTTCTACTGCAGTAGTTGTCCAATTGAAGCCTCCCTTTTTTAACATTTCAGTAAAAGGTTTACTGATCACTCCATAATTGTGGATGAACTTCTTATAGTACCCGGTTAAACCCAAAAAACCCCTAAGTTATTTAAGGCTTTTAGGTTGTGGCCATTGCTACATTACTAGGATTTTTGAAGGATTAATCGACACACCATCTGCAGATATCAAGTGTCCAAGATACTCCACACTAGTCTGCCCAAAAAAAAAAACACTTGCTCTTCTAAGCATATAATTAATGCTTCCTCAATGTTTCTAACACCTCCTGCACATGTCTCACATGCTCAACTAGTGTTAGGCTATACACTAATATGTCGTAAAAAAAAACAAGAACAACCCTTCTCAAATATGGAACAAAGATATCATTCATTAGTGACTGAAATGTGGCAGGAGCGTTTGTGAGCCCAAAGGGCATCACTTTGAACTCGTAGTGGCCTTGATGAGTTCTAAAAACGATTTTGGTACATCTTCCTCCTTGAGTCTGATCTGCCAATATCCTGACCGAAGATCTATCTTAAAAAAATACTTAGCTCCTCTCAATTCATCTAGCAAATCCTCCATCACTGGTATTGGAAATTTATTCTTCACCATCATTGCATTCAACTGTCTAAAATCCACACAAAGCCTCCAAGAACCATCTTTCTTCCTCACAAGTAGACAAGGTGATGCAAATGGGCTCTTACTAGGTTGTATCACTGAAGAAGACAATGTATTAGCAATTTGCCTCTCTACCTCAGTCTTCTGAAGATAAGGGAATTGGTATGGCCTCAAATTGATGGGTTGTGATCCAGGTTTTAAAGGAATGCTGTGGTCATGGCTTCTTTGAGGAGGTAAGCTAGTAGGTTCACTAAAAACGTCTTCAAACCTTGGCAACAAGTTCAGGAGTTCTTTTGGAGTGTTTGTTTTCTCAGCTTTAGAATGTAGCATATACATTTCCCCAATTAGCTCAGGATTCTTCATGGCCATTTTCTGTAATTTCTCGCCTGAGATAAGCTTAATGCTGGGCTGTTGGTTGCTTCCTGTTAACACTATCTGTTGGCCCCCTTTTTTGAAGGATAGTGACATTTGGTTAAAGTCAAATACTAAGGGGCCATACCTTTTCATCCAATCCACGCCCAAGACTATATTGCTTCTACCCATAAGCAACACTCGAAGATCATGTATAAAGGAGTACCCTTGCATAGTCCATTCCAGCTGTTTACATAGTGCATCATTATATAATTTTTCCCCATCAGTAACATTAATTGTCAATGGACTGGTTTGAAACAACTCTACCCCATTCTTGGCCCACTTTGGTGTCACAAAGCTATGGGTGCCCCCACTATCGATGAGCACACTAACCGATTTGCCTTTAAGGCTTCCTTTAATTCTAAGAGTGTTATGACCAGTGTTTCCTGTAATAGCATTCATCGAGATTTCCAACTTACCATCTCTTGACTCTTGCCCTTCCAAAGCCTCTTGCTCTGCCTCTTCCAACTCTTCTACTGTTCCTTGTTCATCCAACAAGCTTTCCCCTGTCATCACATTAAGCTGCTTGCTTTTACAAGTGTGTCCAGGAAAGAATCGATCCCCACATTTAAAACACAGACTAGAACTTCTTCTTTGTTCTGCTGAAGCTGGCCTGGCATAATTAGTGGTAACAAAGCTGGGTTTAGAGTTTGGTGCTCCTGTAACAGGATAGTTCTTTAAGTATGGTGCTGTAGAAGGAATGTTAGGCTTGGAGCTCACTCTACAGTTTCAATTCTCAATCTCTAGTGATAACTCATGCAACTTGGATTATCTGTAAGCTACGTTGAGGTTGGGGGGTTCATTTGCTTTGACCCTAAACTTCAGTTCTTCCTTCAGTTCTCTGATGAAGCTCGATACAAAATAAGCCTCATCCAAGTGTGGATTTAATTAAAGCATGTAAGGACGTAACTCTTCAAACCTTCCTTGATATTCCTCCACAGTAGTTTTTTTAGAGAGCTTGTTGAACTCCTCAATTACATCAGTGCATGATTTATCCCCAAACCTCTGGCATAAGTCTACAACAAACTCAGGCCATGACACTCGCGGATTCTGCATTACGTACCCATCGAACCAAGTTTCAGCCTTCCCTAATAAATACATGGTTGCTATTTCCATCTTCGTTGATTCATTCACTCCAAATATATTAAAATACTTCTGACATTTTCTCACCCAGCCCCTAAGATTATCCCCATCAAAAGTTGGCAACTCTATTTTTGGTTTGGGAGCAAAAGCAGTAGTTGCAACAAAACTAACTATATCATTACTCTTTTCTACCACTACACCATTCTGTGTTTTAAATTAGTTAGTGGGTTTTGTTAATATACCAGGCTCATCATTCTTAAGGTGGAATTTACCTTGTTCATCCACAACAGTGATCTCAACCGACCCTTTTCCTTCTCGTCTAGTGGGTAATACCGTTTGTGAACTTCCTGCCTAAGTCGACCCTCCTAGATCAGGTTGGCTAGTGTCTGGTTCCTTTTGCAACAGTGTTTGGAGTATCCTGCTGATACTGTCTTATGTTTTCAATAGCTTAAGCTCTATCCCAATTAGGGGTGTTCACAATATGGAAATATTTCGGTTAACCGACCAACCAAATTTAATTCGGTTAATCGGTCAGCCACCGAATTAAATTCGGTCAGTTAACGAAAATGATATTGGTAAAAATTCGGTTAACGGTTAATTCGGTTCGAAAACCGAATTTATTTCGGTTAACCAAATGAACCAAATTAATTATATATATAATATATACTGAATTATTTATTTATATATAATATATATAATATTTATATATAGTATGTATATTTTTTATTTCATTTCTTCTTTAATCTATAATTCAGTTAAATTCCCAAAAAAAAACCCTAATTTTTGGTGAAATGAAATTTTGTGAAAAGTTTGGTTAATTTGGTTAATTAACTGAATTAACCGAATTATATTTCGGTTCGGTTAACGAAAGTAAAATTTTCTAATTCGATTAATTCAATTTTGGTTAATTCGATTCGAAATTAACCGAATTACACGAATGAACACCCTTAATCCCAATCCTCTGTTCTTCCCACCATGGAGGAACCAAAGCTTTTGCCACTCTCATTGCCTTTAACTGAGACTGTAAAGCTTGCACATGCTCTTGCAACATATTGAACTTTGCCTCGTCCACCATAGCTTTGGGTTTTGTTCTCTTACCCAACTTTTTGCGTTGGATCTTTTAAGGCTCTAATACCAAAGTTGTCACCAACCAACAATGGTGGCTGAAAGTTTAAGACCAGAATAAGAAAAGAGAATATAAAAGAGAGTAGAAGAGGGAAATTAGGTCATTTCATTTCTTAAGAAGCCTGTCATTTACAATTTATGTATATATAAAGAATAGCCATTGGCTCTCAATAAGACACGTCTAAAGACAGTTGTGCATTCCTAAGGCTCTGTACTAATGCTTGGGTGTCAGGATAGTAGGCATTGTAACGGTCTTCACATGTTGCTTGGCTCCTCTTCCTACAGCTGTAGCTCGTTTATTGCCTTCTTCTTTAGCTCACCTTTCTTGTCCATCACCTCATCATCCAACTTCTCCTCAAATTCTTCTCTAATGGCTAATTCCATGACACTTATATAACGCGTCTGGACTATGGAGGATTTCTTTTTCATATTTTGAAAAAGAAAATAATTAAAGTCAAAATTTTAATATTTATAATTTTATTATGAATTTATATATATACACTGTTAATTAATTATAAGATAATACATCACATGAAAGTCTTTAAAAATAAATATTAACAAAGTTTTTAAATTTATTTTTTTAATGCTTATATACTTTTATACTTTGTTTATTAATGAAATATTATATTATAATTAACTAACAATATATAAAAATTATATACTATCAGTTTATCATATATAAACTCTTTATTATTTAAATTTAATTAAATAAGAAAGAATAACAACCAAAAATAAAAAATGCAATTCGAGCATGAAATTTAAGAAAAATATATTTACTACGTTTGAAGGTTTTCCTATTAAAATATATCAAAATTCTGTAATATGAAAATATACAAACGTAAATTTAAAAAATAAAAACAAAAAGCACCTACAAAAGGATATACAAAAAACGATGCGTTCCGAGTTGTATGGTCGACGTCTGGTCGGACTGACGCAGTCTCACAGAAGAGCATCGAAAACAACAGAGCCGCGCATCCGCGTTGTCGGACAGCAAATTATCTCTGTCGCCGGGCAGCGATCTCACCGCGCTTGAAATGGAAGCGCTGAGAGCAACATACGGAGACGCCTCCTCGGACTCCGACTCCGACTGTCAGTCCTCGACTCCGGCGACTCTTCCCGCCAAATCGAAGTCCCAAGCAGAGGAAACACTCTCTTCCCTTCTGCCTCCACCTCCTCTCTCTCTCCTCCACCCTCCTAATTCCCTTGGTAATTCAAGCTGCAACCAACTTTCCATCATTTTCTATTAGTCTTTTTGTGTTTTATTTTCCAACAATTTTTCTTTTTTGATAATGCAAAAGGATTACCGGATTGCCCGCAAACCGGTCAGCCCAGTAGAATCAGAAACTTTCCTCACGTTGAAGGCAACTATGCTTTGCACGTATATATTCCAGGTGCCTATCTTAAACTGAATTTGTTACTTTTTCTTCATTAATAACAATGAATGCCTTGAGTCGCTAGACTTAAAAAGACTGTTCTTTTACTCTGTTATTCAGTTTATATACCCGCTGCTTCAAAGAAAGAGATGGGTCAGTTCTTGAAGAGGGTTGCATCCTTTGTTCCCGATCTTCATTTTGTCGATATTGATGTTCCATTGAATACTCTGTGTAAAGAGGAACATAAACTTGAACAAGTTGCATTAGGAAGGGAATTTCACATAAGCATAGGAAGGACTGTTCCCATTAGAGTTCACCAGATTGACTCTATAATAACAATGCTTCGCCAGAAGCTTCAGTTTCACAAGCGGTTAGATGTTATTCTTTTGTTTTGCTAGTTGAATTCTTAAAAACTTGTGTATGGGTTTTTTTTTTCTTTCTGATTTCCACGATATGGTTTGATCTGTTCTCTCATTGCAAGTAGGTATTGGATCGATTTTAACATATGGGCGGTTTTTGTCAATGATGATCAAACACGCTCCTTTCTTTCGCTAGAAGTTGTTACAGGAGGATTAGCTGAGGTTAGTGTGCTGGATTTCCTTTCTTTTTTCGCTGCAAATCGAGCATGCTTCTGCTGTTTGATCATTCTTTGTTGACATATGTAGACATCCCAGGAGAGAAAGAAAAGATAAAGAAAGAGGACAAGATGCCATAGCTTTATGACCTATTTCCATTTTGATAGCAATGCTTAAATTTCCAAGTAATGCATCTTAGGCGGAAAAATTAAAAACATTCCTTTCCTCCTTTTTTTAAAAGAAATGCAACTTAAGTTTGATATAGACTATGCATTCTAATATTATCATTCATATGATAAGTAATTACTTGCTACTATAAATAAATGTTTTTTATATTTGAGGAGACAACAAGCTTATATAACTGTTTTGACGGATCTGTTTCCCTTCAAGATGTTATATGCTACAGTTAGTTTATCTTGTGTCATCTTGTTGAACTAGAGAACTGATGAGCCCGCACTAGGGAGCATGCTTATAACTATTATTTTATATTTAAATGTGCAGTATAATTTATTTTAAATTTCTAGTGAGAAGTGATTTTTTATGTTTAGTTGTACTAGTTGTTATACTAGTTTGGGGTTTGTTCTGTTCTCGCTTGGGGTGATTTAGTATTAATGTTGTAACTGCTTGAATAGGATGGCTGTCTTATGTAGACCATATCGGCATGCTCATCTTGCAATTCTGTTTCTTTTCCCCTCTATATTCCACTGTCCTTTTATTCAAAAGTATGGTATTTACTTGATTGCTGTGAATTTTCAGATAACTAAGCAAATTCAGGCTGTTAATGAGGTTTACAAGCTTCACAATCTTCCTGAGTTCTATAAGGTTTGGCTGTTATGATTCATTACCAAGTCTAATTAATACTTTGTAAAACTCAGAGCAATGATCACTATATCATATTGTTTGTCAATCCACAGGATCCAAGGCCTCATATATCCTTGGCTTGGGCACTAGGCGACATTAGTGATTCACTTAAGAGAGTGGTCAAGGAAGAAACAAAATCATCCAGCTTTGGAGGTTCTTTACAGAATCGTATTTGTACAAGTAAATTTGGTGGCATTGAGTGTAAAATTGGTAATAAAACATATAAAATATGTAAATCTCCTGATCAGTGATAAAATCTCTTCAACCTCTTTTTGGGATAGCCATCTTGGTTTGTTTATGATACTGTATACTATTTTTATAAAAGTCCAGATAGAGATCGTGCTGTTAGGTCCCCATGGACAATCATACACATTTTCCCACTGTATGTTTGCTAACAGTCTTCCTTGTGATCTAGACACTGTATCCATTACTCTTTGCTTCTAAAATATATTGATTTTGTCAAATTGGTATTACTGTTGACGAAGAAAGTTTGGAGAAAACCCATATTCATGGCTCAGCTCATCAAGTAGATAAAAGCTAATCTACTAGAAATCTATGTAATAGGAATAGAACATATTTGTATGATGTGTGGGATATCTTTACAATCTAAAATCCTAGAAAGGCAATGGAGGCTATTTGCAGTGGTCTTGTTCTCTCTTCCCTCTAGGCAGCATAATTCCCGGTCAAAATTCAGAAGCTCTCTTGCAATCTCAATATGCCCGTTGGCAGCAGCCATGTGAAGTGGGCTAAAACCATCTTTATTTACTTCTTCTGCATACTCGGGCCTTGGTTTCAAAATCTCTCGAACGAAACCAACTTGCCCTGCAGCTGAAGCAATATGCAAGGGATTTTCACAAGAATAAAGTGAGATGATGTGCAGGATTAAAGGATTTTCTTAGTAACTTGTGAAAGTCATCGACCCTTTCAGTCCGGGCAGACCAAACAACCTTTTTATCCATTTTGATATGACTGAGCCTGTTTTCTTCTGAGGAAAACAAGTTTTATTGGCAGAAAGAAGGCATATTTCTATCTGTTGATGAGGGATCAAGAGGCTTGTTGGAAAAAGGAATGTTAATACCTTGTTTAGTCAATATCATAACTTATCTTTAAAAGTCTTCCTCTGAACAAGCAACTATGAGTTGAAATATGCAGGCCAATTGTAATAGTTTTCAATAATTTTATTGAAAAACAAAGGTAAAATAATACTTTCTTGATGGTCTAATGAACCAACTCTAATACCAAATGCCTTGTGTGTGACATAGGCCAATATCACAACTGTTCATGACTAGCATATATATCTTTTATTTGGGCTGACATGTAATAAATAACTTTAAAAAAATTAATGGGTTATCTTTTATCTGCTTATTGCTGACATATTGATAAATGTAAAGATATTGTGGAAAGATGTAACTCTGTAAATAATACCAGTTGCAGTCTATTCCATAGTTCAACTTGCTTAACAACCAAGTTTTCTTTTCTTATCCTTCTTTCCACATACCTGAGGCTGATTGTACTGGTGAGTATATCAAATCTTAGTGAAGTCTATGATCATCAATTTGAACGGTGAGTGCAATTTGAAAACAATTAAAAAATTCAAGTTTCTGAGCACTGTTTTTCAATCAATTTAGACATTAATCTATGGTTTGATGACATAAACATTACAGTGCGTTGTCCAAGAAAGAGGACATTTTAAAGTACTGAGCTATCAATCTCCCTGGAAAACCAACCAAGGACTTGCACATGTTTGGTTTGGCCTAACCTGGAGGTTTCAATAGTAATTACTGGAATTTAATCCTGTTTGAAATCCTAGGTGCTAGAAATCACTGTGAACTTTTAGTTTAGCACTGTTCAACAGGTCTGCAGCAGCAAAAATCCTGATATTGATATGGCTTAGGCCATTACATTACACTGTGGCTATGTCTGTCCATTATTTAGTTCTTCTTCTAAGGCAGATCTTAGGCAGCTCTCTTTCCGGGAATTTTTATTTAGGTTGGAGTAGGTGGCTGAAAGCGAGAGATTACTTCCAGGAAAAGTTACTTCTGCAATTATTTTTATATGAATGCATAGCTCCTTTATTCTCAAAGATCATATCAGAATGGACTTAAGATTGTTTGACGCTGCTCAGACTGGAAACATCGAAAGCTTGCACCAATTGCTGAGAGAAAACGCTCTCCTTCTTGATCAAATTGCACTTTTTTCTTCCGAAAACCCCCTGCACATAGCTTACACTGCTGGGAAATTTGACTTTGTCAAGGAGATTATCAACTTGAAACCTGATTTGGCCAAAGAGGTTAACCAAGATGGTTTTAGCTTGATGCACATGGCCGCTGTCTGCGGGCACCTAGAGATTGTGAGTGAGCTAATGAAAGTCGATCCCTCTCTTTGCCGACTCCAACAAGGAACTCATGACATGAAAACTCCCTTTCATTTTGCAGCCATCAAAGGGAGAGCAAATGAAATTAATGAAATGCTTTCAGTTTGTGCCGAGTGTATTGAAGATGTGACACTTCAAAAAGAGACTGCCTTGCACCTTACTGTTAAGCACAATCAGTTTGAAGCAATTAGTGTCTTAGTGCATTGGATTAGGGAGCTGAAGAAGGAAGATGTGTTTAACATGAAAGATGAGGAAGGCAATACGGTTCTCCACCTGGCAACCTGGAGAAAACAACGAAAGGTAACCATGGTTTCATGTTCTCTGGCATCTTTAATTCTTAAAGTGCATTGGCCAATGTTGTTCATTTATAATCTTGTTCATTTGGTCAATGTTGGAAGGAAATGATCAAGGTAAAACCACCATTGCAGGTTATAGAATTGCTCTTGGACAACAACAGGTCTTCTTCAGGATTGTTGGATGTAAATGCAGTCAATCAAAGCAATCTTCTGCGCTTGATATGCTGATGATGTTCCCAAGTGAAGCTGGCTATAGAGAAATCATGGAAGTCCTTCGCTGCACTGGAGCTTTAAGGGCAAGAGATATCAGTCTCTCTCCATTAGCCTCCTTGGACTGTGGAAGTGGAACCCCCTCGGAGGTTAGTCGCTTACAACCAAAACAACTGGAGGAGTACTTCAAGTTCAAGAATGGCAGAGATTCACCAAGTGAAGCACGCGGCATACTCTTGATTATAGCTACTTTGGTGGCAGCTGCAACCTTCCAAGTTGCATTCAATCCTCCAGGTGGGATCTGGCAAGACAACTATTTCCCAAACCAAACTGATAGCATTTGCGCGAACATCAGCAAGAAACATCTTGCAGGTTGGTCCATTCTGGGCACTGGTAGTGGAGTTGCATTTTCTCTCTTTGCACTTTTCAACTCCATAGGGTTCTCAATCTCTCTTTACATGATCAAAGTCCTCACCAGCAAATTCCCCTTCGAGTTTGAGCTTGGAATGTGTATGCTGGCCCTGTTTTTCTCCTACAATACTGCACTGATAAATATTTCTCCAGATGATGTGAGGACAGTGATCATCATTATCATTGTAATCTTGTCTTCAATTACACCACTTCTGAGCAAGTGGACACAAAGATTGATAGGGTGGATTATAGATTTCACACTGGAAAAATTCCATAGGATCATTTGAACTTTGAAGTATGGATTGCCAGTAATTTCACGAAGGGTCCTTTGCCTCTTACTAGCCAAAGAACAATACCAAGGATTGGAGAAAGTGAAGAACAACTTCATACTATTGCCACACAGCTTTATCTGATATCATATTAGGTTGTAAATGATATTTTTGCTCATGAATCTTGTAGAGAAAAGCTATTATTACTGTATTGTCTGATATGTTAACAGGTCTAGAAACTGTTTTGCTGTTATTACGGTTTGTAATCAGAAATATTGTTAGTATCATAGGTTTTTCTCAAAAGTATGCAGCCATTGCGCAGTTAAAAGAAAACATCACAGACTTGTCATCCGTGAACATGGTTGTTGAAGTTCATCACTGGTTCTAGTGCTTTGGTAATCCTAGACATGACATGGTGACTCTTTACCAAAACGACATAAAAGTAATGTGGGATAAAATTCATTAAAATTACATATAAATATGACGAAAACTAAAAAAAGGTTTTGCGTTTAACCTGTTGACATGAAATTTTCGTATTTTAGACAACAAGAATTAAATTTATATACACGAACTTACAGGTCTACTTGTTCACCAGTGCTAAACTAAAAGTTCAAACTGACGTTTAGCACTAAAATTCAAACAGGATTAATTTCCAGTAATTACTATTGAAGTCGCCTGGTTAGGCAGTCCAAACATGTGCAAGTCATTGGCTGGTTTTCGGGGGAGATTTATTCAAGAAGTATTTGGAAGCTACAGCTCAGTACTTCAAAATTTTCCCTTTCTTTTACGAGGCAAGGAGGGCATACTAACACCGATAATATTTCTGAGTACAAACTGCAATAACAGCAAAACAGTTTCTAGACCTGTTAACAAATCAGATAATACAGCAAACCATACTTCAAAGTTCAACTCATCCTTTGGATTTTTTCCATCATAAATTCCATTATCCACCTTATCAATGTTCGTATCCACTCGCTCAAATTTGGTGTCATTAAAGATAAGGTTTCCTGGTGTAGAACCGTATTGCCTTGCTCATCCTTCATAGTAAACAAATCTTGCTTCTTCAGCTCCTGATCCACTGCACTAAGACACCAATTGCCTCAAACTGGTTGTTCTTAACAACAGGTGCAAGGCAGTCTCTTTTTAAAGTGTCACATCTTCAATACACTCAGCACAACCTGAAAGCATTTCATTTGTTTCATCTGCCCTCCCTTCGATGGCTGCAAAATGAAAGGGAGTCTTCATGTCACGAGTTCCCTGGTGCAGTCGACAGAGAGAGGGATCAGCTTTCATTAGCTCGCTCACAATCTATAGCCTATAAGTGCCCGCTGACAGCAGCCATGTGCATCAAGCTAAAACCATCTTGGTTAACCTCTTTTGCCAAATCAGGTTTCAAGTTGATAATCTCCTTGACAAAGTAAAATTTTCCAGCAGTGTAAGCTATGTGCAGTGTCACGGACAAGGCTTTTTCCCACTAAAGCAATTGGCCGTGCGGCACTTGAATGGTCTCGTCCACACAAGTCAGCCAAGATGTCGCAACAATCTGAACCATTCACAATCAAGCAACAAGTTAAAAAGGGGCACACCACGATATAGCAAGGCATAAAGCATTCACACAACATAACCACAGGTGTTCTCATAAGAAAATTTTGTTTTATTAATGAAAGAGAGTTTACAAGAGATTACAAAAGACATAGGTTCTTCCACAGCATCGTCGGGCCAAGGAGGGCAGCCTAGATGAGTGTGCTTGCACATACCTTAACCAGTGAGGCAGCCCAACATTCCGCCGACTCCTCACCCCTCCTAAAGAGCTAAAGAGATTTTACAAGCTATTCTACCAGTAACCATTAAAGTGTTTGAAATGGGACACTTTTCCTAATTCCCCTGGATTCTATTTTCCTGATACAAGGATTCTGTTTTCCCCAAGGCCCTTCTACCCGGTCATGGCCCTATACATGGGTGGCTCATGACATCCTCCCCCACCTAATCTGTCGACGTCCTCGTTGACTTGGTTGCTTGGAACTCCTCGATCTTTTGCTTGAAGGCTCTAAGGTCGTGCTCTCTCTCCCAACTAACTTTTTGGTCCTAGTCCTTCCTACTTTACAAGGTACTCTTGGATCTGTCTCCTTGACACTACGGATTGTCTATCAGCCAAGATCTCCTCTACTCGACGTTCTGAAGGTGGCTTCATGCTGATGGCGGCCCTGGTTGTTTTGCTTTGACTTGCATCGTTGGGTCTGCATGATATGGCTTCAAATTGCTCACATGGAAAATCGGGTGCACTTTCATCCAATTTGGGGGATCAATTTTGTAGGAGGCCTATCCCACCTTGCCAAGAATTTTCACTAACCCTCATACTTGGGCACCAATCTGCGGTCTCTCTTCCGTAGGAATCTAAGCAGCTCGGGAACTAGTCTGACCAATACCAAATCACCCACATTAAACTGTTGCGCTCTCCGACCTTTGTCCGCCCATTTCTTCATGCGCTTTGATGCTTTTTCCAAGTAAGCTCGGGCAATTTCAGTGTTCTATCTCCACTCTTTGGTGAAGTTGAAAGCTCGAGGGTTTTTCCCTTTATACGACTCAAGATGAGTGTGGGGCAATCTCGGCTGTTGTCCTGTAACTATCTCAAAAGGACTTTTGTTCGTGGCAGAGCTCTTTCTAGAATTAAAACACAGTTGTGCCACATCTAGTAGCATAGGCCAGTTCTTCTGATTAGCTTGCACGAAATGTCTCAAGTACTCTTCCAACAACCCATTGAACCGTTTGGTTTGTCCATCTGTTTGAGGATGATAGCTTGAGTAGATGTTAAGTTGGGATCCCAAGATAGTGAAGAGTTCTCGCCAAATGACCCTGTGAATCTGGGATCTCTATCACTAACGATGTTCTCTGGAATACCCCAATACTTGACCACATGCTTGAAGATTAGACGTGCTGTGTCTTCTGCTGTACAGTACTTCCGGGCTGGGATGAATGTGGCATATTTGGAGAATCGATCAACGACTACCAGGATGGACCCAAGATCGCCAACTTTAGGGAGCCCAGCTATGAAATCTAGGGAGATGCTTTCCCAAGGTTTTGTTGGCACTGGCAATGGTTCGAGTAAGCCCGCTTGCTTCTTTCTTTCAACTTTGTCTTACTGGCAGATGAGGCATGTCTTGGTGTAATCCATCACATCCTGTCTCATATGCGGCCAATAGTAGCCTTGCTTTAGCGGAGCAAGAGTGCGTTGCCAACTCAGATGGCCTGCCCAAGGGTATCATGACACTCCTGCATTAGCATTCATCTTAGGTTTCCTGCTCTTGGGACAAATAGTCTTGGACCTCTTGTTAACAAAGCCCCGTTCTCCATCCAAAAATACTTTGACTTCCCTTCTTCTATCATCTTCATTAAGCGCTTGGCTTGGGGATCTTTATTCAGGTTTTCTTCGATTAGTTTCCGAATTTCTGTGGTCACTTTGGTAGTTGACATCGGGGCAATTCTTCTAAGTGCTGCTAATTCCGCCCGTCGACTCAATGCATCGGCTACCAGATTGGCACTACCCGCTTTGTATTCAAAGTGAAAATCAAACTCCGCGAGAAATTCTTGTCACCTTGCCTGTTTAGCTGTGAGCTTTGGTTGAGTGAGGAAATGGCTAACTGTCGTGTTGTCCATCTTGACGAAAACTTTGACCCAAGTAAATAATGCCACCAGGCCCTTAAACAATGGATTATCGCTAGGGTTCCTTTTCTTGTGCAATGTATCTTCTTTCGGCCTCATTTAACTTGCGGCTTTCGAAAGCAATCGAGTGTCTTTCTTGCAAAAGCACTCCTCTAATAGCAAAATCTGAAGCATCTGTTTGCATTGCAAAGGGCTTACCCAGGTCTGGGAGGACTAATACAGGGTCTTCAATTAAGGTTTGCTTCAACTCCTCAAATGCTTTATGGCATTCACCTGACCAGTCCACTTTTTGTCTTTCTTCAATAGTTCCGTGAGGGCTGTTATTCTACGAGAATACCCTTCTAGAAATCTTCAATAATAGTTGGTCAATCCAAGAAAGGAGCGAAGCTCCTTAACATTTTTCGGGGCATGCCACTCCTTAATCGCCTTGACTTTCTCCATATCCATCTGAATCTGCCCTTGTTCCACAACATGGCCTAGGAAGTGTACTCGGGTCTGAGCGAAGTAGCACTTCTCCCTTTTTACATACAGCTGGTGGTCTCGAAGCCTTTTGAAGACCAGCCTAAGATGATCTTGATGTTCTTATAGAGTAGAGCTAAATACTAAGATATCGTCCAAATAGATGACCACGAATTTGTCGAGGTAGTCATGAAATACTTGGTTTATCAAGGTAGAAAAAGTGGCAGGAGCATTGGTTAGTCCAAAAGGCATGACTAAAAACTCAAATGCACCATATTAAGTCACACAAGTAGTCTTTGGCTCGTCTCCTTCGGCGATTCTGACTTGATGATATCCGGACCTTAGGTCAAGTTTGGAGAAATACTTGGCCTGACTTAACTAATCAAAGAGGTCCGCAATTAGGGGTATTAGATATTTGTTCCTCACCATCACCTTGTTCAAGGCTCTATAATCCACACATAATAGCAAGCTCCCATCGTGCTTCTTCTGAAACAACACCGGTGCCCCAAATGGTGCTTTGGAAGGTCTAATAAAACCGACTTGCAATAGCTCGTCTAACTGTTTTCTCAACTCGGCCAGCATTGGAGGGGCAATGCGGTAAGGTCCTTTTGCAGGAGGCTTTACTCCGGGAAGGAGTTCAATTTCATGATCTATCGATCTTCTTGGTGGTAGGACCTTTGGTAGTTAGTCGAGCATTACCTCCTTGAACTCTTCTAGCACCTGTCTTATCCCCTCTGGCACAAATTCTGACTTGTCCCCCTCTTTGCAAATCGGCATAGCCACGTAGGAGGGCTCCCCTCTCTTTACTTCTTTTTTAAACTGCAAAGCTGAAATTATCTTTCCGCTCCTAGGGAGGATCGTGGCTGGCACTACACGTGGGTGTTCCCCAAGAGCAATAGGCAATTGGTAGCTGGAATCGGGATCGCCTGAGCCAGCATCATGAAATCTAATCCCAAGACAACATCAAAATTGTCCATAGGGGAAACGGTGAAGTTGATGCCTCCTTCCCATGGCCCAAGTTTGGTCATCACGCTCTTAGAACTTCCACAAATGGCAAAGGCTGGTGAATTGACCGCTTTCATCTGCCTGCAATCTTTACTAACCTTTAGACCACACCTTTTGGCCTCCTCGGGTGTGATAAAGGTATCGGTTGCCCCTGTGTCGACCATTGCCCTTGTAAGTTTCCCATTGAGTGTTACCTCTACGTACATCAAGCCCCTCTCGGGCTCTTTCTTCATTTGACTTAACTGTAAGTGAAGGCGTTGAGGAATCGGATAGAACCCATTCTCGCTGGTTCATCCGCAGTTCTTTGGCCACTGGAGGCAATTGGGGAGCTTCTTGGGTAGAAGTTCTTAGTGCATTTAGGGCACCTCTATGGGGACACTCGGCCACTCGATGCGGTCCCTGGCATAGGATGCAAGCTAATGGTTGTCTGGGCTTGAGCGTCGGGGCGTTGTTTGTCTTATATGGAGGGGCGTTCTACCCGGTGGTCTCCTGTCCACTCCCCCACTTGAGGGTCTGTCCACCCTAGCCGCCTTTCCTCCGTTTACATAGTTGGAGTTACTGGCTACTGATGGAGGGTTCTTGCGCTTGCTTGAGCTGTCATAGTAATTGTTGAGGCGTTTGGTGGCAGCCATTGCTGTGGCTACATCTTGTACCTTTTGCCTTTGGAGTTCTGTTCTAGCCCAAGGCTTAAGTCCCTCAAGGAAATAGAACATCTTGTCCTTTTCGGACATGTCCTAATATCTAGCATCAGGGTAGAAAAGCTCCTAACAAACTCTCGCACCGTTCCTGCTTGCACCAATTCTCGTGCCTTTCTCCGAGCCAAGTATTCAACAATTTCGGGGAAGAATTGGTTCTTCAGTTCTTGCTTTAGATCATTCCATGTTTTGATGGGGCACTCGTCACCTACAAACTTTGAACGCCACTATAACTTGGCATCTCCCGCAAGATACATCGAGGCCATTGCGATCTTTTCTTCCTCCGACTCTGTGCGCACCGCTCGAAAGTATTGCTCGATGTCAAACAAGAAATTCTCAAGTTCTTTTGCATCCCTTGCTCCCTCATAACGGCGCGGTTCCAGCACCTTAGCTCTTTTTCCCCTATCCATCGTGCTAGCACTAGTCCTGCCCGCAACTAGTTGGAACACACTAACTTGAGCCTTGAGTTCCTCGAACTCTTTCTGAATAACTCTCAATGCATCTCTAGTCTCTTCACCCAAGTTAGCTAGCGACTCGGACAGCTCCCGCTGGCCTGTCTCAATTTCCCCCAATCTGTCGTTAGTGACCATGTGAGCTTTCAAGGCGGCCACTGCAGTCTTAAGTTCCTCAATTCTCATTTGATCGTCACCATTTTCCCTTTGTTTGCTAGTGCAATTAACCAAGCTCGAATACCACATGTCACGAACAAGGCTTTTTCCCACTAAAGCAATTGGCCATGCGGCACTTGAATGGTCTCGTCCACACAAGTCAACCAAGATATCGCAAAAATCTGAACCATTCACAATCAAGCAACAAGTTAAAAAAGGGCATACCACGATATAGCAGGGCATAAAGCATTCACACAACATAACCATAGGTGTTCTCATAAGAAAATTTTGTTTTATTAATGAAAGAGAGTTTACAAGAGATTACAAAAGACATAGGTTCTTCCACAGCATCGTCGGGCCAAGGAGGGCAACCCTAGATGAGTGTGCTTGCACATACCTTAACCAGTGAGGCAGCCCAACATTCTGCCGATTGCTCACCCCTCCTAAAGAGCTAAAGAGATTTTACAGCTATTCTACCAGTAGCCATTAAAGTGTTTGAAATGGGGACACTTTTCCTAATTCCCCTAGATTCTATTTTCTTGATACAAGGATTCTGTTTTCCCCGAGGCCCTTCTACCCGGTCATGGCCCTATACATGGGTGGCTCATGACATGCAGGGTGTTTTCAGAAGAAAGAAGTGCAATTTGATCAAGGAGTAGGGCATTTTCTCCTAGCAATTGGTGCAAGCTTTCCAGTCTGAGCAGCATCAAACAATCTTACGTCCATTCTAATTAGTCTTTGAGAATAAAGTCGCTATGCATACATATAAAAATGATGGTTTAATAGCCAAAAAGACCCTCAACCTTTAGCACAAAATGGAATTAAGTCATGAACGTTTTATTGCGTAGAAATCAATACATAAACTTTTATTTCATTGTAAATAAACCATCAACTTTTTAAAAATATGCAATTAAATCCAAATCTGTTAAATGACGCTAACTTCCATTAGTATTGCACATGTGGCATGCCACGTGACAGCCAACTAAGCTATCCACGCCAGCTTTCATGTTAAATGTCCTAACGGCAGTTAGTATCATTTAATAGATTTGGACTTAATTGCATAATTTTTAAAAGATTGAGGGTTTATTTACAATGAAATAAAAGTTTATGGACTGATTTTCACGTAATAAAACGTTAAGGGCTTAATTTCATTTTGTGCTAGAAGTCTAAGATCTCTTTTATTATTAAGCCTAAAAATGATTGCAAAGTAACTTTTCCTTTAGGTAATGACTCTCTTTCAGCCACTTACTCCAACCAAAATAAATAATTCTTGGAAAGTGTGCTGCCTAAGATCTGCCTTAGAAGAAGAACCAAATAATGGACAGACATAGCCACACTGTAAAGCAAGGACCTAAGCCATATCAAATTGCTGCTGCAGACCTGTTGACCAGTGCTAAACTAAAGTTCATAGTTACCACTGAAGCCGCCTGGTTAGGCCAATCCAAACATGTGCAAATCCTTGGTTGGTTTTCCTGGGAGATTGATGGCTCAGTACTTTAAAATTCTCTTTCTTTGACAATGCTTTGCAATGTTGTTGTCATCAAACATTAGTTGATGTCTTAAGTCGTTGAAAAACTGTGTTTAGAAACTACAATTTTTTAATTGGTTTGAAATTGCGCTAACCATTTGAGGAACTCAGCAGTGCAATCAGCCTTCTCAGAAATCAGGTATGCGGAAAGAAATGATAAGAAAACTTGGTTGTTAAGCAGGAGGAACTGTGGAATAGACTGCAAACTGATATTACTTACACAGGGCAAAGGCACATCCTTTGCACAATATTTTTACATTTATCATAATTTCATTGCTTCCTGTTCGATGCCTCTTCAAAATGAACAACAGCAGCAACTGTTGCAGTTGAGGAGTATCAACTACACGAATACACTATTTCGGTTATTTTCCTTGAATCATTTCTAATCTCCTTGTGTGATGTTCTAAAAATATATTTTTAGCAACAAAAGTGAATATAGATTGCAAAGAATGGATGGTTGACTGAAATTCAGGGGTGATATAAGCAACAAAAATGTGTGCTTAGAGCCCCGGAATAGATTCAAGGTTGTATTGTTTAGGAGTTGAAGTTTCAACCTCTCGGTTGTCCTGTAGTTTTGGCTCCTTCATGGCATCGAGAGTCTGCAAATAGGTGTAGGAAGCTGTCCGATTAGATGGAGGGCCAGGATTGCTTATTCTGCTAGCCAGGAAGCGACGGATTAGAGCTGTAAGGAATGGGGCCATGGTATATGGCTCATGTTCTAGGTAGTACATGATTCCTCCCATGCATGCACAAAATAAGGCCACCTGTAACAGTTTTGAAGATTGATTCAGGAACCGAATTTATAAGAAAAACAAACAACTTAGTTAATGGCACAATGATGTAGTAGATAAAGAAGACCATCTTTCTGTCTCAATTTATATGTGCATGATATAGACAAATCATGTAACTCAGAACATATAAAAGTAGTCTTACACGTCTCCATAAAATTCACAACATAGCCAGTAGCCACCTAGTTCATGCCAACAAATTCACGACTTTTTGCAACAAGGACCCAAACCAAGGTAAGAGGCCTCGGAAACATCAAGGAAAAGTTGGTATCTATCTATAACTATAGGCACAATTTTCACTTAGACCAACAAAGAAGCTCTCATGAGAAAGAAAATTAAGAGCCCGATATTTAACATTGTAACATACCTCAGCATTTTTAACATCAGGAAGCAGGTGCCGGTTTACTAAAATATACCACAATGATTCTCCAGCTCGTGGAAGAACATATAAAGCAAGTTCACTGCGTCTGGATTTTTTCTCCAGTAATACAGAAAGAGCTGATAAAGCACCAGCAAGCCAATATACCAGCTTGTGGTCTTTAGATGCAACCTTTCTGTGCATGCATATAACCCCCTTTCATCACACAAGAAACGTTTTCACAAACATATTCATACAGATTTTAACAAAAGAAAAAAGTGAATGAGAAATGAAAAACCACCTACCTGAAAAATTCCAACAAATGCAGACAAGAAACTTGTTGATTGAACAGCACCTTTAACAGCAAGCCAACAGGTACGAGCAGGGGTATCCATAAACTAGAAGCGTATCATGATAATGTAAAATAAACCAAAGAAAAAGGATCAATTCCAAAATAAAATTTCACTGTCATGCCATCTACAGATAGCATATATATATTTATATATTATTGATTGACTATTTCATTTTTCAAAAAAAAAGTTTCAATTTTGGTAAAGCATAGGCAAGCCCATGCTGACTTTTTATAGATCTCAAAATGCATTAAGACCATTATTGTCTTGTTTGCTTCTTTCTTATAAGAAGAATCATATGATGGGAAAGTTCGAAAGCTTCCAAGGTCCCTCCACACACACAGAGGCACAAAGGAAATCAGTCTGTTATGCTAGAAGTACCTTTTGTAGGCGCAGAACAACTAATGGCACAAAAGTTAAAGAGAAGTATAGCGGAAATGTTTTCCTGAATGTAGCCAATGCTGCTTCAGCATTGTGAGCCAGACAAGAATTTGTGTCCGGATGAATAACAGAACAAGGAATAATAGATGGGAACTCTTCCAACTTCAAATTATTGGACTTCCCTCGGCTATATAAGTAGGCTGATAAAGATGCAACATCCACCGGGCCACCTCTGCAGTTCTCCCTTACAGCCTTATATACAGGAGCTGCAACAGGACCCATCTTCTGAATAAAATCTTGATATGATTTTGGCAAGCTTTCAGGACGCATCACAAATGCATACATAATCTGGTATGATCATCAGTCAGTAAAATGGGATGCAGTAAAAACAAATGTGGATGATGAAAACTACATTAAAATAACTATAGTAAGAGAAAAGTAGATATGAAACAACAAGAAATTTTCCAATTAGTTTTTAACCCTAGAAGCAAACTCCAATTTGTTAGAAAAGCAACCTTTACTGCATAATTTCTAAAATGGAAAGAGCAACAAAAAAACTGGAGGTAAAATTCACAATGTGACAGCAACAGAAAACAATTAGTTACGTATCCAGAACATCACATATAATAGAGTCATATCTCATAGTATTTTTATATCTAAAATTTAGCCTAAGCTCACCAACCTAAGCAATTTCTGGCGTTATGAATGTTTCACAATCATCAATTGATGCACAAAGAAAAAATCACAAGTCTAAAAGTCTCAAGTAAACATCTAGTCATAAAATCAATATGAGCTTTGTATTACCTGGGCACATGCTAAAGCAAAGAGCAGAGAGTCGCCATGCCTCCAATGGCTTCCCCACAAGTGAAACTTATCTTTTGACTTTGCAGAATTATAAGCACACTGAAGAGTAGAGCAAATATTAGACTGTAAATAAGAAAACTGGTTTCTACGATATCAAATAGTTTCAAATTTACTAATTAAAAATGCATGCATATACCTGGGCTACTCTAGCTAAAAGATACAGTGCAAGTGTACGCCTTCGGTTTGAATCATCTAAAGCTAAAATAGACAACCCCGCAATCGAACCAGCTAAAATTCTGTTCCATCACCACCTTAAACAATGTCATAGATAAGGAGTAGGCTCTAGCATGCATCAAAAGTTTTCAACCATCCAACTAAGCATGTACCATACAACATAATGAGATATACATCAAATAGAAGCCGGGCATTAAACAAAACAAAAAAAAAAAGCCAAGGTAAGGTTTAATATAGTAAACATACGCATTAACCGGTGTCTCTTTCTTTCTCAGCTTTCTTAGTAAACATCTAAGCGCATGGTATGATCCTGTGAAGCCACCGAAAAGTAAACCAATGCGGCATGCTTCCTCTCTCACAATCAAATCTTTCTCAGAGACAAGTTGCTGAAATACAAAATCCAGCCATTCATACAATGCTAATATCAAATTTCTACATATTCTTACATTGTAATTCCTTGAAAAGACAAATAATAGAACCCAAAATCCCAGAAAAAATATGCCAAACAACCATCTAATCTCATTTTATAATAAATAAAATCAATTCTTTCTTTTTTAAGAAAAGAGTTCATTTTTTATCTACTCATAGTAGGTAACAAAGTCCAAACCTTCAAATTAATACAATTTACATAATTAAACATTAAAACCATCAAATCAATCCTTTTATGAGCGTAAATTAAAGAAATACTTCCCAGAAACATTTTACAATTCATGAAACAACCAAGTCAAAGCAACACCTTTTACGAGACTTCCATAAAACCTCCTAACCTTGAGATCAAGAAGCGAAGAATAAGACTGTCCTCTAGCAAGCTTGAAAGCGCGAAGAAGAATCCCGATACCTGCTCTAACACCATAAGAAAGGAGAAAGCTTTGACAAAGATTACCAATGGCGTTGGCCACGCAGGAGTCGTCAGCATGATCGCACGGCGGGTGGTCGCCACTCGCCGCCGTCCTCTGACGCCTATGAAGCTCCTCTATGGCCACCCTGAATCGCGCCTCCGCCTCGCACAGCCGTCGCTTCGCCTCCATGCTGTCCCCCGACAACCGCGCCAAGGAATTCGGGTTTTCTGATAGAGTCGCCATTTTCTACTCGCTGTCGCCGTTGTTTCTATTGGCATCTGAAAGTTAAAGAGTGAAAAGAGATAGAGAAATGAAGAACGAAAGCAGCAGACGGTCAGCGAGATATGGATAGAGACGGAAAATTTTATAATTAAATAATTAAAATAAAAAAAAACTTAAAATTGAATGATTATTTTATATTTTACACAAAAAACTCCTACAAAATTATTGTTTTTGTGTTATCTTATTATTATCTATAAATCGCTTTTATATAAATTATATTGATTTTTTTTTAATAAATTATATTGATTTTATTATAACTGATGTTACATTTTAAGTATTTATTTATTTTAAATTGATTATGACATGTCTTTACTTCTTATATTTGCTTTACAAAAAGGATATTTCAAAAAGTAATGATAAAAAAATTTATCTATCTCTCATAAGTAAACATAATTAAAAAAATAAAACATTCACAAAAGCTATATTAATAATTTTTTCCTTACAAATGGCACAAAGTAAAAAAAATTTGTAAGTATCTAAATTATTTGAATTAAATTTCAAAGTATCATATTTTAATTTGAATGAATTTTTAAATACAAAAAGTGTTTGGACATATGTTTAAATTTCACTATTATTTAAGCACTCTTTATTAAAAAGTATATAATTATGTAAATATTCATACAATGAAAATCTCTTATAGAAAATGAAAAATATGTTAAATATTCAAATTTTAAACATGCAAAACTCTTATACTTTAAAGACGAAAAAATGGTAATTTAATCGATGCTCAAAGTAACTCGTAAAAAAAAATTTATAGAGGGCATTAAAACGTTTTTACTTTTTTTTTTATTTTATAAATTTATATCTTTCGAAAAATTAGATCTAAATAAAATTTACCATTTGATGTCTAATAAAAAAATACAAATAACTGTTAATCATACTTAATTAGCATTCTCATTCACTGCAAATAAGCAAGTGCTAAAGATCATATATATAACCAAAAAAAAAGATCATATAGGGTTAATGAACAAGAACTTAATTATAAATTTTCAAGTGTTTGCGGTTTTCTCTGAAGAAGCATAGCTTTGATTTTGATCTTTCCAGGATGCTTGCCAGTTGCCACTGTTTGTCATAGAAGGTGGCCTCATCAGCAAGCTTTCTGAGGTTGTCAAAGTCTTGGGTTTTCCTGAACAGTGTGACACCGATGACTGTGATGAACAATCCTGTCTTGCAAATGAAATTGCCTGTTTGACCGACAACATCCAGCTCTGTTAAAGCATCCACGACATAAGCCATCACGAATCCCGCCATTGCAGCTCGCCCTGCAAAAATGAGATATTACAATGTGTCGGAGATCGTGGAGTCTGATAAAGTTTAACTCAGTTGACACATGCGCAGAGTTACCAAACCATATAAATCTTATCTGATTGTTCTTTTTCTTTTATTTTTTTGCCAGATATGTTCTTAACACAATGCAGATGAGAGAATCTTTTGGAAGTAACAGAAATTTGAGGTTTTGTTTGCAGTGAGTGAGAGAAGATATTGATTAACCATTGAGCAGCTCAGCCTCCGGGAGATATGTTCTCATTAGCCATGCCCACCACGGTATAACTAAGCTTCTGAATTGGACTGGTTCTTGGTTTGTAATAGCTTCAGGGTGCATTTCCAGGAACTTTCTCCTCCTTGCTTCTACAAAACCAGAAAGAATTGCTGTTATGAAGTCTGATCAATTTGCCAATTTGGTAGGATATCTGGATATCATTAGAGAATTAAGTTTGATGTAACGGTAAAAATTGCATTTTTGAGACCTGAAAATCATAGGTTCGAATAACAAAAACAATTTTTCCGTTAATATGGAAGAAAGTCTACATACATATGACCTCACAATATGGGAGCTTTTGCACCAGATTTGCCCTTTTTCCTTTTTATCTAGGTATCATTACATTTCAGCTATGAATATTGTAAGGGACTACGGATTCACAGAGAGCTCACCTGCAACAATCATCCCATCCCAATCCATCCTGCCATTTCTAACAAACATGTTCAAATCCCATGTTCCATTCTTGCAGCGTTCGTCCCAGAACTTCAGAGCAGAAGATTCTGTCTCGAAGTTTTCTTTCAATTTACCTTCAGGATCCTCTGACTTGTTAATTTGTGAATCTGGTTTCTCTTTTTCATCTATCTTCAAGCCTTTTTGGCCTTCCACTTGCTTTGTCCCCACAGAATAAGCCGGTTTGGCTTGTGGCTGTCGCTTTCTGATGACATGGTGTGAGCTGCAAGCTCTTTGCAAGGATGCAGAAATGGCAATGGAAGCCATTGTTGTTCAAAGAGAGTATCTTTCTTCTGGTTCTTTGCACTTCTCTAAAGCTCTTGTGGGGATGGAAGGCAGACAATTTGCCCATACTTTTTACTAAACAAGATTATCTTTTCACAACTTTCTGTCAGAGAGTCATGGGCAAAGAATTATCCAGGATTCACTGTGCTCACGAGGCTGATTCTGTAGATTTACAAGAATGTTGGATATAGTAGTATGAAGTATGAACTTACTATGAATTCAATCTCAAAGCTGAAAGAATTTTGGACACATTGACTGCATTATCCCAATAAAAAGCCGATAAAAGTTGAAATTTAACAAATACTCCAGAAATATATCTGAGGTTTTCTATAAAATTTCATTAAGGATAACTGTGAGAACAACTAAAAGTTAAAACTATGGTGAAGGGAAGCAAAGAATGCTTCAATGTTATTGCTTGAGCTTTCAATGGAGACTAGAAACCGAAATAGGGCAAGAAACAGAAATAAAAGCCGGAAGGGAGACATTCAAGCTCCCCATCCTCTCAGAAGCGTTGCACGAGCAACACGGTTTACCCCAAGTGTAAAGGCACCCATCCGGAGATTGCAATTGTGTGAATGACACATGTTCTTGATGTTATGAAAAGCTTGATTCATGTACCTCCTCAGCTCCTTGTTCACTTTCTCTTCATCCCACATGAAACCTTGAATGTTCTGCCAAATCAAATGAAAAATTAAGAACATGCTATATACTATCCTCCATTAACTTAATTAGTTATCTCCACACCGGTGGTTCAACTTTAAAGTGATAGTGTATCTTGACTACTTTATATGCCCATTGAATTAACCATTACAGATGAAGCAATCACGAGGTTGTCGGGATTCTTTAGTAGTTAAAACTTTTCTTTCAAAAGGTTTAGTGGTTAAAAGGATAAGCAGCATGGCAAATTTTTTTAGTTTGAACCAAGTCTTTTTTTACCTGAACCCACTCAAAGTAGCTAACGGTCACCCCTCCTGCATTAGCATATATGTCAGGTAGTATTATCACTCCTTTCTGTGACAGAATCTGCAGTATCAAAATCTCAGATTAGAATTTAGATCCACCTTTAGGAGGAGTAAACAAGGGTCAATTTACCTCGTCTGCCTCGGGATCAGTGGGATGGTTTGCCGCCTCTATTATGAACTTTGCCTTCACATCTGCAGCATTTTCCCTTTAAAGGAGAACATGACAAGTCAATATGTTAGACAATCCATGTTTGAAGCAATTGATGGGAATATAAGATGAACCCAAGTAAGGCTAATTCCGGATCAGATTACAAAAGAGATAAGGGCCGGTTCAACTGCTAAAACATATTACTTTAATAATGGAACCTTCTAAATGGAAGGACAAACTGATGTTAGTCAAGCATTTACATGCTCTAATCAAGCAGAAATTTAACAGCAAGGGCAACATCTTCTGACACCGTATCCAATATAGAACATATGACCTGTCCTGCTGAGATGAAATAAGTTGGTCATGGGACACAAAGGAACTATTTTAACCCTGAATTAGAACAATTTAGCTATGGATGAAACGAAAAATTAGTCTATATGACAAGAAGTTCTAATGCTGGGGTTGCTTAGTGTGTCAAACTCTAACCCAATTGTGAAGCCATATGTTAACGATTGAGCCATTACCACTCCAATGAATTTTTTTAAATGGAATAGGGAAAACTTTGCACTACAACAGTGTAGATGAAATTAAAATATAATAGAAGAGCCAGCAATGGCAACATACAAACATACAGCAGAACATGCAACAGTTTAAACCAAAATGCGATGACCAAGATGCTTGGCAATGGATCCTAACCTGTTCAGGACTCCACCTAAAGCACATGGGATGAGAACATCACATTCATGTACAAGCAGCTCATTTGGATCCATGGATTCTCCACCACTGAAGCTTTTCAAACTGCCAGTAGATTCTTTATGCTTTAGCAGCTCTGGTATATCGATTCCATTTGGATTCTTAACAGCACCAGTGATGTCATTCACCGCAATAACCTTACCACCCCTCTCATGTATAAGTCTTGATGCCCAAGACCCCACATTACCAAAACCCTAGGAAAAAGTTAATAATATAAACATTAAAAGAGTAAGTTTTGAACCATCTCAAAGGAAAAGGCGATTTAATCATGTATGATTCATGTTGACTATACCTGAATAACAAAAGTCATACCCTCAATTGACTTCCCATGTTCAGCAAGTAGAGCTTCAGTTGCATATACAACACCACGCCCAGTTGCAGCCTCCCTGCCTAGCGATCCACCAAGATCCTAAAATTACCAATATAAGTGTATTTACATTTTGTTATTCTACCTAGTTTTTGATATTTTGCTCAAACATTACACTACAAGCTTTAAATGTCAGTCTTTAGCACTTACTATTGGCTTCCCTGTAACAACGGCTGGCGAATGTCCATGAAACTTAGAGTATTCATCCAAAATCCATGCCATGGTCTGCACAAATATATTCTTAATATATAACATAAATTTAAGAAAGTAAACTAAATGAAATTGAAGCAATTTTGTAAGTTAGAAACCAAGAGAAAACTCATGAAAAGCTAAACATAACTCAGTGAGGACTACATAACCTGTGCATTAGTTCCCATGTCTGGGGCAGGAACATCTGTATGTATACCAATGAGATCATGGATCTTTTGAGTGAAGACACGAGTTAGACGTTCCAATTCACTCTTACTTAAATCCCTAGGGGTGCATCCGATGCCACCCTTTGCACCACCGTATGGAATGTTTGCTACAGCAGTCTTCCAGGTCATTAGTTGAGCCAGGGCATTTACTTCATCGGGGTCAACCTTTAAACAATAACAAACATTGGTTCATAATGTAAGTTCAACACAGACATGCGCAACAGAAACTGCACATTGCCATTTAGAACAGGGAAAACAAATATAACATGCACATTAGAACTCACAACATGAAACAGAGAAACAGGTAGGCATTTGCTTAACTCCAGAAGACCAAGATCCAAAATTTTTTGCTAAATTTCATTTAACGATAGGGGTCTGGAAGAGCAGGGCCTACTTGGTCGTTTTTATTTCTTAATTGATATTCTACCCTAATTCTTAAGAGGCCAAGATTTAGCTTTTCCATTATTATCATTATGGCATTCAACAAGCAGTCTATTGAACCGAAAAGATTACCTTTTTGAGGGTACAGAAGAATCTATAACAGGAAAACAAGATTACATTACTCTAAACATTAAAAAGAAGCTATAAAGTTGATTTAAGAAAGTATGAAATCCCAAGCAACCAAACTGAAAATCACTGAAAAAGATTTGCCTTTTCTTTCTGAAAGGAGTATGTATGCATACAGCCTACCAAACCAAAGTAAAGCGAATGACCATCTCTGAGGCCTAAAGAAACAACAAGAGTTATAAAACAAAAACAAAAAAGACAAAATCCAACAGAAAAAAGTGAAAAGAAGAAAAGGGTTCACCTCAGGATGATATCTGATTCCTCCTTTCATGGGACCACGAGCATTATCATGCTGCACTCTAAACCCAACGTAGGACACCAAGGTTCCATCGTCCTTGGGAATCGTGCACTCCACCTGATAAAACAGAAACACCAATCAAGACATGACATTAGAAGATCAAAAGATAAAATAAAAAGTTTTCTGTCGATGCAATTCCTTGATCTCTCTAAAAGGGATCAGAAGACTCTTCTCGAGCCTAGAGTCCAACCCAAGTAAACGAGACGCGAGGCGGAAATTACGGTTAGTTGCAGCAAGAGCATTCATGGCTACCTATTGAAACCTCAAAAAACAAGAAATACCCAGAAAAGTAAATGACCAAAAGATCAAGAAAACAACTGCTTGAAGACTTAAAACAGAGAACCGTAAGAGAATAAGCTGATCAGTTAATTGATGAACAAAGAGATGGAAAAAAATTGACTGCCTTTCAAAAGGAGAGAAGAGGTATATATAGGGAAGGTCTAAGAGAGAAAAAGAGAACGGAAACAACTGTAATGAGGCGTGAATTGAGTGGAGGAAAATCAGAGAACTTTAAGACAGTGTAGCTCCAAAATTTAAGCGAGAAGACTTTCCACTGAAGCCAAACCCACTTTTTACTATTCATGTCAAAAATTTACAATAGTGCCCATTCATGGAGCTTTAATTTGTTTTTGTCTTGATGCTGAATATGTGGTGCACACCGATGATTCAATGTAAAAGAGATATTTATAATATATTATAAGTATAATTTTTAAATTTTACAAATAGATTTAAGATAATAATATATATCTTTAATCAAAATTTAAAAATAAAAAATTAAATAAATGAATTATGTGTCATCATCTTAGATCTATTTGTGAAGTCTAAAAATCATACTAACAATGTACTGAATAATAATTCATATAAAAATGACACAAAATTAAAATAAAAAATATGAATTAAAATTTGATAAAAATTAAAAAATATTTTATATTTAAAATTTTAACACAATTTTCGTGTGAAATAAGTAAATTATTGGTAAAATTTTTACTTAAAAATATCAAAACAAATGTTAGAAAATATTCAAACAGAAATATTCTTTAAATCTTTACTTTATAATTATTACTATGATTATTTTTTATTCATAAGAAGTGACTCAAACTTCTATTAGCAGAATTCGTATATCTTAAAGATGAGACATGATCACTTAATCCTATACTCAAATTTTACTTGTACTTTGTTAGTGCTTCTTAAGTACTATTGCATAATGCAAATAAACCATATGCAATAGACTATTAAATTGTGGGACTTTGAGCACATTTGGGTATGTGTTCAAACATTACAGTTGAATTGCAAGTATGACAGGAAGGATTTAGGGAAGTAATTTGTGAATTTGATGCTAAGTAATCATCGAGTTAATACAGAAAGCATATATAAGTA
Organism: Heritiera littoralis; assembly: GCA_031772115.1. Classification (NCBI taxonomy): domain Eukaryota; kingdom Viridiplantae; phylum Streptophyta; class Magnoliopsida; order Malvales; family Malvaceae; genus Heritiera; species Heritiera littoralis. The sequence continues at coordinate 3,744,452 of JAPDPK010000045.1, read as the reverse complement.
TACATCCTCCTGACTTGAGTGTGCTATTGGAAGTATTCAAAGCAATGGTGGACGGATCACGAGCATGCACATTTCAACATGTGCTTAAAGAGGGTAATACGCACTACTACATTAGCCAAGAGTGGATTTGAGATGGACAGATTATGAGAGATTCCTAAATTCTCTTTCTATGCTAAGGTTTGTTATGTTTGATTTGTGAACAAAAATTAAAAAAAAAAAATTTATCTACCTAACCTAAAAGCCAAAGACTACAATTCTATTTGATCACAGGGTTTAATCTGGACAGGACATTCTACAATTAATGCTTAATTTAATTACTGTTCGTCACTTTTCTTTATCAATGCTCTACTTCCATCTATTAATAACATTTTTCTGACGAAGACTACATATAATCATTTACTTTAATACCTTACTTTAATGCCGTGATTATATATATGGTTTATTTATGATATATTGATCGTATATAATTTTTATACATTGTCAATCCATAAAAAATTGACACATCATGAATCAACTTTTATTATCAAATTGAAAAATATTTACTTATATTTAATTTTAAAAGTTTAACATATTTTTAGTTTGCATATTGATGAAATGTCATCCTCTTATGTATTGATAGTATATAAAAACTATATACTGTCAGTACATCGTATATAAATCTTTATATATATAAAATAATGTTTAATTCAATAATAAATATATATTTCATGAGTAAAGTCCAAAAATGGTTTTTTGTCGATTATTATTAGTTATTACATGACAAAAGATGGTCAATTATACGTTTGAATAATAATAATAATACTAATAAAAATAAAGCGAAGCTACAGTTCTTAAATGTTGAAACTTGAAAGTAGTGCGGAAAATGAGAAGATAGATTTCCACGTGTAAATTCCTTCTGCATGAATTCATGAATTATAAAAAAATCTCACCACCATCCAAAATAACTTTTAGAAGTTCGCAGTCACGACAGGCTAATACTAGAAACAAAATCTTTTGTTTAAGTACTAGAAAATGATGAAAAATGATTTGGATTAAATTTTAACCGTAAAAATTGAAAACTTTATGAGTTTATATATGATGCATTGACAGTGTATAATTTCTATACACTGTCAATGCATCAGAGGTTGACACCTCATCAATAGGCCCTTATGGGCAAATAAAAAAAATTTATTTATATTTGCATATAAGGGCCTAATGATGATGTGTCAACCTCTGATGCATTGACAGTGTATAGAAACTATACACTGTCAGTGCATCATATATAATTCCAAACTTTATTCCGTATTTAATGTATCAATATAGATTATGATATAATGATTTTTATATTTAACATGTGACATATACAATACAAAGTGAAAAATTGCGTGCTAACTAAAAAAATTAGCATTTAAGTTGGGATTAACTTTTACTACACAAATTCCCTTTTTTAATTAATTTTTAATCTCTTAAAAATAATTATCTAATACATTACTGAAAGAATTTAATAAAGATGATAATTTTACATTTTAAAAAAAATTAAAAAATAATATACTTTCGTGCTTGAAAGATAAAACTACAACCCACTAAACTTTAACAATTCGGGGAAATACAATTCCCATAACATCAGCCAAAATATTAAATTTTAACCACTCAAGAGGTTCTTCAAAATAGGAAAGTTTATTCTCCATTTGAGCTCCTTTCTTGGCTAGTTGATCCGCACAAGCATTCGCTTGGTGATGCAAATCCCATCCAAGCCCATCACATAGTTGATAAATCATTGTTTGACTTAAGAAATAATGCTGACAATTCATGTATGTTTTTGATCTGTTTCATATCAAATATATATAAAATACAAAAGTAATCTTACCATAATTTTTGCCGACATATCAAACATGGAACGAAATGCATTTTTCAACTTTTTATCAAATCTATATAATATTTATGGAGATTTAAACCTAAACCAAACACTTTAATTTTTAAACTCATTTGCACCAAAAAAATTTATAAACTCATCCACATTGAGAAAATTAAATTATCAATCTACGACCAGGAATTCTTAAAGTAATATTTCACTACAACATTTCAATCTCTGCCTCGTTTATCACCGTCGAAGCAAAGTAAACGCATGCTCAAACGAATGGATCCATCACTCTCTTGCAAGCTCACAATTTGAGAAATCTCGGCCAGCCCTTTGGCGAGCAAATCACAACTCGGCTTTCTCCCTCCATGCTATAGAACAACAATATGACCATTACAAACTATATGTCAAAATTGCAGCTTCTGACAATGTGAGATCCAGCTTAATATGGCCGGTATCTCATGGGCCGCCTGAACCTTGGAAGTTTGGAACCCTCCTGAAAATGAGGTCAACCGAGTTAATAAACTTGATAACAAGGTTACTAAGCAGAAACCATCATATTCAATTCACTCAAGCATGGAGGTAAACGTAGTATGTTTGACATCAACAGATTATAAAAAGTTACAGATGCCATGCAAATCAAACTAATGTGTCAGGACTGAGGATTGCAGTTTAGAGCCATGAGTGCAAAATGATTAAACGATATAGGCATAGCAAAAGTGAGAGAGCAGAGATCATAACTGTTATAATTTCTGAGCATTGTAAGATCTTTGCCACTTCCATGCACCTAATTTGGAAGAAACAGACAAGACAATATAGCAAAACCGACATAGATCCCAAAGCCCAACTACCCATTTTAATAGCCCAAACCTTAGCTATTCTATCGATGTCTACAACTCTCTGGGACATCTTTACAAATCAAGCTTAACACATTATTTATAAGGGGAGAGCCCTTATAACTTCTCATATATTTTCGATGTGAGATTCAATGTAAATCTCAACATAAGTCACATTGAAATTGACATCCACACAAACTAAGACTTGCATACACGTAACAAGGCATATTCAAGCCACACCATTATGCACAAACATATAACCAAATTGGGTGAAGGATCAAATGCTAAAACTCGCCAAGCTAAAAGTGGAATCATACTTTTAGCTTCCAAACAATGTTAAATAGCATACGACAAACTACATTAATATTCCCTCAGAATAACTTCATATGGATCAAATTTGTTTGAATCACATTGAACTTGACATTTGTACAAACTAAGACTTGATTATCCATGGATGCACATGCACGTAACAAGATATATTCAAACCGCATGTGTGATTATTCTTTCTCTTTTATTTATTTGTTAGATTCATTCTTAACAAAATTTGCATGTGTTCTTCAAGATAAGAACAATTGGGATACCAGATACATAGATTCTCCGCTTCCGAAAATGAAATGATCAAGAGTGCCTCGAGTGTAGCAGTCCTTAAAGAAATGGTGGCCTCTGTCATCACACAAAGTATCTTGGAAACCAATGAGCTTGCAGTTATAGAAAGCCGCCTTGTCGCCGGGATTCTCAGGGAAACTGCCTTGGAGCAGTATTCTATTTGCAAGAAACATTATATGGAAGATCAAAGAAAACTTCATCACGAGATAGAAAATCAAACATTAACGCTAGCTTACCGTTATAAAAAGATTAGAAGCCACAAAGTAATTAGACTCGACAAGAAGGGTGGCATTGTCTACGGTTCCATGCTGCTTTGCCGTACCGTCAAATTTCAAACTTGGCATGCTTTGGGGTTCTCCACACAAGGTAATTAATGGCTTAGTTCGTTCAATTCTAATCTTTTCGTGATAAGATCCAGCTCCTATAATCACACGTTGGGTGTTCCCTGACGGAACGCTGGCTATGGTATCGAAATCTCCACTGCCATCTTTCTTCACCTTTATGACACCAGGTTTGGCCTCAGCTTGAGCAAGGGCCGGGTCCAAGGCGCCACCCCTGGATGAGGCGGCCTTGATGGTGGCGTTGAACCAAGCATTAACTTGGGATTTGTCTGCTGGTATCTGTGGTGAATTCTGCGAGAGAACAACTGGTGCAAGGAGAAGAATTGTGCACCAGATTGCTGCAACTTCAATGTTTCCGACAGCTTTCTCTGTCATGTTTGAATGTAGTTTTGGTTTCGAATGGAGTTTTGGGACGTGAAGGGAAACCCAGTTATAAGGCAATTGGTCACGGAAAAGTACGTAAACATTGCGTTTGGAGGGTTCCTCGCTTTGCCATCGTTTGTGGTTTCTGCTGCTTGAAGCTTGAAGCCAAATGAAAACTGACCATTTCAGTTAAAGTCATTAATGAGTTGCAAATGATTGCAATTGTTGCCTAATTATTTGATGACTTTAGTTAGTTAAAAGAAAACGTAAATGCAATTGTATAAAATAATTGAATCTCAAATTTGTCGAATTTCTATATTTTTATAAGTGAACACCTATCATTTGAGAAAATGTTCAAAATAAATCATTTTTTTTCGTGGTTTCGGAATGTTACCAAAAGACTTTAAACACTAAGGTTAAAAAAAATTACTAATTTTGTGAGTTAAATTTCTATTAAGATTGCTTATAAAATCACATATTTATGCCCTTTAATCACATTTAGCCACATTGGATTTTTTTTTATTTTTTTTTGGTACAAAAAGTTTTAGAATAGAAAAAGTTATCTCTATCTTTAAAGACAACACAAGCCGCCAACACATTTTAAGATTTACAGATCCATTGATTATTTACCAACAAATTTTTGGACTTAGAGATTTTTAATTTTCAGAATCATATTTAGCGCACTTGTTATAATTAATAATTAATTCACAAACTCATTTGAATTATTAATCTATATACACATGTATTTTTTATAATCCACAAAGCATGTTCGTATATATATTTAAGTTAATAAGTACCAAACAAACCAATGAACTGTTCAGTGAGACATCAACTACCCATTAGTAGCAAGTTGAGCATTTCTTAATTAATAAAGCCAAATTAAGGATATCTATGTCTCAATTCAATCACATGCAAAAATCCAACGCTTATCAAAGTAATTAATACTAATTAATTACTATTAATCAATTACCTCTAGCATCTCTAACAAATAGAAATCATTACACCAACTCATTCTTCAATTACTTAAAAGACTTTGTTCTTCAAAGGTCGTCGCGGATTTGCTGCCTTTGTCGGAATCCAGAAAACTCTGTTTTTTCTCTTGCTTTCTCGATTGGCAATGTTGAAGATTCTGAAGTGTTCAAGGTGCCATGCGCCAACACTGCAGCTTCGGGGCGCTAAATCCATCCGCTGCAGCTTCTGCAAGGCTGTTACCTTCGTGAAAGAGCTGCTGTCTCCGCCGCAGGCTCCGTCGCCTTACAGCCATGCTCCGCCAGGACTGCCACCGCAGGTCCATAGCAGCAAGCGAGCTGTGATTTGTGTTGTGTCGTATAAGAACTCGGGGTACGAGCTGGATGGCTGCATTCATAATGCCAAGTTAATGAAGGCCTTGCTGATTAGTCAGTTCAAGTTCTCCGAATCTTCAATCATCCTTCTCACTGGCAATAATTATTTAAGAAATCTTCTCTATATTTTTTAATTCTAATTTAGAATTCAAGCTGTAATCTCAATTCATTTGTTTCATATATTCTTTAAGATAATTAATTATAATTGATTAGAAAATTTAAAAAATATTATCCACACATGACATCATTTAACAATTTATAACAGTAGAAAACTAGGCAACAAAATTTATTAGATAATTTAATGCTATATATACAACTAGGGTGTTTTAAATATGTTTTATTATGTTTGTGCTCTATTTGTTTATTTTAAAAGTGATAAAATTTGTTCGTTTAATTTAATAAATGAGTCTTAAAATTTATTCGAAAATGTTAGTTAAATTTAATAAACAAACATGTAATTGATGTAGTTATATCCGGTCATATGTATAAATGAGAATATAAATATTAAAAAAAGGCCAATTTGCCATTATAGTATCATATTAAAATTTATTATTATACTTCTATTTCATTTAATGTTGTTATTCGATTGCACTTTTAGTTTTATTTATTTTAACATATAAAATAATAAAGAAATTGATGAAAATTTATGATTTACATTTATATATTTTATAAAATATTTCAATTTAGTTGCTTTTATCAAAAAGAAAAAAAAATATAATATAATATTAAAATATATCATTTAAGTTATTAAAATATTTTGTAAAATATTTCAATACATTACATTTTTTTAAAAAAATCTAAAATTAAAGTATAATGAAAGGACTCAAAATTAAGTATTAGATTACACAATCTATCCATGGATATTTCATTTAATTTGCAGAAGAAGAAAGTGATCCTAACAGGCGCCCAGCCAAATACAACATGAGAATGGCATTGTATTGGCTGGTATTAGGCTCCGAAGCTGGAGATTCCCTGGTGTTCTACTATTCTGGCCATGGCTCACAGCAGAGGAACGACACCGGAGAAGAGAAGGATGGCTATGACGAAGCATTTTGTCCCTCAGACTTCGAAACCGAAGGCCCCCTTCTCGACGACGAAATCAATTGGACAATCGTCAGGCCTCTGCCTCGCGGGGTTAAGCTTCATGCAGTCATCGATGCTTGCCATAGTGGCACCGCCATGGATTTACCTTTCCTATGTAGATTGAACGACAGGTTAATCACTATCAAGCTTTAGCTCTCTTTTTAATCAAATTAACCTTGGCTAACATGGAATCTGATTCCATATTCAATGCTTGAATTTACGGGATAGATAAAGGCAAAAATATAATGGAGGTTGTGAATTCTGACAGGTAGGATTCAGTTCATATAACACCTACATAGAACTAGTACAATGATCTAATTGCCCGATCAGCAAGCAAGGTCAAAAAGATAAATTCCTTTGCAGAGAGTCGTGGAGCCTCCGAAAGTTTTACAGTATATAAGTCGTCCAATCAATTTGTCTTAACTTCATAATATTGTAAATATGTAATCTTTTTCTTATAAAACGTTTCATAAATTTAGTACGGTTGTGAACATATGTCAATAATCGAATCTTGTAAATTTTATTTTATGTATGTGTAATTATTCTTTTTTCTGTTACTTATTTGTCAGATTCGTTGTTAACAGGGGATACGTTTTTGAGGATCATCGCCCTCGATCTGGTATGTGGAAAGGATCAAGTGGTGGCGAGGTGATCTGCTTTAGCGGCTGTGATGACGACCAAAACTCTATTCAAATCTCGGTAAACGTTTAGATTTCTGTAAAATATATGCCATTTACCACATCCAAGATTCTTATTAGTAGCTGAAGCTGAATGCTAAGAAAGATAATGAACACTGACCAACAGTCGAGGACTACTGCTTCAACCGGTGTAATGACAGCTACTTTCATCCAAGCCATTTTACATGGACATGGAACAAGTTACCGGAACCTGCTAAATGCAATGCGGGCCATGGTCTTTCGCATACCACCACAAGATGAAGAAGAAGAAGAAGGTTGTTGTCTTGTCTTGTCTTTTATAGCAACGCTCTTAACAGGGGAGAGTCTGACCAGCAGTGGATCAAGACAGGTAATTACCTACTAACGTCGAGAGAATTCGAAGCTTAGCTCAAATGATTTATATAGCCTTTTCTAAAAAAAGAGTTTAGCAAGTTTGACATTCAAATCTTAATACTTGTAATCTCTTCTCGTATTCCTAAGTTTCAATCTCATAAAAAAAATTCTTCATCCAACCACTTCAATGAGCATCGCCATTAATCACTTGCAAGTTATGCTTGAAAGATTGTGGATTTGTTTATTGCAGGAACCACAGTTAACAGCAGGTGAACCATTTGATGTGGAGAAACGGCCTTTCTCTATGTAACTGGTGAACTACTGGCAGACCATTGCTTGATTATTCACAGTTGATGACTAAATCTCTCAGCTGTGTAAAGTTTTACATTTCCTTTTGTGGGTTTTGTTTTCTTAATTTGCTGTTCCTCATGATTAGTAAAGATAAAAGAAGAATTGATTATTTAGGTTTCAATTGTAATAAGATAATTTTTTTTCTCTATGACTTTATGATCACTGATTTGCTCTTCTATTGTAAAACAACTTATTTTTTGAATCCTTGACTTTCCAATTATCACAATTAATTTTTATAGCTCACAATCATTTTCTGTCATTTGCCATCTTTTTATGGCACGTTCTATGAACATAAGATCACATAAAATTCAAATTTTAACAAATGTGAGATAGCATCATTTTAACAATCTTTCAATATGCTTAAGTAAAGACAAAAGATGATAAAATCACATTCATAAACATCTGTTTTAAAATTATTCAATAATAAATGAATTTGTTTAACTTGATTAATCTTATATATAAATAAAAACTAAAGCAGTTGACTTAAAGTAAAATATGTTATGTGGACATTTTAAAAATATGACATATGTAATATCTAAAATAAAAAATAATAATTTTATTCAATTTCTAAAAAATAGGGATCTATAAATATTAAAATTACAAAATAAATTAATTATCTTTTTAAATCAATTGTCTATTTTAATTTCTAAAAGATAAACTTTAAGTTATATATTTTAGTATTGAATTAAACTTTCATGTCTTTTTTAGATCTGGTTACGGGTTGGACCAGGCCGGTTTTCACCGGTTCCGGCCCTAACCAAAAGAGAACCGGTTCGAACCGGTAGTAAACCGGTCCGGTTCGAACCGGTTCTATCAATTATAAGAGGCGAACCGGCCCGGTTCGTTGGACCGGTTCGGTCCATTTTTTTTTCTTTTTAAAATTTTTATTTTTAAAAAAATTATATTAATTTATTTTAATATATTTTAATAATTTAATGTAGTAAATTTATTTTTATAATAAATAATGTTAATAGTTTAATTTAACAGTAATTTATTATAAAGTTATATTATAATTTATTTAATTAATGTAACAATAATGTAAAAATAAACTATTATAAAATTATCTAATAAAATTATTGTTATAATAAATTAAAGTTATATTATGAATATAATACTATGATAAAATGATATTTGATTCAAAATACAAATAATGATATTATGAATATTATTATTATTATATTCATTTTGCATATCTTTATTTATATTCATTTATTATATTTATTTTGCATTTAAAATAATTTATTATATTTGAAATATCATTTACTTAATATTTATTCATTTATTTATTTATTCATTTATTTAATATGTTTTTAAAATATTAATTCATTTTGTATTTTAAATATTTATTTATTTTAAACATATATAAGTATAACATTAATTAATTTGGTATGTAATAATAATAATAATAATAACAACAACAACAACAACAACAAAGGAGAAAAAGGAGAGAGTAGGAGACCAAAGATTTTTTACGTGGAAAACCCCTTCAAAAGTTAGAAGGGTAAAAACCACGGGACCGTAATCCATAAAAATATTCACTATGACTAAACTTATTTACAATTTTACATACAATTTACAAAAAAAAAGATTATTCTCTACTCTTCATAATTTATACGGATTACCTTGGAAATTTCTTCCTCCTCTTCTGAATTATTATCAGCAAATTCATTGGCCATTCCAAGTTCGACATTACGCGATTCCGCATCAAACCAATCTTTAAGGCATGTTAACATGCACAATGAATCCGGATTAAGAGTGGTTCGATGGTCTCCAATAATTCTTCCACACGTCAAGAATGCGGATTCCGAAGCAACAGAAGAAACTTGCACCGCAAAAACATCTCGGGCCATGGAAGCTAAAACTAGAAATTGTTTTTGGTTTTCTTTCCACCATTGGAGAAGATCAAAGTTATCATCTACAGAAAAATCTTGACTTAAGAAAAATCCTAGCTCATTGAAGCTAGAACTTCGTCGAGTTGTTGATCCCGATCTTGATCCGGTCGCTTTTCCTTTTAGCTTCATTCTCTTTTTGCTGCTTCCTTAATTGCGTTTAAAATTCCTTTTCCTTTTTTGCTACTTTCGGTTTCTTCGTATGAATCTTCTTCTTCTCGATTAAAGTTGAATTGCTCCCTTTCTGTTTCATAAATATTAAACAATTCTCGAAAAAGATTGTTAATTGAGGACTTTTGATCCTCAATAGAATCAAGACCAAGAAATTCTTTATAATAATAAAAAAAATTTTATATTTACCTCACCTTGACTAGGATCTAGTAAAGTTGCAATACAATAAATAGGAGGAATTATTTCCCAATATTTTTTAAATTTTTCCTCCATATCATATACAAAAGAACTTAAAGTTTCATGATTCCTAAATTTTACAAATTTATCAAACATTGTGTAGATAATAAGAACAAAATACGGTGTAGTTGGATAAAATTGAGTTGAAAATCTTTCGGTTGCATCTTTAAAAGTAGATAATAAATCAACACAATATTCAATAAAAGTCCAATCTTCTTCAAAAAGTACTAAATGTGTGCTACTTGTATAATTGTTATAAAAAGGAGTAACAAGTTCTTTATAAGGTAAAATAGAAGAAAGCAAACGATGAAGTGAATTCCATCTTGTTTCCACGGGAAGTGGAAATGCTTTAACAGGTATATTATTTGTTATACAAATTTGCTTCCATTCACGTTTATTACTTGGTGTGCGAATCCATTTTGCTAAAATTTTAATTTTATCAATTAGACCTATGTCAGTACCAGTACCACTAGAACTAAAACCACTTTGAACACATAAATTTATAACATGACGTGCACATCTTGCATGAAAAAATATGCCTTGCATAACAGGGTTTAAACTTTTAATTAAATGAGGAATAGCTGCAATATTACTTGAAGCATTATCAAAAGTAATAGAAAAAACTTTATTATTTTTTAGTCCATATAATTTACAAACTTTAGTAATATATTTATGAATAGTATATGAATTATGTGCTTCTTCTATTACATCTAAAGATAAAATTCGTTTTTGCATATACCAATCTTCATCTATCCAATGACAAGTTATAACAAGATAACTTATATCATTAGTACTAGTCCATATATCACTAGTTAAACTAACCCTAGATGAAATATTACTAAGTTTATCAATTAAAGTTTGTCTATATTCTTTAAACATATCCATGCAACTCTTTTTAATGGATGTCTAGAAACATATTTATATGCGGGTTGTAAATATTTACAAACAAATTCTAAATATCCTGTTTTTTCACAAATTGTGAATGGTCGTTCAGTCCTAACTACAAATCTAACTAAACCACGTCTAACTTGAACATTATCAAAATTAAAATTTTTTCCACCATCATGCGTATTAATTTGAGATTGTTTACCTTCTAAAATTTCATTTTCTTCGGCATCAGGATTAATTTTAGTAATTAAATGCCTTTTATACGTACCTGTATCGCCACCACCTCCATCGGAGTTATAAGTGTAAACGCCTTTACACAATTTACAGATGGCACAATATTTATTCGTCTCACCTTCTTTTGCTACAATGTCGAAATACTCTCATACCCCGCTTGTTTTTTTTTTACTAAACTTCGGTCTTGATGATGTAGCAGCAGTGGTGGCAGCTGATGATTGTGTTTGAGCATGACTTCCTCCACGACCACGACCACGACCAAACGATGGTGCCAAAGGAAGCTCCTCCTCCGGATGAATATCGGGTTCGATTTCATTAAATGATTCGTCACCCAAATAAGGAATTTCAGTAGAACCAAAAGGTCGAGAAACAGAGCATGAACGACGAAAGAAATTTGACATTTTATATTTTTTTTGAAAATAAATATATGTTAAAAATTAAAAAAATAGATGTATGATATATATAATATATTGGAATTTGAAAATTGAAACTTGAAAATTAAAAGTAAAATTTGCAAAATTATAAAATAAAAAGAAAAATGAAATTTATAAAGAAAATGATGATATTATAAATTGGAATAAGGAATATATATATAATATATTAGAATTTGAAAATTAAAAGTAAAATTTGTAAAATTATAAAATAAAAAGAAAAATGAAATTTAGAAAGGAAATGATGATATTATAAATTTGGAATAAGGGAATTTAAGTGAATTTGAGAGAGGTTGAGTGAATATTGAGAGAGTATGTGAGTGAAGAGAATAAGAGTAGATGAATATAGATAGTAGATTTGAGAGAAAATATAGAAGAAATGTAAATGAAAATAAAAGATTATAAAGGTATTTATAGGAAAAAAATTAGAATAAAAAAATAAAAAAAATTAAAAAAAAAAGGATTGATTTGGCCGTTGCCAATCAAACACAGAGTAGAGGCAAGACTTGCCTCCGCTCTGCATACTGCAGTTGCACTGCAGTGCATGGGCTAGATTGCGCAGTGGCAGCAAAGCTTTTTTTTTTTAATTAAAATTAAAAAATTAAAAAAATTAAAAAAAAATTGGTGGCCGTTGCCCATCAAAATGACTGCAGTTGCACTGCAGTGCAACTGCAGGAAAAAATATTTTATTTTTTTTAATTTTTTTTAACCGGACCGGTTTGAACCAGTCGGGTTTGATCCGGGCCCTTATCGGGCTCGGTCCTTAACGGGCCGGGCCCTTACCGGGCCTGGTTTTAAAAATTTAAAACCGGCCCAGCCTGGTATGTTAACGGGTTGGGCCGATTCCGAACCAGTACAATACCGGTTCGGATTTTGGGCCGGATTGACCTGATCCGGTTGCGAACCGGGTCGGGCCAACCCGGCCCAATAATCACCTCTAGTCTTTTTTTCAATTTTCATTTCATTCATTTTTTAGATTTAATTATTTATTCGATTATTTATTTATTTGTTCAATAAATTTTTTGGTAAAAAATCCATATGAATTATCAATTAATTTGAAAATATGCATTATCTTAAATATTGAATTTAATTATTTTAAATTATTTTAAATTTTAAATTTTAGAAATTTATTTTTATTTTATTTTATTTACATTTTTACTTACTTTTAATGTTTGAGACTATTATAAATAATTTTTTAAAAACTCTAAAAGATAAAATTTTCAACACTAATTTTTTTATAAGATTAATTTAGAATCATTTAAATTCAATTTTAAAAATAAATCAATTTAAAATATGCAACATTAACCAAAAATTTATTAATGATTAATGAAGTAAAAATTAGTTTCTTAAATTTCATTAAAATTGCAACTGTCTAAATATATTAAGATTTGTGATATTTAATTTTTTTAAATTTTTATTTAATATTTAATTTTGAATTATTTTTTAATTTGTGTATTTGTATATGCATTATGATTTTAATACACTATTCAACATATATTTCAAAATAATTTTTTAAATTCTATTTTATTTTTTAAAAATTATTATAAAGTAAAATCGTTACGGTGCATTGCATGGCTTTAAATCTAGTTATTATAGAATCACATAAAAATTTAAATTTAAAATTTAACATGCTAATATCACTTTGACCTTTGAAAATGGATTAAGTGTTGTGAAAAATGAGATTTGATTTCACATCACCAAATATCAAATTACTGGTTAAAAAGCTTTAAAAATTTTTTAATGATTTTAGGTAAAATAATGTTTTTTTAAATGACAAAGACTTATGGTTTGAAAATCCTTAAACTATCCTTCACCCACTCCATCAACTTAGTCTAAACTAATCTGGTTTATGCTGACGTGGCAACTTGAATTCAAGGATGAAGGTCCCTCCACGTGCCTAACGTGGGAAGCCTAACAACAATGTCTTTTTGAAAAAGGCTAAAATACTAAATAAATCTATGTACTTTCATATTATTTTTTAAATAAGCTCTTATCCTTTAATTGTACTTAAATAAGCTCTTGAACTTTAATTTATATTCATATAAGCCCTTGTCTCTAATGGAAATATAACGTTATTAACTTCTGTGTCAGCTGAAATTTAATGTTCATGTAAATGATTATGTGACGTGATGACATAGTCAAATAAGACTGAGTTGAACTTACACAATTAACTTAAATAATTAACACCTAATTACCAAATTAAAATTTAAAAAACCATGTCATCATAGCCTTCATTATTGCATCATCATCTTCCAGCATCCTCATAGCACCACCATTGCAAGCACCTGTCCCTGTTGCCCTGAACTTGTGCATCGTTCCTTTCCCGAACCTTCATCTCGCCACTGTCGTTGCCCTTGTCCACCTCACCTCCTACTTGCTGCATAATCATCGAAACTGTTGCATTCTTCATCAATCATTGATCACCGGTCCCACTCGTCTCCACTGCATCATTATTGCACCACCCCTGTTCATGGTCTTCTTGCAAAAACCTTGCACTGCCTAGAACACTTTGCTGCTTTGCACCATTCCTGCGATCATTACTCATCGCTTTTACCGTCTGCTTCCTAAGTCGCTGCCTGTGTCACGTTCAACACTCAGCCCTGTACTGCCCTGCAGCTGCCGCTTCGAAGCCGCATATCCCTATGCCTACACAAAACTGAAGCCTCACCAAGTTGCTGCAGCATGGCGGCACCATGATTGCTATGATCACTGCTACAAGCCGCTACTGTCACCACTCTAAGTTGCTCTCGATTTTGCCGCATCTTGTTGAACCGAGCTTCCTCCTTGCTGTCTACTTCTTGCCGGAATGTTTCTGCACTTTAATTACCAAATTAAAATTAATGTTTAATTAATTTAGGTCTCTTAATTTTTAATTTGGTAATTAGATGTTTATTATTAAAATCTACTGTGTAAGTCCAGCTTAATTTTATTTGGCCATGTCATCATGCCACATAATTATCCACATGAACATTAAATTTCAGCTAGTACAGAAGTTAACGGCGTTATCTTTCCGTTAGAAATAAGGGTTTGTATGAGTATAAATTAAAGTATAAAGACTTATTTAGGTACAATTAAAATACAAGGACTTATTTAAAAAAAGCATGAAAGTATAAGGGCTTATTTAATATTTTAGCCTTTTGAAAATGAAAAGTTATTGATATTTGATAGGAATCTTCTAAAAACAAAATTCAAATCAATTTCTTTTAATCTTATCATAAGCTAATAGCTTAACAAAGCTTACTATATGTGATTGTTATACAAAAATGTTTTTCAACTAATTTAATAAATTAAACATATATTTTTTTATAAAAAAATATAACCTAAAATAGAAAAATAAGATGTAAGTGCTGAATATTTAAAAATGAAAAACATATTTTAAAATCACTTCTTAAAAAAGCTAAATTTCTTTCTCACTAATTATCATATGTATAAAAGTTTATTGAATAATTTTAGGATACAATAATGTATAAATCATCAATCGATTATCCTAATGTTTTGAACTTCACCAATTGATGGCTTCCTTATCACTAATTTCTTATTCTATTAGTATTCAAATATCATCTTAATCAAATTTTTTTCATTATTTATGACACTTATCAAATTTTCCTTCTTATTTTTCTTTGTTGGGCACTTTATGATATAATTTTATTTAAAATAATAATAAATTAAGCCGTAAGAAGTCTTCTATGAGAATAATTGTAAACCACACAACAAGCTTTTATTGACTAGAAATCAATTGCATCCCTTTCACCATGTAAACTGGAAAATAGAAATGCATCAAAAGTCTTGTCATTTCCATCCTCCCTTTCCTTCCATTTCCTTCTGTTTCCTTCCCTTTCCTTCTGTCTTTGATCATCAGCCATGTCGATGGTCGTCAACTGTTCAACTTGCCACACTCCGCTGCAACTCCCTGTTGAACTAATGGCATTTGATGTGGAGAAAAGACCTTTCTGTGTGTAAATTGGTGAACTAATGGCAGACCATTGTTCTAAGCCTCTTAACTGTGTATAGTTTTTCCCTCAATCCTTTTCTTTTTGTTAGTTTTGTTTTCTTAATTTCTTGCTACTCATGATTGGTCCAGATAAAAGGAGAATCGATAATTAATTAGGTTTAAATTGTAATAAGAGAAATGATTGTATATTTGCGATGTCCATGAACACTGATTTGTTCTTCTACAGCAAAACAATTTATTTTTTGAATCCTTGTATTTTCCAGTTACCATAGCTAATTTAGTTTGCTCGTCGTCCTTTTACATCACGTTCAGTGAATAAGATAACGTAAAACTTAACATTTAACAAATTTTAGATAACCTCATTTTAACAGATTTTAATTTTGCGTAAATGGAGACAAAAGATTTTTTTTAAAATTTAAAGTAAAATTTATTAATAGACAAAGTAAATTACAGCCAAGCCAAGAAATCTGAATCACGATTTACACCAAATTTGGCTAAAAAGTCTGCTACAAAGTTTGCTTCCCTGTAAATATGCACAAAAGAAGCATTCCCTAAACATAAATTAAAATTCTTCAACTTGTTGATGAGATTGTTATATTTTCAGGGACTGTCAAGAACATTGTTGATCCAAGAGATAACCACATTCGAATCACTTTCTATAATGAGATCCGGAAACGGCTTTATGTTTGCATTAGCAATGATAGAGAGTGCTTCCACCACTGCCAAAAGCTCAGCCAAAGAAGAATCTGCAATTCCAATGTTTTTAGAAAAAATCATAAGAATGTTCCCATTGTGATCCCGAATCAGCCCTCCAATACCTACTGGCCCTGGTTTTCTTAAAGATGAACCATCAACATTGATTTTCCAGGTGCCTATAGGTGGTGGTGCCCATGAAACATTGATTTTGGTCTTCTTTTTCTTCATAGAGATCAAACTGAGATGAGGTTGAAGGGAAAAGGAAAACATGTCAAAACCTGGGTATTTTGCCTTTAACCACCAGCTTAATCTTGTTTTGATCAGTAAGCAAACTTGATCTAGCGAGATGTCCTTTTTATTAAAGATCTTCTCATTTCGACTAATCCAAATAGTCCAAATGATAGCAAGAAACAAAGTGCCCCAGATAATTTTCTGGTTGGAGTTAGATATGAAACTCATTCAACATTCAAAAAATGATCTCAGATCCTTCAGTTGAACCCATGAAATTTTCCACCAATCCATGCATTGACACCATATTTTCCATGAGAAGTTACATAATAGAAACAAATGATCTACTGATTCTGAATTATTGCAGAAAGGACAAGATGCATTCTGATTTTGCATGCAGCCTCTTTTGTTGAGAATTTCTATGACTGAAAGAGATCCTTCAATGCTTTCCAACAGAGAAGTTTGACTTTTGGGGGAGCAACACCTTTCCAGATTAAGCTTTCAATAGGATGATCTGTATTGTTGTGATTATCGAGCAGAAGTCTGAAAGATCTGGAGTTGAAGATACCATTTGATGAGTGTCGCCAAACTAACCTATCATCAATAAGTGGTGAGAAAGTGATGTTGTTGAGAAGGTTGAGAAGTCAATTCCATATATCAAGTTCCCAGTCAAACAGATGTCTTCTGAGAGGAATAGACCATTCCCACTTGCGTTTGTCCACTTGCCATAGTCCTTAATTGCATCATTTTTGTTGACTGACAATGCAAAGATTCTACTGAATGAATCTTTTAGGACAATGTTATGAATCCATCTATCTTCCTAGAATTTGATTTTGGCTCCATTACCTGCACAACAGAAAAAACTACATTTTATAAGGTTAGCATTCTCTCCTACTTCCCAATTTAATTGTATATCCCTCCAAACTTTTGAGAGAGTTCTTGAATGGCAAGGGCTAGGCTACAAATCAACAGAAGACAGGTTATATTTGCCACAAATAACATTTTTCCAGAGAACATATTCATCTTTTCCGAATCTCCAAGGCCATTTTAATAGAAGAGCTTCATTGCAAGCAGACAAATTGATAATGCCCAAACCTCCATTTTTCTTTTTTTTGCAAATAGTGTTCCAATTAAGGAGCCTCAGCTTTCTCTTCTGTTCAGAATCACCCCAAAAGAATTGTCGTTGAATAGCCTCCAATTGAGATTTCACACCTTTTGGCATCTGGAAAAGTGACATATAATACACAGGAAGGTTTGATAATGTTGATTTGATCAAAGTCAACCTTCCCGCTTGTGATATCAATTTACTCTTCCACAGTGAAAGCTTACTCTTGAAAGAATCAATAACAGGCTGCCATGTAGAAATCAATCTGGGATTTGCACCCAAGGGAAGACCAAGGTAAGTGCAGGGGAAGTTTCCAATTCTACAATTGATTTTAGAAGCCCATGTTGTTAATCAGATTGTTCCACGTTAATCCCGTAGATGGCTGTTTTTGAGTAATTTACTTTCAAGCCTGATATGAGCTAAAAACATTTCAAGATCCTCTTGATCATGATAAGCTGATTCTCCACAAATTCGCAGAAAATAAATGTGTCATCTGCAAATTGCAGATGAGAAATCCGAAGGTTTCCCACTTTAATGCCAGCAAAAAGACCCAAGGAAGATGCTTTTGATAAAAGGATACTTAAACATTCCGTCACCATAATAAAAAGGAATGAAGATAGGGGATCTCCTTGTCTAAGTCCCCTTTTCATCTTTATAGGTTGAGAAGGAGAACCGTTTATAAAGACTGAGACCGAGGAAGTAGAAATGCATTGATGAATCCATAAAATCCACTTCTTTCCAAAACTCATAAAATTCATGATGTCTATGAGACATTTCCAATTTATCTTGTCAAATGCTTTTTCAAAATCCAATTTGATGGTAAGACCTCCATTTGAAGACCTTTTCATTGCATCAACAACTTCATTGTCAATTAGACTATTGTCCATAATTTGTTTACCTTCCACAAATGCTGACTGTGTGGGACTTATAAGAAACTTCAAACTTTTTTTAGCCTTTTTGCAAGCACCTTTGAAAGGATTTTGTATAAACAGCCAATTAAAGAAATGGGGCGAAAATCTCCAAGAGATTCAGTGCATTGCTTTTTAGCAATGAGTGTAATAAAAGAGCAATTTATTCTTGTAGGAATTTTGCAGCTAGTGTGAAATTTTTGGATGAAGTCGATAATTTCCTTTTTTAACAAATTCCATTTTCTCTTGATGAAGATAAAGTTGAAACTATCTGGGCCCGGAAATTTGTCACCTTCACAGACAAATGGAGACAAAAGATAATAAAATCACATGTATAAATATTTAAATTAAAACTAATTAATAATAAGGGAATGGGTTCAACTTTAATTATAGAACCACAAAAAAAAATTCAAAATTTAACATGATAGTATCACTTTGACCTCCAAAGATGGGTTAAGTGTACTAAAAATTTGATTTCACTCACCAAAAACAGAATTAATATTTCAAAACAAATTCTGATGCTCAAATTAATAAAAATATTTAAAAAAATGCCCAAAATAACATAAAACCAGAATGAGGTGGGTGAATTTACTCTCCACAATCTTTTATTTTGCTTCTTTTTTTACCATTGATGAATTCAATCAAATATAATACATCTGATTCAATCCGAGAATTAGATTTTAATTAGCAAACGAGACATTCATTGAAATTGTTCATTTTTTTGCATCGTGAACTTAATTGATGAAATATTAGATTTAACAAATTTAAAATCAAAAATAAACAACAACAAAGTTTACCTACTTTAATAACCACTGGTCTACTACTTGTCTCCGCGTGGAATGAAATATTGGACCGGATCGTGTCATGTCCAAAGTCCGTCCATTCGTTACAATGTAATTTTGTCCTTTTTTTAATTTCTCGACCACTCTGATTCTCCCATTTCATGGAAATTCAATTTCCAAGTACGCGAGTACACGCATTTTTAACTGCCTAGTAATACTTTTTCTCTGCTTCCGGCACACACAAATTGACATCCCTTGCTTGTTATTCAAACCACGCAATTAAATCAAAAAAACGTGATGAATTAGTCAATTGAACCTTTTCTTATGTGGAAATAAAAAAAAGAAGAAAGATGTAAGTCTTCTTCAATGAAAGTTGTATCAATTACTCGGAATCTGGAACACGCTGATCGCTATACATAATATTCTGTTATTAATATTTTAAATTCGAATCGGCCAATGAAACTCTGTTTTAGTGTCAAAAAGAAGTTTTTATAAGTCTTGATTAATTTAAGTGATTTCCATATATATAACATTATATTATAACTATAATTTCTGTGTCATTTTGCGTTTTTAGTAAAAGAATATTTTAATAGTATTTTTTTTGGGAATGAGAGCCTTTAATTGAAAAAGTGAAATCTGTCCTATGTTAAAATTCGAATTTAAAATCTATAGAACTTCCAAATCTTAAAATATAATCATTTGAGTTAATATTGAAAATCACAATATTATACTGATTGTTATTATTAATCATTAATTAGATATTAAAAAAAGAATAATTATTCTATTAGCTGTCTGTACAGTTTTTTACTTTATAAAAGGTATTAGAATTATGATATATATGTTTTATAAAAAATAAATAAAATAGAACGTATGTCATAATCCTAATCCGACTTATGGAATAAAAAAAATTTACTGGTGATATATAGAATAATTATCTTTAAAAAATGATACTGGTATAGTTGGAAATTTTATTGTCATGAAGTTTTTAAAACATTTTTAAATGAATTAAAAAATTGATATATATTTTTTTAATTTAATTAATATACGTTAGTATCATCCCACTAATCTCATTATTAAGCTTTTAAAACATTAATGATTTAAGATAAGATAATGTCATTTGTTTTTGTCCCAGAAACTCCTACCCTTTACCCACTCCACCAACCCTCTAACATCTAAATTCTAAACCAATCCGGTTTATGCTGACGTGGCAACTTGTATTCGAGGATGAAGGGTCCCTCGTGCACATCATGGATGCCTAACATCTAAGTCTTTTTGAAAAAGAAATTATTGACATGATGACATTCGATAGGAATCTTCAAAAACAAAAACAAAAAAATCTTGCGATCTTATTAAAAACTAATATCCTCTAACAAAGCTTACCATATGTGTTAATTATATAAATTATATATATATATTTATAAAAAAAGTCATAACCTAAAATAAGAAAATGAGACGCAGGTTTTGGATCTTTAATTTAGAAATCTATTAAAAATCACTTTTTTAAAACGACTGATAAATGTCTTACATCTTAATACTTATTTCATTGATTAGTTATGGCATGCAACAAGATTTATTAAATAGTTTTTTGATATAATGAAGTTATTGATCGACTATGGCTCCGTTTGGAGGTGCGGTGACTCCGATGCGGTGGAAACAGAAAAAACAAAAAAAAATCATGTAAAATTATTTTTTTATCGATCTTTTAAATATTTTATTATAAAATTTATATTTACGGTGATCATTTTTTTTTAATCTCACCGAAATCAATCGTACCGCTAATCCAAACTAGCCCTATATTAATGTTTTGAGTTTCGACAATCGATTTAATCGATTTTCCTAACTTGAAATTTTCTAAAACTATTGTATAGCTTTTTTAACTAATTTTTTGTTAGGTTAATTAATAACATTTTAATCAATTATTTTTTCATTAATTTTTAGACAGTGATTTTTCTTTTTTCCTTCTGTTAGGCACTTTATGATCTTTTCATTTATAAAGTAATAAATTAAGCCCTATAGAATTATAAGTATAATTATAAACCACACAAGCTATTATCACTTTCACCATGTTAAATGAAAAATAGAAATATGCAAGTCAAAAGTCCTTGCCATTCCCCTCCTCCTTCTCTTTCACCTTCCTCCCCACCTACCCTTTCCTCTCGTTTCCTTCCATGTTATATAATCAACTCAAAAGCTTCCTGTCATAACATTGTTTATTTGTTTCTACCATTCCTTCTCCATCAACCATATTTCCATCCAAGCAAAACTCTGTCTTGATCGTCAGCCATGATGATGCTCGTCAACTGTTCAAACTGCCACACTCCGCTGCAGCTCCCGCCAGGCGCGAAGTCCATCCGCTGCGTCCTCTGCCAAGCTATCACCCTCGTAGCCGACCCTCGCTCCATCCCCCCTCCGTCTGCCTCCTCCAGCCACCACCAACAACCTCCTCCACACCTGCAGGCTCCCTCTCCTTACAACCACGCACCAGCTGGACAGCCACCGCAGGTTCATGGCCGCAAACGCGCCGTGATATGCGCCGTGTCGTATAAGAACACCAAGTACGAACTCAAAGGTTGTATTAACGATGCCAACTGCATGAAGTTCCTGTTGGTTAATCGCTTCAGGTTTCCCGAGTCCTATTATTACTCTTACAGGTAATGTTCTTACTTTTTTTGTCCTTTTGAAATTACAAATAGTATAACTTACTATTCTTTGACGCTTTCAATTCATGATTGGACCATAGATAGCTTGAAATTCTTCAACAACGTGTTGTTGTTCTCCGGTTTTTGAATTGTAAACGGTCGTTGACATTAGGACTCAGTATTGGTTTTCTGATAAACTGCTTGAATAATTCCAACATTTTTATCTGTCAATTTGGAGCAGTTTGTGGAGTACAGGCTGGAAAAGAATTGTTCTTTTGTCAATCTGATTAACTTTTCAAAAGTTCTGACTGTGGCTGATAAGGAAATTTACATCGTACTTGAGCCAACCAACTTTAAATAAAATCCTAATAATAATGGCCCATTTGTAGTGCATAAGACTAAAGATAAAGATATGATAAAATATAAAAATGACATTAATAAAAGGTACTTAGATAATCGAGTTGAAAGTTTGTAAAAAAGTTATATATTAATACGACAAAATTTAAAATATAAATTATATATTTAATATGTTCAGACAAATTTTAATATAAAATTTTAAGTTTTACACTGTACAAATCATCGTAACATAATACGAACAAGTATTTAATAGTAGATCAACGTGTACCCATTACTTCTTTGGCTTTGGTGATAAAACTTATACAGGAACGTTTGAAAACTTGTCGAGAAATTTGCAGGAGAATGGTTTCTTTTTGTTTAATTATTGCTCATCGGGACCTCTTCTGATCTGAAACCCTGCACAAATCATTTGCAGAAGAAGAAACTGATCCTTACAGGCGCCCAACTAAACGCAACATAAAAATGGCATTTTATTGGCTCGTCCAAGGTTGTCAGCCGGGAGATTCCTTGGTTTTCCATTATTCTGGCCATGGCTCGCAGAAAAAGAACGACACTGGAGACGAGGTGGATGGATATGACGAAACACTTTGTCCAACAGATTTTGAATCCCAGGGAATGATTGTTGATGATGAAATTAATACAACGATTGTCAGGCCTCTACCTCACGGGGTTAAGCTTCATGCAATCATCGATGCTTGCCATAGTGGCACTGTACTAGATTTACCATTCCTCTGCAGAATGGACAGGTTAGTGCTCAGCCTTCTATACTTCTTGCCTTTCCATATGATTCCGCATTCCTTGCTTTCATATATTAGAGGAAATGGAAATTTGGAAATTTTAACAGATCAAAATCATCAAATTACTCTCCTAATCACTCTACTTTGTACTATAAATATGACACTAATTTTGCAATCTACAACTGCATATGGTTTCGTTGGGATATAGGCATGGGAGTTATGTCTGGGAGGATCATCGCCCTCGGACAGGAACGTGGAAAGGCACAAATGGTGGCGAAGTCATTTCTTTCAGTGGCTGTGATGATGATCAAACCTCTGCAGATACTTCGGTAATGTCACGGTGATGTGTTTATACTCCCAATCTTACTAGAATGCCGCTATGGAGTCTAAAATGTTAAGTTGATGCCATGTGAACAGGCCCTATCAAAGATCACTTCTACTGGTGCAATGACATACGCTTTCATCCAAGCCATTGAACGCGGGCATGGAACTACTTACGGTAACATGCTAAATGCAATGCGGTCTACCATTAGTAACACAGCCCAGCATGAGGGTGGTTTCGTTACTTCTCTTCTCTCAATGCTCTTAAACGGAGGGAGTCTCGGTGGCGGATCGAAACAGGTATCTCGATAAGCTCATTAGCCCCTTTTCTCAAGGCTTCGAAGTATCTGATACTATGCATTTCGCATCTAAAATCAGGTGTTCGATATTATAAACCTGATCAGATCACTTATGCTGATTTTAGATTTTCTTTTTTGAACTTTGTTGCAGGAACCACAGTTAACTGCCAATGAGACATTTGATGTGTACAAAAAGACATTCTCCATGTAATTGGCAAACATATTATGGCAAAACTTGATTCTTTTTGGGAAGCCCTTGAACTTTGTATAGTTCTTGAGAAAAAAGAAATAAATTCATCTTTTTTTGATCCAAGTGTTTTTATGTTCTTTCTCTGAGGTCAATTTAAGTATGAAATTCCTGATGAATTTAGAGCTGGCAGACTTAAGATCAGCAGCACCCTGTAAAATGATTTGTTTGAAGTCCATATTTAGAACTTCCAAGGAACCAAGGAATCAATATTCAGGAGCAAAAGTGAATATGAAAAGATCGATCTCGCCATTAAATCAAAATGATCTTTCCTAGAACATCACTGTCGACTTTCATTCTGAAAAACAAAGATCAGAAGACCATTTATTTCTACATATAATAATGCAAGAAAAGCTACTAGCATTTCTTTTGTTTCATCATCGTGTTTAGGATTGTCACCTTTTGGATTGAATTTTGGAGGAAAATTTATTTTAAAATATTAAATATTAAAATTAATATAAATAAAATAATATTTTTAGAATAAAATAGATTTATATGAATTTAATTGGACTGTTAAGTCAAATTTCAAACAAATCTTTAAATATGTTCATTGGACTTAATATGATACACGAGCGTTTTTATTCAAATTGAACCAAATATTAGTATTTTTGCTCATTTGCTTGATTAGTATGATTTTACATTTAAATTTTACTTGATATTTGAGAAAAATATGAAAAACAAACAAAAGAAAAACTCATAGGAGATAGTAAAAAGGAGAAATAAATATTAAAAAGTTCAATTAAATTTCTTAAAATAATATTTGTATCTAACTAAGTTTTAAAGTATTATTTTTATCTAATTAAATTCTTAAACTTTTTTTAATTATATTTTATTAGAGTAATTTTCATGCAAAATAAATTTCAAATGAATAAAAACAACAATTTTCAAATTTTGTTTGATAAAATAAAAAAGATAAAAGCTTAATTAAATATTTTGTGAAAATATAGAGACTTTTTTAATATTATTAAACAAGAAAAACAATTAGTACTTGCTAACTGAAACAGAGAAGTGGGTCCTTAAGCCACAATGATATCAGCCACTAGCACAATGAATGGTTCTCTACCAGTCTGAACTTCGACAAACTTCTTGTTCTTCGCTCCCACAAGCAAAGTTAACACTGCAGGCTAAGCCAACTTCCCATGGCGTACACCAGTATACCCCTTTCTCTCAATTTTCTTCTCCCTCCTCTCTCTTCTGCATCTCAGCACCACCACATGGTCACTGGGTTTTCCTTTCCAACTCAGAGTCGACTTTCCCTCAGAACTCGGGCTACGGGCCCTGACTTGTTGGGTGATTTTGGTGCCAGAGACCCCTTCCCGGAAGAATTAGAGAGTGGATTTGCGGAGAAAGTGTTGGGAAACGTTGACACAGAGCACAAGATTCTTATTCCTAAAGCCTCAGCTCTCTCTCTTGCTCGGCAACAATGCTCTCCTATCTCTCCTTTGCAGCCTCCCATGTCAGCCGATGATGCTAAGGCTCTATTGAAGAAGGTGATTTTGCAAGTACCCAATATATTTGACACAAAAGCTTGTGATGATTATGTTTCTGAATTGAGGTTAATGGGATTGAAGCGTTTTCACTGTGCTTATTTCCTACTTTCCATTCCCAAATTTCATGTCTTTAAACTGTGGAAAGGTTGAGCTATGGCACTTATTTTTGTGGAAGTTGATGTTTTGAATCTGCTTATGTTGTCAGCTTTGATGGTGTTTTAGCCCCCACTTTCCACATTAGAAGTTCTTGTTTTCTTTATTATTTAGCAATGGAAGACATTTTGGGCAATCTGTTTTACAGATTCAGTTTTTGTCTGTGGAAATATCATAATGGATGGGCCATTGTGGTTGCAAGATTGCTTTTGGTTTTATGTGTTAGAAGGTTATTAGTGACATGGCACAAACACAATATTTTCCTGTTTTTCTCATGTCTTGTGTATCTATGTACTGGAAGCTTAGAGGTTTGTATAGTTTTAACTGTGAGTGTTTCTTCTTCTCCATGTTTCATGATGTCAACAACAGGTTCTGCTATGCAGGTTTATGACCTTAGGACTTTTAGAAAAAGCTAATCCATGTCTGCTGTGATTTGATGAAAAGGAATTCGTGGCCTGTGCCGAGTTTTCGAGGTTGCAAATCTACTGTTAGTGTCAAACAATTCAATTAAATGAATTTTCTCGCTGAGATGTATCATACATAGGTTAAAGCAAGTTTAAGCCAGTGGACATAGGAAATTATGTCATTGTTGTTCTTAGATAGTTATATGGGAATCTGCATTCAAAACCTTTGTCATATATTTCGGAGTATTCTTGTTGAAAATTAGAGTTTTTGCTCGTAGGTTGTTGGTTGGAGGCTGTTGGATGAAGAAGGGGGACTTAAGCTGCAGTGTTTGTGGAAATTGAGAGATTTCAAATGTGGAGTTGAACTGATCAATAGGATTTATAAGGTTATAGAAGCTACGGAACATTTTCCGAATCTCCACTTGGAAGAGCAAAATCAAGTCAGAGCTGAACTCTGGACTGCTTCCATAGGTAAACTTTCCAATTACAAATATCATTGATATGCATTTTATTCTGCAGCTAACTAGCTGAGTGCTCTATGCAATGATCTGTTATTGAGCTTGTTCCAACATAGCCCTTACAGGAGTTTTTAATCCAATTGCAGGAGGCTTGACCGTGAACGATTTCATTGTGGCTGCCAAGATGGATGAAATAAAAACATCCGATCTTGCTCCACGTAAAAGAGTTTGGGTGTAATCAAAGCACTGTTTCTCCCTGCTCAGGAAACACTGGAGAAAGTCACCAGTGCAACTCAATCAGTAGAAACACTCATGATACAGCAATGCAGTTGATTAGAGATTCAACATTTTTGTCATATACTTTTTATCGATCTCTTTGATGTTATCGTTTGCTTGACTCTGTGGCCTGGTTTGAGTTGTCTTAACATTGAAGGGGGATTGTGTGAATCACTGACTGAACCTGAACACCATGATTCTTTGTGGCTTTTGCCATGACACAGTGGAGAACAGATATTTGGTCTGAAAAGAATCTATAATGTTAGAGGTCAAACATAAAATGGGCAAATGCTGAAATCTTGGCTGCCTTTGGTATGATAAAATTTGTAACTTTTCTGTCATGCATAATTTGTTGTATACCAAAATGAGTAGTTAAAATGGGGCGTCAAGTTACTAACAACTTCTTAGTTGAGTAATTAACAAAGAATTGTAACATGTTGTAAGGTTTAGATTCGATTTTGAACAATTTATTGGCTGAGTTGAGTTGTGGTTGTAAGATTTGGGCAAACTGGTCTAGTAACTAAGGAAGAGTTGTCACATGCTATAATGTTTTTGGATCGATTTAAAATAATTTCTTGAGCAAATAGAGTCCTGGTTGCAAGGTTTAGTTGCTAACCAAAAGTTTAGGAGTGCGGAGAGATTATCTCAACTTTATGACCAGGGTATACCGTCAATTCGTTGTTAGGATTTAAGAATTCATTATATTTTTACTTGTAAATTTTTTGAAATTTACATATTATCTATCAACAATGAATAGAAGAGATTTGTACATAAGTGTTTTGCATTTAACATTCAAATTTTAACCACTTGTGCTAATTTTCTTATACTTAGTTGTAAGATTTGGACAACTCCAAAGGTTTAAATAAAAACAAATTGTGACGGTAATGTTTGAACAAACTGTTTTTTTTGGTTGGTGAAATGTTTGAACAAACTTAGAGCCTATCTCAATGGATCAAAAAATTAATATAATGCATAAGATTTGAAACATTGCCATGACCTTTAGAACCCAAACTGACTGGGATTCGTGTTTGGGAAGTACATTTATACAACGTAGTACGATATGTACTGCAGCTAAAAGCATAGACAGTACAAGCATGTCCGAACCGAGACAGCAGACACCATGGGCCAAACTAGGAAGTGTCGTCACTTCAGAATCTATCCACGAGAAACGGAAGATCCTCTTGACGTGGCGGCCTTTTGATGGTATACGCCACTGATGTTGGCATTTAAGCCCCAGCTCTTCCCCGTCTCCTTTTATATGTCTCGAAACTGCGCGTTGCTCGCTTCGCTTGTTGCCTAGTCCAAGATTCACAGTAAAAAAAAAAATCCGACACAACCCACTTCAAGAATGGCGGCAGCTGCTTCTATGGCTACTTCACTGACTTTCGCCTTGCTTCCTTCCCAGGTTACTCTTACTTTCGCATTGTTAGCCGCTTCTTTTCTGTTAATCTTTCTTTTCTCTCTGTAGACTTTGGTATTTACTTTGGTTCTTGCAAAACCAGGGCTTCGCGGATCCACTCGTGGCTTGCCAATCGCAAAATCCCTGGTTTTTCTCCCGCATTTCACTTTACTTTCTGTCATCTGTTTAGAAATTTGACTTTACGAAAACGGAATTTTGCAGAGTGGACTGTAGGCATTATGTTCGATGCAATGTTTTCCTTGTTAAAAAGCTTTTCTAGTTTTTAAGGTAGATGCAGATGTGTGCTACTAGTCACTTGTTTTCCTAACCTTAATAGCAAAAGCTGCAATTTGTTTGCTGCAGAGACGGTTTCCGAGGAAGACTGGTTCTAACTTGATTACTGCCAAATTCGAGCTCAAGCCTCCTCCATATCCTATGGTAAGAAGTTTCTTTTTTGCAAGTATTCTTTTAATTTGCAATCTCAAAAATGCCATCTTTTAAAGTAGTTTCAGCGACCTTAGTTGGACCTAAGAAAGCAAAAGAGACCCATTTGTTATTGTTCTTGTGCCAGGATAAGTAAGAAATGCTAATGAAAAGAACTAAATTGTTGGAATTCACTGCTAAAGCTTTGTTATTTGTTCATGTACCCAGAACGCATTAGAACCACATATGAGGGAAACGTTTTCGTACCACTGGGGAAAGCACCATAGAGCTTATGTGGAGAACCTAAACAAGCAAATTGTAGGAACAGAGCTAGAAGGGCTGCCCTTGGAGGATATCATTATTGTTTCATACACAACAACGGCGATATACTCCCTGCATTCAACAATGCTGCACAGGTTAGTAAATCTAATAATTAATGGTATTTATTATTATAATGTATATGCCTAATTGGTAACTATTATCTCTCCCCTCCCCCCTCGAAAAAAATTTTGCCTTTTAAGTTCAATTATGGGACAAATATGGTTTGACACATTTGATCTGTTTGCAGGCCTGGAACCATGAGTTCTTCTGGGAATCAATGAAACCAGGTGGTGGAGGAAAACCATCTGGAGATCTTCTAGATTTGATTGAAAGAGATTTTGGTTCTTTTGAACGATTTATTGAAGAGTTCAAGTCTGCTGCAGCTACGCAGTTTGGTTCTGGCTGGGCTTGGCTTGCATGTGGGTGACCACTTAGCATGTCATCTTTACTTATTTCCTGTTAATATTCTCAAGTTCTAGACATAATTGGGACAGTAATGTGTCTATTTGTTTTATTCAGACAAAGCAAATAGGCTTGATGTGGAAAATGCTACAAATCCTTGGCCATCTGAAAAGGATAAAAAGCTTGTAGTCGTGAAAAGTCCAAATGCCGTGAATCCGCTTGTTTGGGGCTACTTTGTGAGTATATTCCTTGCTACACGTCATAATTCATGTTACATGTGTAGATGTACAATGTGATTTTTGCTTTAGAATACAAACTGCGCAGGCTATTCTATTTGTTAGTTCAATGCATCTAATACTCTTATCATCTGTTGATTTCTGCAGCCACTTCTCACTATTGATGTCTGGGAGGTAATCCATGTTTTTTTTTTCCGCTGATTTTATATTTTCATTATTCCAAAATTCTTTAAGAATATTCTTGTTAACCAATACTGATTCCATTGGTGGGATATTCTGTGTGTCAAACAGCACGCATATTACCTTGACTTTCAGGTAAAGGTTCATGACTTCTAATTTGCTTCGGATTGTGTTATGAAGAGGTTATTTGTTGTTTCTAATGGAATGGTGTCAAGTGAGTCTAAGAACTTTGTAAATTTATTCTTCTGGCAGAACCGTCGACCAGATTACATATCAGTGTTCATGGAGAAACTAGTATCTTGGGAAGCGGTTAGCGCTAGACTAGAAAAAGCAAAGGCTCAAGCTGCAGAGAGAGAAATTGAGGAAGAGAGGAGGAAAAAAGAGGAAGAAGAGGAACAGACTGGTGATGAAGCCGTAGAGATGTACGTAGACAGTGACCCTGATGATTCACAGGCTGAATGAATTTAGATTAATATACTATGATGGTATTAGAACACCATGTGATTATAGCTTTATCATATCTTAGAAAGTGAGTTAAAGGTTAGTTCGAGCAGCAAGGACAGATCCTTTTGTTCTTTTCATTTTTTTTTTTTGTATCTACACTTGGACAGCTGGTCTGATTTGTGGATATACATCTCAGATGTAGAAAATGAAGCAATTTATCAATAAAGCACTATCATTTTCAGAAATGTGTCAAGTGGTGGTTCCATGGATCTTTTGAACCGTATAGAAAGCAAACTAAACAGGCCTAGAATAAACTATAACTAAATCTGCCTTTCAGACAATGTTGAATTAGACATGTTTGCCAGTTAAAAGATAATTTTAGGTAAACTCTTCAGCACAATGCATGAAATGGACAAATTATGTATTCTGTTGGATGCTTGCATTAACTATATTCCTTTTAAAGAACAGTAAAAGTTACAGCACAACATTCCAGTGAGCTTAAGAGGACAAAAAAATTATAAGCATGCTCTGAATATTGATAGAACAACCGAATAATTAGTTACAAAGAGGGATACTAGCATGTTGAGAACGATTGCCCCGAATGCTATCATCTTATTGGAGATGCCCTCAAAGATAAAAGACCTTGAAGATCTGAAACCATTGAATTTCCAGTAGTAGGGGGTCCGAAAATGTCCCAAAAGCGAAGAGTCTCATCTGCCCCGGCAGATATTACCGTTACTCCATTAGGGCTCTACAGCACAATATGGGAACTTCAGATTTTCATATTTTGCAAATATTCTATTGGATTCTGAACTTAAAGATTGAATAGGTAAACCTGGCATAGGTTGATTATTCTGGATCTGTGATTCCCCAACTCCCCCACCTTGGTCATTGAAGGGTACCTCCACAGGCATAGCTTGTTTTGATTCTCCCTAGTGCTGTAGCCATGGCCACTCAATATCTCCTTATGATGTCTGTTCCATTCCAGCCCACAAATCTGCTCATTTACATCACATTACTAGCATTCCTAGTTAAACCGAAAAGGAATGATGTTTAAGACAGATACCTGTGCTTTTGTTTCAATGCTGTTAATGCAGACTCCTTTCTGCGTATTCCATATCTTAATACATCCATCAGCCAAGCCTCCTCCAGAGGCAAGAACATCATGCTGATACGGGCACCAAGCAAGGGCCTTGACTGCAGCACAATGATCATCGAGTCGATGTAGAAATTTGGACGAACTCATCTTGGAAGCTTCCCATATGTATAACAGATTTTCATTGCCTCCACTTGCCAATCTGTTGCCTTCAGTTGACCATTTCAAGCCACAAACTTCGTCAGCATGCTTTCTTATGCAGGAAATCATATTGTTTCCAGCTCTAACTGCATATGAGAATTACACATGAGAGATTTCCTGAAAATGTATATCAAACTAGCAGTGAAAGAATATGTATCAAATACCATCGTGATTGATAATGGACTTGTCACGGCTTCCCGATGATAAAACGTGGCCATTCCATGCAGTGCATGCAATCCTTCCACTATGACCTTGAAGGTTTCTAATCTGTATGCAAACAGATGTAATTAGTTAATGCTTCTGCAACCTTCTAAACAAATCTCGAGAAAGAGAAGTATACGAGTTTGGAAGACTCGACATCCCAGAGCTGAAGTTTGGAGTTCATATATCCAACAGCTAGAGTTCTGGCATCCTCGGACCAGGTCACACTGGTGGGCAAATCGTTACCACCACGAGCTTGCAGCAGCTTGTGTACACTTTGGTCCTCTGAGTTCCATAAACAGCTCCGGACCTAAAGCAACAGCAAGAATGTTGTTTTTACCCCAACTCATGATGTTCACATAGTAGTCATTTCTAAGCCCTGGTGCATCCAAAATCCTCTTTTCTCCCTGCACCCACATTCCACCATTCACATCATCAAACAAACAGTATAAGCACAGTCCTGCCATTTCATGAAGAGTATAAAATCACAGAAATCTCAGAATTTAATAGATGTGAGATAACATCACTTAAACCGAAACTCATTTTGTGCTGACAGAAACATAAAAACTTATCACGTGACAATCTTGAGAAGGGTAACTGACAAGAATTACAAAATAAAACTTTGATTATGATACCACATTAAACATTCAATCCAAATCAATTGGCAATAAAAAGAATGATCAACTTGAATATAAAATCATGCAAAACTTAGAATTTAACAGATGCGATGTGAGACAACACCACTTTAACGAAGATCCTATGCACTAAGTACTAACCAGACTCCAAAAAGCATAAACAGGAGGAGAAAACTGGCATCGAGTACCTTGGGGATGCACCGGTATTGAGTCTGTTTGCTATCCTTACTGAATATCGTTGCTTCTTCTTTTCTCATTTCATCAACAAAACGAATGGATTTTCTACTGGATTTTGGGCTTCCTCTGAAAACCATAATCCTAGAAGGTCTCCCTTCAGAATCTAAAGACAGATTCTCAATCAATTTCTGTTGATAAACTTGCTGCCAAGCAATGAAGAGAAAATCAGAAACCGTCAGGTTCTCATCTCAAGATTTTCTCCATGTCACAAAGCAGAAAGACAAGGCCCAGATGCCAAAACCAGGAGAAACACAAGAACCAAGATAGGCAGAAAACAAGGAGAATTTCCATGGTATTCAGACTTCAAGAAACAACAAACTAGAGAGGAAAGAATGGTGAAACGCACATTGCACTTTGAAGCGTTGAAATCTCTGGTCCTGTTGGTCAACAGGCCGTGGGCTTTATCAAAATCCATCAAACTTCTGTTGGGTAAA
Source organism: Heritiera littoralis (assembly GCA_031772115.1). Lineage (NCBI taxonomy): Eukaryota > Viridiplantae > Streptophyta > Magnoliopsida > Malvales > Malvaceae > Heritiera > Heritiera littoralis. The sequence goes on along the minus strand of JAPDPK010000045.1, from coordinate 3,711,571 downwards.
AAGCGATCCCCCTTCGCACAAACCAACAAATGAATTCAAGAACGAAGAAATTAACTAAAACTTACAAAAATTCAAGGAAGAAGAAAAAAGAACAACACAAAAGTGGGTGTTTCTTGATTAAGAACAGAAAGAAAAAATACTGAAAAGAAAAGGTCATTAATACTGGAAAATCGTATTGAGTGGGACTGTCATGGAGTCGTCTTGGAGAGTACCAATCCGATTCAAGGAGTCTCCAGATGGCGCTTTGATCCATTTTGAGGTTCCAAACCACCTGGAATGTCTTCTTTCTGCAGAAACTAAGAAAGAAAGAAGCAAAATGGAATTAAACAAACTAATGGGGAGGCTTCGATGATCTCTCTCTCCCGCCAAAAGAACCAACCGTCATTACCGTTCAAAGAGTCGGGTTGGATTACTAGCCCATGTTGTTTGAAAGCTCTTAACTTGCTCTGGTTTCAGGGCCCATGTCTTGGGTTGGATGACTAGCAGAGGTGTTCATGGGCTCTAATTAATGGGTTTGATCTGCATTGGTTCCATTGGAATATCTGTAAAACTCGTGTATATGTATTATGTTTATTTCTCGCAGAATCAAGTAAAACACAAAAGGCATCGTCACCTTTCGTATTCACACTGAACATCAAGTCAGTTTGTCAATATTTTCCATGCATACGCAATTTTTGTCAATATTTTAACCCATACCACTTTTATAACTCTTTTTGTATGATATTTCAGTTTATAGCCTCACATTTAGAAACATCCCCCTTAGAAATGAAGACACCAACGGTTCATTTGTGGGTTCTATAGGATAATGCAGTCAAAGAAGAAAACACACTTGAGAGAATAGCTCTTAAACTGAAACAAATTGCCTTCATAATAAACATATAAACAGGTAAAATCTGGTGAAGCACCTGAATTCTCAAGATGCAAGAGATTAGCCTCCTGGTTCAAAGAAAAACATAGCAAGGCTTTCACCTTCTCACTATCAGAAACTACCTATGAAGTAAAATGGACACAACTAGATAATATTATTACTTCACTGATACATATAGGATGAATGCCAGACCGGCGCAACGGTTGGCAGAGTGCCAGTCCTGTGAGAGCTACTGGTATAAGACTCATTTTCCCCTATGGAATCAGCAAACCGGTATAGATCAGTTGTCGTCCTATCAGTAGTATCGAGCAGACCAGCAAAGCCTTCTACAGATGGTGATGACCCAAAGAAGCCACCAAACCTCGTTGATGCAGATTGCACAACAGAGGCTTGTTGCCATCCATATGGAAGACCAGTGCTACTCATCATTTGCGCAGCCTTGTCAACTTCAGTCTTCCCATGAGCCCCAGAATAAGAACTTGTTGGGTTGGCACCAATGTTTGTCACCATGCCACTGCTTCCAACACCAGTGGTTCCTACCATCTGGCCAACTCCATTTTCATGTAAAGAGCCTATAGTTGATCCTTGTGGTACAGCTGAAGCAGTAGGATAATTGGTAACATGACCTGAAAAAGTGCCATTGTAAGAGTTTGGGACCAAATATTCAAATGACCTCACCCCTTCAGCAAGAGTAGCAGTCTGTTGCTCATGCAACCCATTGATATGCGAAGATTTCAGCAAGGGTGACCCTTGGGTGGTGAACCGTAACCGCTTCATTTCTTGACTCATAACCCTACTCGAGGATCCCATTTCTTCCAATTTTCTCTTTGGTATCATTTTCTTGTCCTCGTTCCTTTTATTTAGCTCAGCAATTTCTTCTTCCAACTTGACTATCTTCTCATCAATTTGCCATGCACCAAGAAGCTTTGTTACATCGTTATTATTGCCATTTTCCAAATACTGGACTATGGATTTCAGGGCCTCTAATTGCTTTTCATTAGCCTTTTTCTGCAAAAAGCCAAGATAAGATAAATGCACTATTAAAGAATGATAAAAGCATATAAATCATAGTGACAGTAGATTAAAAGGGAACATACCAGTGCCACAGGGGAATTTTGTGCTTCCTGTTTTGCCCTCTTGAATGCTTTTGTAGACTCTTGCAAGAATAAAGTCAAAATTGTCTTAGGGGGGAATTTATCCTCGAGCCCAAAGATAGAAGCAACATCAACAGCTTCAACATGCATTCCATTCTTTGCCATAGTCTCTATGATCACTGCAGAAGACAAAAAGCATCATACATGAGACTCAAAAATTAGAGCAATAACCAATCAAAATCTAAATATAAGCACCCACCCCCTGATGAAATGGTAATAACTATAATAAATCAGATGCCAGCATATTTACTTTACCATAGTATTAATATGTAAAGCAATGGACGTCCAAATTCTATGAAATTTTCATAATGGGTACTTCCAAAGTGAGGCAGAGCACAAATCAAAAGGTTGATTACAGTCTCTCACTCTTTTTTTCCACAAGAAACAGCCATTAGGCACACAAACCTGCCCCTTCCCTCAAAATCATTTAAACCCTCTTAAAGTCAAGGAGATTCAAAAGTCTTTCCCTTTAACGACAGAGAAGTCATGAGCATAAGAGTCAACAGAACCTAATCTACATGCACTAAGAAAGCCTTTCTCTAGACCACTACTTGGTAAAATCCACCATTTCTTCCACCCTCTTCCTTTTGATTTCAATATTTATGAATGTAACTTCTAGTATCAACTACAAGAATCCCGAAATAGCAGTTCACTTCCTCCAAACATTTAATATTCTCTATACATTAAAATAGATGGCCAGTTTGCTAGAGCCATTGCAGTTTATTTACAGAGCAAATATTTGCCTATATTTCCTCTTCCTACATCGCTATATGAAGTAAGACCAAAGACCATCTCAATGCTTAAGTAATTTACTTATCTCCAAGCAGGAATATAACAAAATCCCTGGGTAAATCAAAGCTGGCTAACAGCCAAAAACGGATTCTAAAGCACGTCAAGAAAAGCTAGACTTCATTTTTCCACAGTTCTTGTTACCAGAAAGACAGAATAAACCACCCTCTCTAAAGCATTCCACTTTCTCAGCTAGAGGCTGAATCGATACGATACATGGTAAACAATCAATAGTGATTTCCTTGTTTATACTTAAAATGTTATCATATAAATTCATTGCGGAGTTCAAATCTCCACTCCACTACTAGTCTAGAGGATTATAACCTCACCTGTAAACTGAACAAAAATGTTAACCACAAAGAAAATAAAGTTAATTATCATGAATTGGATGGTTAAAACTTGGAACTAGGATAAGAAATTAAAAGAAACATGAAAACTATGGCAAATTCCGAATTCCTTGAACAGATCTAGGCCTTCATGCTTAAAAACAGAAGGCAGGCAAACATCAAACTACATAGGAAAAATGATACCCCATACTCGTAATGACATTGGTAACATCCAATAAAATCACAAATATAAGCAATTCATACAAGTTAAGGAGCCCAAGATTCAATTACCTGGCATTTTACCAGGAAGCACAGGAGAGCTCTTTATTGCATCCGAAATAGCTCTGAGATTACACAACCGCAACAAATTCCCTAAATCCTCATTCCGGAACATTTTCGGAATCCCAAAACAAGCAACAAAAAGCAACAAGCCCCTAGCATCGACTTCACTGGCCTTAGCCAAACCACCCTCAGTTATTAACCTCTTCCGCCACGCAAGAGCTCCTTTCTCGGCTTCTACCTTAAGGTCTGCTGCAATATTAATCCCACGTTCACCGCGAATACCTCCCATCATCAAAAGGAAAAACTCCAACACCAAAACCGAAGCTTGCCTTGCTGGAATCATGGGGAGTCCTTCGTATAAGCCTTTATTCCTTGCAGAAAGAACCTCCCAATGCATTCTAAAACCAATTTGTCGGGTTTTGGGGCAAGCTTTAGAGCCTCAGGGACTTCTTCTCGAAGCTTCGCGACGTTTGATAAATGGGTGACAATGTATTTACGGAGTCCTTTGCTGCACATCATCTCGCAGAGGCTCTGAATTTCAGAACGCGAGGCTTTCGGAAGAGGAACCGTCTCGGGTCCAGTTTTTTCCGTTTTACAATCAGTTTCCGTTGATTTGGGAGGGGGTTCGGTTTCAATTTGTGGACGCTGCTGTTCTTCTTGTGGTTCATTGAATTTGGAGTCGATGGCTTGGCTGATGAAATCGAGGTGTTTTGTTAATTCGTCGAATCTGCATTTAAAAGCATGGATTGAGGAAGAGAGGGAAGCGAGGTCGTTGATGGATTTTAAGAATTGGGGTTCTCGTTGTTCTTGTTGTGGCGGGGGTTGTTGTGGTTGTGGTGGGGTGGTGGTGGTTGCTGTTCTTCGGGTTCGGTTTTGACAACCGCTAACGGCTGGGGAATGGGCTCCGGGGGAGGCAGGGACAGCGGAGATGAAAGTGGTTCTTGCTTGATGGAAGCAAGAATGGTGGCGGAGGAAGTGGAAGGCTTAGCCATGACTACTGAGATATGAGCAGAATGGTTTAATGGAGACAGAATTAAACCCAGAAGCTTACCTTTAAACGAAGCCGGAGGTTAATAGGCGTTGCTTTTTTCATTAAATAGTTATGTTTTTTGAGAATTTTTAATATTTATAAAATATTTTAATATCCAAATAAACTTTAAATTTTACGAAAAAAAAATGCTAACACATAATCAATCTTTTATTTTATAAAATTATTAGTATAAATTTTATTTTATTATAATTACAATTATACTCATTAAATTTTAAAAATACTTAAATTATCAAATTCTTTAAAGTAACATTCTTCAAATATTGCCATCAAAGTCATTCATGCAGAAATATAATAGGTGTTTAAAGTTGTTTTCTGATATGAAAAAAATGCAATCAATAATAAAAAAAATTCTTCAAATATTATTTTTCGGTTTAAATAGTTCTACCAAAATTTTTAACAAAAATTAATTTTTTTATACTGTCAAAGTTTTTAATTATAATAAAATAAAATAAAAATAATCTTATTTTCATGTGATTAAAAAATTAACTTTTTTACGAATAAAATTCAAGTATTCGTTTGACTTCTATCTCTATAAAAATTAATACTCAAAGGAATTTTCTTTTTGTTTTCTTTCGAGTATCAATGTTGAAAAATTTAGAAATTTATCAAAAAAAAAATGTGAATTGTATTGTTTGATAATGAAAATTGAAGAAAATTAAAGATAGGATAGATAAGAAAATGAAATATGTATACACTTATTGTATTGTTTGATAACTTAAAAGCTTTACTTATATACAATTGAATAAATTTAATATATACTCTAAATACCAAAAAATAATCCATACCATTCACATGTACAAGTTTGCATTGTGAAGTTTTGTAGTACTAGGAAGAACAGCTAGAAGATGGATGCTGCATCAGACAAGCTGATGTTCTGGTCTGATCGGCTTGTAACAATGGGGTTTCCTGAAGCATCTAGATCAACAACAGCTGTTTCACCGGGCCTGTAATCTCCGGCCAGGAGGGCTTCGCTCAGGGGATCTTCGACTATGGAGGTAACTGCCCTCCGAAGGGGCCGTGCGCCATAGGTCTGGTCATAGCCTTGTTGACAGATGAGGTCCTTGATGGACTCGGACACCTCCAAGCCAATTCCTAGAGACATAAGCCTTGCTTTCACCTCTTGCAACATCAGGTTTACAATCTCAAGCATCTGAAAAGAAACAAAATAGATGTGATCAACAGGCGACTGTGCTTTAGTATAACATAATCCCAGATGAACAGACTGAATTGCCTCTAATTCATTCTGAATCTCAGTAATTTTTCAAAGTTTGAAGTGATATATAGCATGTAAAAATACTTGGAAACTTAAGGAAGTTTTAGCAAAAAGAGGTTATTTCAGACAGATTCTCTGGACTAAAAGATGGTTATTGTTTGATGAATCAACAGAGAGTTGCATTTGCATACCTGAGTTTTCTCAAGAGACCGGAATACGACAACTTCATCAATCCTGTTGAGTAACTCTGGCCGGAAGTATGCCTTCAGTTCTTCCATTACCAGAGACTTCATTCCAGCATATGAAGTTGATTCATCATTCTCAAGCACAAACCAATTTTACCACGTCTACCCTTTGCAATGGCAGAAGAACCCACATTCGAAGTCATCACCACCAATGCATTCTTGAAAGATACTCTTCGACCCTGATCGACAGAATCTCGAATATGAGACAGATAATCAACTAACATCAATCGAAGTTTATGAATGTTAAGACATTGTATAGACGATGATTATTTATCTTCACATGTCTCAAACGAAAAACACCATGCATTATTCTTGTCAATACCAGAATCTGAGACAAGTGCACTTCACAACAAACCAACCTGTGAATCTGTGAGGTGGCCATCTTCAAACAATTGTAGAAGGATGTTGAATATATCTGGATGCGCTTTCTCTATTTCATCAAGCAATAACAATGTGAATGGTCGTCTTCTAATAGCTTCTGTAAGCATACCACCCTCTTCATAACCTACATAACCTGGGGGAGATCCTATTAGTTTGCTCACTGTGTGCCGCTCCATGTATTCACTCATGTCCAATCTAAGCATGGCATCCTCCTGAAATAATGGCATTGAAAGAAAGAAAAACATAGCAAGATTATGCAGGTGTTACAGGCCAAGTGACATATTCCAAAAAACAAACCTTGAATGTTTGCCAGAAACAGTTTCAGTATTTTCTTACAAGTCTAATCATATAAAATGATTACTACTGAAAGGATATAATTTAAAACTGATTTTGAAGAGAGAAAGGCATGGGTAATAGCAAGAAGCCTTACCGACCCAAAATAGCATGCTGCTAAAGCTTTTGTTAATTCAGTTTTTCCAACCCCAGTTGGACCACAAAAGATCATTGCGGCAATTGGTCTATCTGGATCCTTCAGGCCAACACGAGATCTCTTAACAGCTCGCGAAATGGTAGCAACTGCCTCGTCCTGACCAACAACCCTTTTCTTAAGCTGCTCATCAAGGCCAACTAGAAGCATTCTTTCATCTGCGGTGATCTGCTGCACTGGGATCCCTGTCCAAACTGAAGCAACTGCCGCAATTTCTTCAGGTCCCACCATTATCGGTCTGAAAGAATCACCACAAAAATTTTAGTTAAGAGACCAGACAGAGACTAAAGGTATCGTTCAACATGACTCTAGCCAAGATACAAAAAACATACTCATCATTATCTAAAGTGGAAGGCAAACGGTGTTCTCTAGAATTATCCCCATTGGAAGCACCATCATCCTGTTTCAACCTACTGGCCATGACCTAATCATGACAGAAGTGCAAAAAGGAGGTTAACAGCAAATCAAAAAACTAAAGTACATCACAAGAGAAAAGCTATTACCACTTCATGCATCGCCTGAACAGTTCTGATTTCTTCCCAATAATCATCAGGTGTCTTTGAGAGAATGCCAATTTCTTGCTCTCTTTTCCTCCTAAATGCCTTAATACGAGCTCGACTTCCAGCCTCATCAATGAGATCAATTGCTTTATCCGGAAGATACCTGTCAGGAATGTATCTTGCCGAAAGGTACACAGCAGCATTTATTGCTTCCAGAGTGTACCGGCAGTGGTGATGGGACTCATATTTTTCACGCAAACCAAGCAGTATCCTAACTGCATCCTCCTATAGGTGATCACATCAAATCCAAATAAGAAAAGAAGGAAATAGACAAAATTTACATAAAGAAAAGGTAAAAACAACCTGGCTCGGCTCATTAATCCACACTGGTTGGAATCTTCTTGCTAATGCTTTATCCTTTTCAAATTGGGTCCTGTATTCCCCTATAGTTGTTGATGCAATACACTGCAAGCCATGAAACATTAATGCCTAATTAAAAATGCAGATTAAGAGCTTGGTCAATGAGCAGAATTTAGTTCCTCAAAGGTGTAAATATCAGGGTATGACAATAATAAGAAGAAACACAGCATCTATACTGAAATACTTAGGCGGGTCCTGAATTGGTCCCTCTACAGACAAAGACTCCTTCGTAAAAAATTCAATGTGCTGGAACTCCCCCAGCTTGGACTTCTACTTTTTCTCTATTTGCTCCCTCTCTTCAAACAAAATTTGCCCATTAAAGACCTGACTCCTACTTTTCCTCTCTGTTTCAAAACCATTTTTATCTGCCACCAGCAAAGTCTCCTTTTCCTTTCCTTTGCAGCAATTAGGTCGAAGAATATCAAAAGAACACTAAAGGTGCCAACTTCAACCCATTTTTAAAAGTATTGCAGGAGAAAAAAATAGGTGTCAATTAGAGGTATTTCAGTATTCATGCTGTTTTTCTTTGATTTCCAAATGTCATCTTCAACAACTGAAGTAACAGCATGCCTATGTTTTTGGCATTTCAGGTTCTCTATAAAAATGACCATATGAGAAACATTTACCTGTAATTCACCCCTCCCAAGTGCAGGCTTCAATAGATTGGCAATGTCAAGACCAGATCCCTTGTTTCCTCGGCTGACTGTACCAGATCCAACAAGTGTGTGAACTTCATCAATAAAAAGAATAACATCACCTGCAGAACAAGTACATCAAGTATGAGAAAGAACAAAATTCAACATTTCAGCACCCAAAAAACAGCAACTTCTCATAGTAGGCACCTGATTTTATTGTCTCGCTTAGTAAAGCAGTAACACGTGCCTCTAATTCTCCCCTCTCCTTTGCACCAGCCATTAGCAGTCCTATGTCCAAGGACATTATTTTTTTATTCTGTGTAAAGAAACAAGCAGTAAAGAAATTAAATTTGGAGATACAAGCTTATGAGAAGCATGGCTATTGGCATTTAGGAGTAAAAACAAACTAGCTATGCTATCTAGAACATTGATGGCTTGTGAAGAGACGGACCAACAAAAATGCTGGGATTTCTGCCTTTGCAATACTAATTGCAAGTCCTTCAGCAATGGCTGTTTTACCAACCCCGCTTTCACCAAGTAGAATAGGGTTATTCTTGGTCCTGCGACAAAGATTTGAACAACTCTTTGAACTTCTGTCTCTCTGCCAATAACAGGATCAATGAGTCCTTCACTTGCACGAGCAGTAAGATCCACACAGAATTGAGCCAAAGCACCTTTCCCTAACAACCACACATGAGGTACAAAGCATTACCCTCTATTTTTCTAAAAAGAATTAAAAGAAAGAGAAGGAACAGATCAAATATATACCTCTTGCCTTGTCAGGTGATCTCGAAGCAGAAGCATTACCAGAAAGAGATTTCTCACGCATCTTTTTTGATGACACTGAAGGTTCCCTACCATCCTTTGCAAGCTCCCCTTGTAGTCTGGTGACAGCTGCAGCTGCCAAGTGATTTACATTTGCTCCTAATCTGAGATTTTCAATACAAAAATTGATGACATTAAACTTGCATGGTACGTGCTTCAGACCCAGATGCTCATGCAAATGTGAATCACTCAGCAAAGAGGCCAAGTGAATCACTTGTCTGTATTGTCAAATGTTAGATTTCAATTGTTACTTGGTTTCTATATTTTCTTGGTCTCTATACAAAATTGTTGACATAAAAAATCTAACATAAAGTCAAATGTTAAATTTCTTTAAATTGTAAGAACTCTATAGTTCATTATTTTCTTTCCCTGTTTCTGACCCTTTTTGAATGACTGCACGCAGTGCAAAGTAAAAAACCATCATGAAACATCATATATTGTGCTCAATCAAGAGCTTCTGCATTAAGTATCTAATAACTTCAAATGTCAGATAATTCAAAACAAGACAAGCCAAGTTCATGGTCCACAAAAATGTTTCACCGGCAAAAAGGAAAGAAATTTGCTCATAAAAGAAGAAAGTTACTACCTTGTAAGGACCCGACCAGCACTTCCATCATCAACGGTGAACAAACCAATAGCAATATGCTCCGGTGCAATAAAATTATGACCCATAGTTCTCGAATACTCGACAGCAGCCTCAAAAACCCGTTTCGTGCTTATGGAAAACGGCACATCCGAGGAAGAAACAACAGACCCTTCTTGTTGACCCGACCCAGAACCCGAATCCTCACCTGAATCATGATTACTACTTTGCCAAATGCTGCGGACAGCCTCACGAGCCTTATCAATTTTTAAGCCTGACCCCAGAAAACCATTGGGGTCGCGATCTTCACCCATCAAACCCAGCAAAAGATGCTGGGTTAAAACCATGTCTTTGCCTAGAGATTTGGCTTCCCTTTGAGAAAAGATCACGGCTTTGATTGCTCGCTCTGTAAAACGCTCGAATACTGCAGATATTTGCATATGTTTTCTTCTTCTACGAGAATGGGAGCGTTTAACATGAATAAAGTTATTGCTACGAGAGATTGAGAGGCCAAAACAAGAAGAATTCGAGAAAGAAATTGAATTTCTGTTATTTGCGTGGCAATGGGAAGGGAAACGTGGACGTGTTGAAGGATGGGAATATAAGTTACGTGAATAGAAATGAAATGGCAGAGAAGAAGAAGAAGAACAACATAAAACTTCCATGTTTTCTGGAACAAAAGCTTGTCTTTAGATTCTTTCAGTTACGAGTTTCATTAAGTATGTAAGGAAAACAAGAAAGGAGAGAATAGAGGCTGAGTTTGAGTTGATGTCTAATCGAATTTGAAGGATATTTTCGGGTTGGGCTGTCGGGGGAAGGAAGAAAAGAGAGGAAGAAGAAAGGGATGGAGTAGAAGAGCAGGATTTACACGTCAAGCCACCAGTATTTCTTTTTTTTGTATTGTGACAAAAAAAAAAACCCTCAAAAGTCTGACCTTTTGCAATAGCCTATAAGCATTTGGCTTTGAACAAGTCCGCACGGAAGTAAAACGAGCAAAGAACAATCTTGGAAGGTTTTAATGTAGCCAAAGGCGACAAGTCCTTGCCTGACACAGCCAAAAGGTACCGTCCAGATTGGCTGGAGTTGCACGTTTAAGTTTCGGTTTTATGGTTGGTCGGGGGCTTGGAATCTTCCTCCATGCTTAATTTGGCATTCTGAACAATCAACGATTGAAAAAAAAGTCAAAATTAAGGAAAAAAATTTAAAAAAAAAAATCGAATATCAATATACGAAAATTAAAAATATACATTGCATTAAATAAAAAATTAAAAAAGAAAAACAATTTAACAAACAATTTAATGTAAATTTATATATTAATTCATATATCTTACCATAATATTGAAATAAAGATAAAGATTTGGTATATGATGATTTGCATTCCAAGCTACTTTCAATGAAGCAATGCTGTTTCAATCGCACAAATTTGGACCGCCATAAGGCATGAGAATGTTAATTATGAAAGCATGGTGAACAATTATGGAAAAGCAATGCAAGTGAATTGCAAAGTCAAGACCCCATCGACGTCAACTCCACTGTCTTCAAATTAGACTAGGATAGGACTTTGTCAGCCTGTACATGATCAATGAATAGGAGTGCAAAAACGAGGAAAATGCACGCATGCTCATCGAAATTTTTCCACGTGAAAGTTGCAAAATCAAACTCAAATAGTAACATTTAGAATATAGTGTCTATTTCAAGAAATTATCACCTGTAAAAATTGTTGCATAATCTTGTACTCAAAACTTTCATGAACCTTGCCAACTACCTCTTAACTAAGTCATTAATAAAGAGTTCTGCATAAATTGTAATACTTGAATTTGAACCTAAACAACATCATCCTCAATCCCCAATTATCCAAAAAAACTTTCATGATTCCCTAGAAATTGCCATGCTCTTAAGAACAAAGGTATACATACCAGGAAACAGATCACAATTGCACATCACCAATTAAACAGGCCAAGTCTTTGTGGACTCCTATGATAATCACTAAATTGAGTTTCTAACGGTGGCATCGTTGGCAAAAGTAGTGATGAATTCAGCTCTACCAGTTCATTCTCTACTAGATTCAGCCTTTCAGGAAGGTAAGGGATTTAATTGCCTGATCAAGTTCTCTCAAAAGCACCTTCTAAGGGAAGGTTGTAATTGTAAATCAAATTTTGCCCGACATACTTCCTTGTTCCAACATCCTATAGAAAGCTGAGCTACAGGGTTCAGCTTTGGCCCTACCAATAATCATTGCATGAGCAAGTTCCATCTTGAAAGTGATGGAACCGATTTGCATCTCTAACAACAACCTTCCGCCCATAAGCATAAGAGACAAACTTGAAGGCTGAGTGGCAATCATTGCAGATGCGCAGATTATTTGTAACCTGAATTGATTGTTCTGGATCAGTCTTCATGATTCCAAAGGCTACAGCAAGCTTTTCACTGTGATAGTTTAAGATGTGCTCCTTGTCTTCCTCTTCCACATCGTGCAGGACACATGAAAGGTCTGGCACATAGCCTACCATTTTCATCTCAACTGCCAAGCTCTCTACTTTCTTGTAAACTTCCTGCCAGTATGGGTTCACTCGATCAGCTGCGTGGAAGCCATGAACCTCTCTACCGAACTCAATCACACTGAATGCTGAAGGCTTTCTCAATCCCTTATCCTTCATATCTTGCCTCAACTTCCCAACATCTTGCCATCTGTTAGAAGCTGCATATATGTTTGACATTAGTACATAGTATCCAGCATGCTCTGGTTCAAGTTGGAATAAGCTTCTTGCTGCAGTTTCCCCTAATTCAGTATCCCCATGGATTCTGCAAGCCAAAAGCAAAGCCCCCCAAACGCCATCATTTTGTGGGATGGGCATCTGTTGAACCATGTCAAAAGCTTCATGCAGGAGGCCACCTCTGCCTAGCATGTCAACCATGCAAGCATAGTGTTTCGCCTGGGGTGTCACAGAGTGCTTTTTCATATCTGCAAAACATTTCCTACCCTCATCAACAAGACCTGCATGGCTACAGGCAGAAAGGAGGGAGGTAAAAGTAATATGGTCTGGCTTAATGCCTGCCTGTTGCATTTGTGAGAAGAGATTCAATGCTTCTTTCCCATATCCATGCATGCCATATCCAGAGATCAGCACATTCCATGCAGTTGTATTCCTTTCCCTCGGATGAACATCATTAAACATCTTGGTAGCAGCGTCTAAATCCCCACATTTAGCATACATATCTGTTAGTGCATTACAAAGAGTTGCATCAATTTTAATCTTTTTATCAATCACAAAATCGTGGAGTCTCCTTCCCAGATGTTGAGAGCCCAAATAAGCACAGGCAGATACCATGATTAACACCGTCACTGCATTAGGCTTACACCCAGAATCCAGCATCTCCTCAAAAAGGAACAAGGCTTCACTGGCTTGACCATTTTGACTGTAACCTGAAAGCATAGAATTCCATGAAATGCCATCTTTTTGCTCCATCAAATCAAAAACCAGACGAGCCTTGCTCACATTCCCGCATTTTGCATACATGGCAATAATTGCATTCCCAACAGAGACATCCTCCAAAAACCCATTACAAATGGCATAAGCATGAACTGTTTTAGCTCTCATGGTATGCCCCAACTGACCAACAGCAGAGGCAACACTCACAATGGCCACTGCATCTGCCAAAACACCGTCAAGTTGCAGTTTTTGGAACAACAGAAGTGCCTTATGGGGCTGTTCAGCCTGTTCATAGGCCGTAATCATGGCAGTCCAGGAAACAAGATCCCTCACCCGCATTTTATCAAATATCTTAAAACTCTCATCAGTTTGGCCACATTTTGCATACATGTCAACTAAAGCAGCCTCAACATACAAATCCAAATCAAACCCAGTTCTTATAGCATCCCCATGAACAACTTTCCCTTCCATAATCAACGATTTCGAAGCGCATGCTTTGAGAACAAACGGGAAAGTGTAGTTATTAGGGGAAATACCACTTTTGCGCATAGAAGAATATAACTCCAGCGTCTCAATGTAGCGGCCACCATTTGCAAAAGCCCGAATAATTGTATTCCAAAGAAAAGAATTGGGTTTATCGCCGTGGACAGCGTCGAACACTGTGCGAGCATTATTGTGGTCTCCAAATTTGGCATATTTGATGATAATTTGGGCACCCAAATGGGAGTTACGATTGATAATGCCTGAAGCAGTAAGAGAAGAGTGTATCTGTTTGAGTGAAGCCAAGTCATTGCAGAAACTAAGTAGTCTATCGCAAAAGTTCTCTGTTAAGTGAAGAAATGAACTGAAGCCATAGTTGGAGTTGAGTGAAGGTAGAGAAG